>JAYRCH010000508.1:0-600000 GCA_037179445.1 Phengaris alcon alcon
CTTGACAAACTTGTCCGTGAGTCGGACGGCCAAATGTACGAATACGGTCTGCATTTTGGGCATACTCTCGCGCGTAAGGATACGGCCTGCGTGTTGAGTAGGCTTGTACGAGTACGTATGAATACGGTCTGCGTCAAGCCTCAGGTATCAGTAAGTTTAACAGAGACGTCTGTTTTATTTGGGAACGATGGATGTGTGTTATATGACAGATAGGCGAAAGTTGATGTTTAAATTAATTGAGTGATGACCGAGCGAATTGTGTGCAAGATAAATGCTTCACTTTATGTTTGTCGAGTAATTTTCCTAATTGGTTATTCTCTATTTTAAGGTGGTGATGCAGACAACGATGCCGTGCAGACAGAACCAGTGACTGCAGCCAGTCGGTCTATGCCTTCATTGGGCGAGGACACGGAAGCCGGACCATCAATGCCATACACACCAAGCCAAGGTGGCAGCCCTCGAGGAGCCGGTGTCGAGGACGACACATCATCAGGAGAGGCCGTGTGAGGAATAAGAATCCCCCGCCACAACATATTGTGATGACCGCTATATAAGGTGGCCACACCTAGCGTCAGCCTCTTTTACTCCTCGGCGCTTGCATCGGATGGACGGTTACACGAATCTCTATCGGTTGGTTTGAGGGTCATGTGAGCCATTTTTTTTTCTTTGTAAAATTGTTAAATTTAAGTGTGCAATCGTTATTTTATGTGAATTTCTTGTTTTAATTTAAGTTTAGGAAAGAAAGCTACAAATTGTGTTAAATGAATATAACGGTTTTCTGGTTCAGTGTTATTTTTTTAATAAATTCTGCTTCTGATCCTAAAAATATAATATATTATATCTATACAGATAAACAAAATTGAAGTGTCTGTAATTTCAAATTAACAGCTTTTATTTTCACTTAAAGCATTTAAAAGTATGATCGGTACTTACAATAAAATATAAATTTTTAACATTTTTCTGTCCGTCTGTCAGTCTGTGTGTTTGTTCCGTTGTATTCCGTTCGTTGTGTTTGGGACTCACTGGCATATATAGCTGATATTATAAGGTCTAGTGGAGCCTATTTTGGAATATATATATGTATATATATATATATATATATATATATATATATATATATATATATATATATATATATATATATATTCCTAATAGGCTTCAATTCTTCATTATCAACTATATATTTATATTATAATATATATATATATATATATATATATATATATATATATATATATATATATATATATATATATTATAACTTCGTTCCATCCGGGTGTCCCTTGACACCTCTCAAGTTTTTATTATAATTAAATCAACGTTTTAAGTAAAATTTTGTGAATTAATTTCATATCAGTTTAAAATAAATGTTAAATTGTTATTTTAGAAAATAATACATTCATTTTAATTATTTCAAAAGTGATTTTAACCATAAAGAATTTGTGAATTGTTTATTGGATTTATAAGTCAGCCGGAAATGTCAGACGATTTGTTATTGATGATTGAGAATAAAACTACATTTAGTAAAAAACTGCAACTATTTAAAGTATTCGTCTTATAAATCATAGTTTATTATTTTGAGATATTTTTAATAGAGTACCAATTTTTATGGTGAGTTTCAGTGGAATTTAAATTGGCGCCAATGTCTTGTGGAAATCGTAAAAGCCCAAGGGGAGATTTCCGACCGTGCGAGGTGCTTATGCTCGGTCAGGCCGAAGCCCACTTGTAGTAATTTCAGGTGTTGTATATATACTGCCGATCTTAGAAAACTTCGATAGCGCGATTCAGGATTGTGGCACTAATTGGTCTGCCACATCACTCCGCCCCGAAGACCTGAGGTCGAATCTTGAGTCGTCTTGCTTGAGTCGCCAGTACCAGAGAGTCCCAGTGAGTCGGAACTGGGCTGCTGCTGCACGGGCTCCAGTGAGTCAGAGTGCTGCCGTGCGGGGCGGATGGTACGTGCTGACCAGTAGAGATGTGCTCTGCTTTCTGACCGGTCGTTGTAGTGAGAGTGCCCGTAGAAGCCGATGAGGGTTCGACCAGGCCGCGGTGGTGCGTTGAGGCTAGTAGTCGAAGTACCCGATGAGGCTGAAGCTGGCTGGCGTGGTGCGGAGGGGACCGGTTGGATGGTGGGAGTGATGATTATGATGTCCAGAAGGAGAGGTATCACGTCGGGGTCACCAATGTGGAAATAGTAAAAGCCCAAGGGGAGATCTCCGACCGTGCGAGGTGCTATGCTCGGTCAGGCCGAAGCCCACTTGTAGTAATTTCAGGTGTTGCATATAATATACTGCCGATCTTAGAAAACTTCTATAGCACGATTCAGGATTGTGGCACTAATTGGTCCGCCACAGTCTCGTATCCGTATAACAAACACTCAACCGATTATGGAGGAACTATAAAAGGCTGTGCTCGACAGCGAACGGGGATATTACTCTATCGACAGATCTCTTGAAGTAATTGGAAAAAGTGTTTTATTTAAAAGTGTAAACGTGCTGCAATAATTACAGAGTGACTGTGTATCAAATTAAGTATTATAATTAAATAAGTGTGTATCTAGTGTGAAAAGGCGAAATAGTGAATAAAGTGGAAAGCGAGTAAGTCGACAATTGTAGTATCATTTATTTTTACAATTCAGAAGCGGTACGACACCAAGGAAATTCAATCCTTCGTGATATCTCACGCCCAAATCTGAAAGATGTCGACAGGAGAAACTGAACGAACACCACGGAGCCCTAGCATTATATTAGGGCAATTAGGACGAAGGATCCCTAGCGTAGTGTTAGGGATACCAACTCGGAAGAACCCTGGTGTCTTGGAGAAGTCTTCAAGACGCAGCCGATCCAGAATACGTGACAGGCCGAGTCATCGGGCAGCGGATGAGTACCACCATGACCACACCATACGCCACAGGAATAGAAGATCGCCTTCATCCAATTCACATGTCAGCAATCGAAGTCTCCGGTCCAGGTCCCGAAGTAGGTCAGTTACAAATCATTTTGAATATCGTGACCTTAGGTCTAGAAACCGTAGCCGTAGTAGACACGAATATCGTCGATTGGAAACTCCATCTAGTTCATCATCAAACTATGCCTACTTGGTTAAGTAAAGTAAAAGAAATCTCTGAGATTTATGGCTGGGATAGTAAACAGACAGCTCATTATGCCCTTCCAAAACTAGCTGGTACGGCAAAAAGATGGTATGAAGGGCAACCGTCTTTACTGCTTACATGGGAAGAATGGTCCGTAAAGCTTATGTCTGCTTTTCCGTCTTACGAAAACTATGGTCATTTACTCTCTGAAAAGTTATCAAAAAATTTGGTGATGATCTTGAAGAATATTATTATGAAAAATTAAATTATTTAAATCGCTGCGGTATTACGGGTAGGAACGCTATCGATTGCATTGTTTATGGAATTAAGGATAGGTCAATACGGTATGGAGCAGAAGCAGTAGGATTTTAAGATGCTGATAAATTATTAGGCTATTTAAGAGGTGTTAAACATGAACGATTAGATAGGTTTAATAAAAAACCAATACCCTTCTCGAATGAAAATTCTCGTAAAGTAATAAAAAATGTAAATAATAGGGAAGTAAAGTGTTTTAACTGTCACGAAATGGGTCATATAGTATCAACATGTAAAAAGCCAATTATTAAATGTCAAAAATGTAACCGTGTTGGTCATGATAATCCCCAATGTAAAAAGAGTATCTGGGTAATGAACTGCGAAGTCAAAACCTTATGCCTAGATGAAAGTAGTAAAATAAACAAAGATAAAAAATTTATTAAATCGTTTAAAGTTAAGTTAATAACGTACAATTATCAGTATATGTAGATTTTGGAAGTCAATGCACATTGATTAAAGAGTCTGTTATGAATAAACTTACTTCGTTTCAAACATGGCAACTAAACGATCTGCCATCTCTTAAGGATTTCAGAAATACTTATGTTCGTGCCTTGGAGAAAGGTAACATTATGCTAATAGTGGATAATGCTAAAATTAACGTAGAAGCAATAGTAGATCATTCTTTAAGCTATGATTTACTAATCGGTCAAACTGCTACAGAGCAGCCACACGTGTGGGTATTTAAGTCGAGCACAAATTTATTTATAACGGATAAGCGAAATTCGGACGATAAACGTCTTGTTCTGAAGTCTTTTCAATCAATTACGATAAACGGTTGTGTGTCAGTTAAGCTGTTTAGTAATTTAAATATCTTTTCAGGTACTACCATATTTGTAGAAAATGGTTATCGGTTAAACTTTACTGTTGAGGTTGGTAGCTATGAAATTAAAAATAATCTTGGTTACTTAACAATAAATAATTATGAAAATAGGAGGAAGTTAAATTAATAAAAGGTCAGATTATACCTCGAACTTTTGTTTATAATGTTAAAAATATTAATAGGAAACCTTAATATTGATGAAAATTTACATGACCATCAAAGGTTACAATTACTAAACACTTTAAATTAATACCGCGATTGCTTCACTTTGGATTTGTCAGAATTAGGACAATCAACAAATGGATATTCAACTAGTAGATAAGGAACCAGTTGTTTATCGCCCGTTTAGACAAGATATCATTCATTCGTCGTCAGTCGTCGTCGACGTCATTCAGAAAGAGAAGAGGTCAGATTCCTAGTCGAGGAACTTTTAAAATACAATATATTTAGAGAACCTCAATCTCCATACGCGAGTCCAGTATTGCTAGTAATAAAAAAAACCGGTGATAAGCGTTTGTGTAGATTATAGGGCCTTAAATATAAAGACTATTAAATAACATTATCCATTGCCTCGTATAGAAGATCAAATTGATCGTTTAACTGGAAACAAATATTTTTGTGCTTTAGATTTGGCGTTAGGGTATTAACAAATATCTTTAACAGAAAACAGTAAAAATAAAAGTTCATTTGTTACACCCGATGGGCAGTTCGAATTCAATAGAATGCCTTTTGGCCTAACAAACGCGCCCGCGGTTTTTCAGCGAACTATCAATTTGGTCTTAGGGAACTTACGGTATAATATTGCATTAGCATACATGGATGACATATTAGTTCCAAGTAAATAATTTGAAGAAGGCATTGAAAGATTAAAAAATATTTTAGAAAAATTTAGAGAGGCTGGATTAATTTTAAAACCACAAAAGTGTTATTTTTTTCCAGGACAAGTTGATTATCTAGGTTTTGAGATTTCTAGTGTGGGGATAAGGCCAGTTAGTAAAAAAATTTAAGCAGTTAAAAATTTTCCCACACCTATAGATGTACATAACGTAAGACAGTTTATAGGACTTCCTAGTTTTTTCAGAAGATTTATTAAAATTTTTGGCGAATTAGCACGACCGACGAAAAAATTAAACAATGCACTTGTATCAAGACCAGTATTGGCACCATACAATCCTAAATACGAAACTCGAATACATATGGACGCTAGTAAGCATGCAATCAGTTTGTTTCTGTAATAATATACTACCTATATAGTATATTATTACAGAAACAAACTGATGAACTTTTTATACCAGTAGCTTATTATAGTAGACAAACATCTCCAGAAGAATCTCCTGCCTGTCACCTGAACCTGTACCTTTTCACACCATCCATATTGATCATGTTGGGCCATTTATTAGATCAAAAAGAAGAAAATGTTATATACTTGTTATTATTAAATCATTTACTAAATTTATCGTTGTAAGAGCTATTAAAAATACTAAAACTAATTCCGCTATTGCAGTTTTAAGAGATTATTTTGGAACATTTGGCGTACCAAAACGGTTAATAAGTGACAGGGGAACATCATTACATCAGCTAAATTTAAAGATTTTATCAATGAATTGGGTATAACTCACATTAAAAATGCCGTCGCTACTCCTAGAGAAAATGGGCATGTAGAGCGATATAATAGAACGATTTTAGATTCAATAGCTTTTCAAAATCATGGTAAAAATGAAAAACATTGGGATGAATGTCTTTTGCAAGTACAACGGGGGTGAATAATACTAATATAATCAATAAAGGTACAGGTAAAACTCCTGCAGAAATTCTATTTGGATTAAGATTAAATGGTGTAAGTGATAGTAAATTAGTAACTGAAATTAATGATGACATGATTAATACAAATGTTGTAAATGTTAGTAGTGACATAATATCTAAAATTAGGGAGCAGGTAGATAATTATACAAAAGATTCACAAGAAAAACAAAAAAAAACAGTTTAATAGTAAAAGAATAGCTCACCAAAAATTTTAAGTAGGGGAATTGGTCAGGGTAGAAAGGACTACGCATACGATAGGAAAAAGTAGAAAACTTTTACCAAAATGCTTAGGACCATACCGAATTACAAAGGTTTTGAATCATGACAAATATGAGGTAGCAACATATTTTTCTAATATTTCAATGAATTTTATTGTATTGATTTTTTTTTTAAACTTATGAATTTGTTGTTGCTAATGTTTGGAAAATAATAGTTAATAACTATACTAAAGTTTAGTAACTAAAGTTTTCTGAATAGATAAAATAGTGAAAAGTTCACTACAAAATGTGTTTTATAAGCAAAATGAAGCAAAGTGCACTGGCGCAAGGCGCACACATTGTTACGACCTAGTATGTGCAAAGTTGGACGAATGTTAGCTTTATAAGAATGACTTCTTGTTCTGACAGCTGAAACTTGTTTTAATTATAATTAAATCAACGTTTTAAGTCAAATTTTGTGAAATGTGAGGTTTAAAATAAATGTTAAATTGTTATTTTAGAAAATGATACATTCATTTTAGTTATTTCAAAAGTGATTTTTACCATAAAGAATTTTGTGGATTGTTTATTCGATTTATAAGTCAGCCGGAAATGTCAGACGATTTGTTATTGATGATTGAGAATAAAAATACATTTAGTAAAATGTGCAACTATTTAAAGTATTCGTCTTATAAATCATAGTTTATTATTTTGAGCTATTTTTAATAGAGTACCGTATAATTTTTATGGTGAGTTTCAGTGGAATTTAAAATGGCGCCAATGTCATGAGACATCCGTATAACAAACACTCAACCGATTATGAAGGAACTATAAAAGGCCGTGCTCGACAGCGAAGGGGGATGGATATCACTCTATCGACAGATCTCTTGAAGTAATTGGAAAAAGTGTTTTATTTAAAAGTGTAAAAGTGCTGCAATAATTACAGAGTAACTGTGTATCAAATTAAGTATTATGATTAAATAAGTGTGTATCTAGTGTGAAAAGGCGAAACAGTGAATAAAGTGGAACAGCGAATAAGTCGACAATTGTAGTTTCATTTATTTTTTCACACGCGCATTTGCGCGTCTGTGCACGTCCGACGCTTAAACATTAATTTCCATCGACCATACGCGGGTTGAATGTGGAATTGTGCTCGACTGGGAAAGTGAGCTCTGGAGATTGGAAAACCGGTCAAGTGTAAGAGGGGGCAACATCAAGCTCGTCATTGCAGAGAATGACCGGTACGGGGGAATTTTTCAATTCCCCGAAAATAATGAAGACAAAATATAATTTCTGAAATACAACTGTTTTGCTTTCCAACAATATTTCTGAACGCATTTAATTTTTAGCCGACTACGGCGAAGCCAAAAGGAAGGGTAATAGTTTTGGCAGTCTACGCATGTTAGGAACGGTACGGTAACGTACGCATATTATGTTTGTTCGTTCCCTCGTAGCGTCTAAACTACTGGTCTGATTTAAATAAATGAGGTGTCAATATTAATAACACACAGGACTTCTTGCACTATTTCGACTTAATAAGTATTTTACATTAATTTTAATATATTACACGACCGGTTTCGACAAAGTCATCATCAGGTGTAGTAGGTAGATTAAATTTTTTCTAAATTTTGTAAACATTGTGCAAAGGGTTGCCAGCATCATGAAATTTTTACAATTTTGTGCAACGTTATTAAAAATTTTATACCAACTTATTCTATTTTCTACTGTATATCACAAATTAATATTAGTATAATATTATAACACATTAGATTGATAAATTGATAACTTATTGATTTGTAATGTCATAGAATTATATAATTATATAGAATGGATGTCAGAATATAAAATTAAAAATACTACTATCACCAATGATTAAATTAAATTCAAGTGTCCTTAATACATAAGAATCTAAGATATTATAAATAATGGCAAATAAATTATATGAAATTAAAACATTTCAAAATTAAAATTAATAAATTATGTCAAAAATTCGTCCAAAATTAATACCAATGTCAAAAAGCCATAACATAAGAACATAGTATAACCTATAAATATTAATTAAATTAAATGTCTTGCAATAATATGGAGCTCGAAAGGCATGTCTGGTCATTTAGTAAGATCCCAGATTTTTTGTGTCTGTTAATTTCAAGCGCTTCTAATGCGTCCATCTTCCTGCTTTTTGGTAATATATGTAAATATTTTATATTTTTATCAGGGTCAAAGTTGTGTCCATTACTATTTAGATATTCGGCAAACGTAGATCTTTCAGTATTTTTCTTCCATACTGTTATATTATGTTCTTTTATTCTAGTTTTAAGCTTTCTCCCCGTCTAGTCAAAGACATAGTTTGAATGTATGAATATAATTGACGAAATTTTATGCACCTCACATTTAGACGCACAAGAAGTAATAGATTTAAAGGCCATTTTTAAGGTTTGCCTAGACCAAAATTATTTTATATATAATGGTAACACCTATAAACAAAAGGATGGACTAGCAATGGGCAGTCCCTTGGGTCCACTTTGTGCAGATATTTTTATGAATGATTTAGAAAAAAGAATACTGGAAACATCATATAAGGAAAATATCGTATATTGGTATAGATATGTTGATGACGTGATATGCCTATGGAAAGGTGAACATACCAGTTTACATAACTTCTTACTTATGTTGGAGAGATAAATGAAATGTAAAGTCCCGATAATATTATATTGTCTTTTCACTAATTAGGTACATACAACGTATAGCTTAATATACCATTTATATCGGAGGTTAAGACGAGACTGGCTACTTAACATTGGAAATATAATATTGAAACGACTTGGAACCAAGAGTGCAAGCATGCACTTTTGTGTGGTCCCTATATCATCCTCCCTCCTAGTTAAACAAAAAAAAATACATTATACAAACAAAGTTTATACAAAATCATTATCAATCATTTTCATTAAGAAAATAATTTCATTGTCAAACTGTTCATTTATTAATTTTCTTCAATTAAAATAACACTAGAAATTCAAATAGCTAATTCTAAGACAGAATTCTTTGATTTCACAAAAATAAAAATAAAAATTATTGTGCATTTAGACACACATTAAACTAAACAGCTTATTAATTAGAATTACTGCTTATTTGCTTGTATATTCAAAATAATATAAAAATATAGATATTAAAATACCTAAAAATATGGTGTGGCAACTCAAAATCTACACGTATCCCTATTGCACCGTGGGCGCGGCGGGCTGCGGTGCGGCGGGGACGCGCACCACGGTGGGCAGCACGCTCGCGCTGCTGGATCGCATCTCCTTGCGAAGCCAGCTGTGACATTGCATGCGAATGCCACAGAGCAGGGCGCCGACGATGATAACCGCCAAACCAATTGAAACCAAACTCATAGTATTTACTTTTTGGTGCAGGTCTACAGCTGTACCCGAATTAATTTGAGCTTGTGCCACTGCCACGATGTCTTTTGTTTGGTAATTTCCCATTATGATAAAAGAAAGTTAAGTAGACTATACTGAATCGACTTCCAACTTAATTTAATTATGAAAACTTATTAAAGTACATAATGTCTTTTCTGTTGAATATGCAAGCTAGTAAATTACATAGAATAAGTTGCACAATGTCCGTTATATACTTCGATGCTAAAGTTTACGTGCCCTAGATGTAAAACATACTTTAATCTAGATATAACAAAAAATGTTCACATAAAACAAATTTGAACAAAAACACATGTAATAAACTCTTTGTAAAATAATGTAAAAGGTAAAAACACAAAATGTATAAAGTGTGTAAATGGTACATTCTACCAAAATTCAAGAGTATTTTTTAAATAAAAAAAGGCTTTCTAAATGTAAAAATCATCCATACTCATGCATATACGAGCATATATCATGCTACTACATGCTAAACATTCCAAAACTTTAGTACTGTGAGCCTAGTATATATATTATTTTATATCGAAGACCTCACGTTACGTTTCAAAGTGCATAATGCAATTCAATATCAACTGTTATGTACTGCTAAGACCATACTAGGAGTGCAGCTAATACTACAACTGTCATGTACTGCTAACACCATACTAGGAGTGCAGCTAATACTACAACTGTCATGTACTGCTAACACCATACTAGGAGTGCAGCTAATACTACAACTGTCATGTACTGCTAAGACCATACTAGGTGTGTAAGCTAGGACTTACACATGCGACTATGAGCTGAGGGAAGTAGGTATATTGGTTAATGTGAGGGCTGGAGAAATCTGGGACTGACCTTATTGTTGAGCTGGTGGTTCTGGATCTGGGCGGAGGTTTCTTCTCACTACACTACACAGCTGTTGAGCGGATTATCGATAGATTTATCGCGGTTCGCCGGCGAATTTGGTATTATATTAACGAGCACAAATAAATATGCGCACACGCGTTCGCGTTCACTAGGTTTCGTGATGAGCTGAAAATGCATCCAGCGCGGAAGGGGATCTAATTGCAAGTGTACGTCACTCTCTGAGTGACGTACACTCATTGTACGTCACTCACGCCCCTGAGTCGGTCGGCCATACTCGCGTTGTCATTGGCCGAATTGAATGTCCTTTGTGTTTATTTTAAACGTCGCGTTAGTGTTGGCGCGAACATCCTGGGGGCCCGCACAGGCGGCGAGCTGGGCCCCATCTTGAGCAGAATCCAGTGGGAGCCGGGCAATCTTGCCGACAGGCCTCCTGTGCCTTGAGTGGTGTCCAAGTCCACAACTCTGATGACTCCATCCATCCCAGGTAGCAGACGTGAGATTCTTCCCATCTTCCATTGTAGAGGAGGTAAATTGTCCTCCTTGAGCAGAACCAGTTCTCCAATTTTGGGTGGAGAGGAAGAGGAAAGCCATTTGGAGCGGATTTGAAGGATATGGAGGTAGGACTTGGTCCAAAGGTTCCAAAAGCGCTGAGAGAGTGATTGAATGAGCTGAAAGAGTTTGAGCGGAGATATTACTCTTTCATCTAGAGTCAGCTCGGGGAGAGCTGTGAGCGGACGGCCAATGAGAAAGTGGCCGGCAGTAAGGGGCTGATAGTCCGTGGGATCGGACGAAAGTGGGCTGATGGGCCGAGAGTTTAACACAGCCTTGATTCTAGTGAGCAGAGTTAAGAATTCCTCGAAAGTGAGGTGTTGTTCATCAATAACACGGTATAGAAGTTGCTTTGTGGATTTAACATTAATCTCATGGATACCTCCCATCCATGGGGCTTTAGGCGGATTGAGTAACCAAGTTATATTTTGAGTTGAGAGTTTATGAGAAATGGCGTCGTTATTGTCATTGAGAAATTGTTGTACCTCTAGTAGATGATTCCTAGCTCCTACATAATTTGTGCCACAATCTGAACATATCAATACCGGAAGTCCGCGACGTGAGCAGAACCTTTGTAATGTTGCAATAAACGCTTCGGCAGTGAGCGATGAGACTGGTTCTAAGTGAACCGCCTTTGTAGTGAGGCAAACAAATATGCAAAAATTTAAACGTTGTGTGCCTTATAATGCGGCGGGCAGATAATATCCAAAATTACTGACGTAAAATAGCATGTAGCGTGTCCGTGCCAGGGTGGCAGTGTATGCGATGATAGTGATCTATTATGAGGTCTACGAGCGGACTAGAACTAGGCAAAATGAATGAGTGTTGAGCATCGTATGTGAGTTCCGAACGAGTGAGTCTACCTCCTACTCTGAGGAGACCGTCCTGCGTAAAAGGCGACAGACGTTGTAGTCGTACTGTGCAGATTCTATCGGTTTGCAGGCGGTGAATATCTTCTGCGAATGCATTCTGCTGTACAGAGCGGATCCAGAAGAGTAATGCTATCTACGTTCACTTACAGTTAGAGGGCCTAGTTGTCGCGAGTTTGGATTTAGTTTACAGTTACGAATGAATCGCCTCATGTAGGCAGTGACACCAGTTAATTTTTCTAAAGAGCTGAAGCGAGTGAGAAGATCACTATCGACACCGGGTATCGAGAAATTGCATGGTACGTATTTTGGTTTGAGCCCTGGCAAGTCTTGTCGAGTATGAGCTGAAGGCATCTTGGGCCAGGTATCCTCTGGCAATTTGAGCCATGGAGGAGACCACCATAAATCATGAGCGGAGAGAGCTTGAGCTGATAATCCTCTGCTTGCACAGTCAGCAGGATTTAATTGGGAAGGTATATGACGCCACTTAAGTGTGAGTGAATTTAAGTTAATTTTTGTTACTCTATTTGATTCAAATGTTTGTAAACGATGGGGCGGAGTTTTTATCCATGCAAGCACTATGGTACTATCTGACCAACAAACGTGATGTGTAATTGTGAGATGAGCAGACAATTGTTGGGAGACACGCAACATGAGCTGAGATAATAGAGTTGCAGCAGACAACTCTAATTTGGGGATTATGAGTTTATATTTAATCAGTGCGACTTTAGATTTAGCAATTATGAGGTGAACGTTAACAGATTCGTTGTGAGCTGATTCTTGTAAATATATCACTGCAGCAAAACCGCCTTCCGAAGCATCTGCGAAGCCGTGAAGTGAGTATGTTGATTTGAATTTGTGTGGAGCGATATGTCTGGGAAAATGTATATCTGAGATGTGCGGAAGATCATGATAGATGCGCTGCCAATCATCTGTAATATTATTTGGAGTGGGATCGTCCCAGTCCAATTTAATTAACCATAACCTATGAAGAAGTATTTTTGCGCGGAATATGACGGGTGTAACCCAACCGTTTGGGTCATAGAGAGAAGCTACTGTGCTAAGGATTGAACGTTTTGTAATGTGGGTAACTGGTGGTAATGAGATGTGATATGTAAATTCATCAGACTGGGGAATCCATCTAATACCCAAAACCTTAATTGATGGAGACTCTGCGCTGATGTCAAAGTCTTTAGGCATTTCGCATTGATCGTCTAGAAATCTTTGCAAGAGCTGAGGTGTGTTTCATGTCCATTTACTAAGTTTAAATCCACCGAGTGATAACAAATCAATGAGCTGAGTTTGGAGTGCTGATGCTTCTTCTATGGTGTCATGGCCGCAAAGTATATTATCCACGAAAACAAATTTGCGCAAAATTTGAGCAGCCTGAGGATAGCGATGACCTTCATCTTCAGCTAATTGTAATAATGTGCGGATAGCATGATATGGACTTGAGCGCAATCCGTATGTAACAGTGTTGAGTGCATATGTGAGCAGAGGTCGATCTGGAGACGATCGCCAGAGTATGAGCTGATAGTGTCTTTGGTCTGGTCTTAAGAGAATATTTCTAAACATAATTTTTATGTCAGTGCTGAATACTATACGATGTGCGCGGAATGATATAATAATATCTACAATGTCTCGTTGAAGTGCTGGACCTGTGTGCAGGCAATCGTTTAAACTGACTCCATTGGATGACTTACAACTGCCATCAAATATTGTGCGGAGTTTGTCAGTACCTGATTTGAACACGCCATGATGAGGAATATAATAATGAGGTTTATGAGTAAATGTAAACGGATGACACGGTGTCATGTGTCCTAAGTTTATGTATTCGTTCATGAATTCTATATATTTTTGTCGCAGTGTGTGATCGGATTGCAACCGTTTTTCTAAATTGAGAAATCTACGTAGAGCAATAGCATGAGTACTACCTAATACGGGTGCATCTGATAAGAAGGGAAGAGTCACCATGTAACGGCCTGAATCGTCACGAATGGTGGTTGCGCTGAATATGTGTTCACATTGCTCGTGCAGCGAGTTTGAATGAGCAGAACGAGGCTGGGGTTCTTCCGACTCCCAGAATCTTTCCAGGATTTTGCAAATATCATGAGTAGAATGAGCAGAATGTATGGAGTGAGCCGACTGAGTATAATAAGTATGAGTAATATGAGCAGAGTTAACTTGAGCTACTTGAGTGCAAAATCAAAAATCGTGCCGAAGGCTATGGGCTTCCCCGGGCCCAAAGCAATCTTAGTACCATCCAAAACGTGACCCAAAACGTCTGAGCCTAAAATGAGATCAATGGGCGCAGAGTATGATAAGCTTGATCCGCCAATGGAATGAGCTGATGAGCTGAGTCTTGTATAACATCTGGTATTTTTTGCAAAGGTAAATAACCTGTAACGTCTTTGAGAATATGAGCGGTAGTAGTAATAGATGGCGTGTCACGGTGTGTGGGCCTAAATGTTATTGTGACCCAACCTTTAGAATTTTGTATGTGCTGATCACCTACACCTGTAATTTTTAATGAACATTGTTTTGGTTGGAAATTAAGATTTCTAGTCATGCGCTGAGTTATGAGCGTTATCATGCTACCACAGTCCAATAAAGCCCGAGATTTGTGATATTCTCCGCATTTATCAGATATATTTAAAACGACTGTCCTAATTAACTGTCACATGGCCTTTACCCTAATCCGTTTTTGCATTTTCGTACCTAAATTGACATATGTCTTACGGTGTTGTCAACTGTGGAAGTTCCCTCAACTTCTCAAACAGTTGGATGATACCATAAGACAAACGCTCTCCACTATTTTGAATACAAATTTCGATGACCGCGCATGGACTCAGGCAACGCTTCCAGTTAGGTTCAGTGGCCTGGGTGTTCGAAAGCCCTCTGACATATCGCTTCCGGCCTTCTTGTCCTCAGTCCACGCGAACCATAGTCTTATCTCCAAAATACTACATCACCCATCCTACTCCAATACAGTTACCTTTCTGGACGAGGCCAAGGACGCCTGGAGCGTAACTAGTGCTTGTAGCGAATTGCCTGACAATACTTTTTCCCAAAGGCTCTGGGACGAGCCACTCTGCAGACTGGTACGGAATAATCTTCTTAATACGTCCTCCAGTCCTGTGGAGCAGGCTCGCCTCTTAGCTGCGGAGAAGTGGGAGTCGGGCCTTTGGCTACAAGCATTACCGTCACCCAATACGGGCACATTGCTGGATCGAACAGCTTTCCCGTTAGCTACTTCCCTGCGTCTTGGCACCCCCCACGTCGTCCCCCATCGCTGTGTTTGTGGTGCAAATGTGGACAGCCTCGGACACCACGGGCTGTCCTGTCAACGAAGCGCCGGCCGCATCTCCCGACATCACTGTCTGAACGATCTCATCCGTCGGGCTCTTGTCACCGCCGGAGTGCCAGCTGTGCTGGAACCCTCTGGTTTGGCGCGCGACGATGGGAAGAGACCAGACGGTATGACCCTGGTTCCTTGGAGAGTGGGACGGGCTCTTGTATGGGACGCTACTTGCGTCGATACACTTGCTCCGTCCCATGTCCAGGGCACCTCGAGTTCTGCAGGTGCGGCCTCCAATCAGGCGGAAAACCTCAAGCGGCGCAAATATGAGAACCTTAGTGGGGATCTCATATTTGAACCGTTTGGGGTTGAAACCTTAGGTACATGGGGTCTGGGTGCGCACAAACTTTTCGGAGAAATCTTCAAAAAACTCATTGAGGCCACCCGAGTCCCCAGAGCCGGCACCTACCTGGCCCAGAGAATAAGTATCGCAATCCAGCGAGGAAACTCTTTGAGCCTTCTAGGTACTCTGCCTGGTGGGGATGACCTGGGAGATTTCTTTTTTTTGTAGCATTTAAAGTTTTGGAGTAGTTATTATTTTTTTAGTACTTACCTACTTTTATGTTTAAATTATAGTAAACTAAATTATATAGGTTTTATATACACTAGTGTTTTAAAAAAATATTTCTACTTTTTTGTGACTTTAAAACGACTGTGGGAAGTAACACTGGAGTTTTTAATGGGTTTTCTATGTGCTGAGTTGAATTTACTTGGGCTGGGCTTGGGCTTGGTATTTATTCTACATAATATTGGGCTGAACTAGATTTCGATATTTTATGAGCTGAATGTGATGCAGGTATAGTATGAGCTAAATGACATTTTAAATTATTGGGCTGATCTTCTAATTCTATGTGCTCCGTGATTGTAGGTAGTCATTGTTTTTTGTTTTGAGATTGATGAGTTGTAGACGGTGCATGATCAGACGATGGTTGGCGTCTGATGATGATGATTGATGGGCACGCGTATGTTGTGTGTATGCCGTGTAGGTATGTGGCTTGTCTTGAGCACGCCGGGCTGTGCACGTAAATGAGGAGGAAGCAAATGCGCTGACGACACCGGAGAATTTGGAGTTCCGTGACGATGAAGCGAGGTGTGGTGATTTGCACTTCCACAGTCTTTGCATGAGTTTGTCGAACGACATTCATTTTCAAAATGCGGACCTAGACATTTACGACATCTGTCATTGGCTTCTATGAAATCCCAACGACCTTGAGTGGGCTGATGATTATATTTCGGACACGCGATAAGTTTGTGTTCTGTATTCCTACAATAGGGGCAGTAGAATCGCTTGTGTTTATCTGTATTCCGGGCTGAGTACTCGCGCCGCTCTGTTCGGGGGGAGGGGGGCCAGTAGCGTTGAGGGTAATGAGGAACTGGGCTGACGTGATAGCTACTTAAAGTGTGAGCCGATGGCGAGCGCTGAGTATTACGAGGATACGCGGGACTAATTGGTCTAAAGCGTGGACTGCGCGGAGAGTTTGCGGGGGGTGTGTGTTGACGAGAGGGCCCAGTTTGTGGTGAGTAGGTAACACCGCGCGTTGCATTAGAATATTCGGTTTCGATACAGCGCGCGTGCTCCTCTAAAAAGGAAATCAAATCACCTAAGGTGGGCAGAGTGTACGAGATGCCGTATCTTCTTTCGAACAGGGTGCAGAGCTCGCCTCGTAATTTTCTAACTACAATAGACACAAATACGTAATTACTATCCATAGGTAAACGCAGATTATTTAATGCGCTTTGTGCGGAGATGAGCGGAGTTAAAAACGTCGCGCGTATGCTTGATCGAATATGAATATTAGGTAGGCCGAGTATTACGAGTATATCAACAAACCCATCTATCAGAACACGGCGGTATTCATACCTACGTGTGAGAATATCGAGCGCCACGCTGTAATTATCATTTGTGATTTTTAAATGCGCAATCATGCTGAGCGCCTCCCCCGATAGGCAAGACAAAAGATAGTGCAGCTTAACTGCATCTGTAAGTGACGTCATGTCGTCTGTAAGACTCCTAAAAATCGTAATAAACGATGGCCAGTCCTCAACGCGTGAGCTGAATTTTGGTAGTCCAATTTTGGGCAGAACGGCAGAAGTGAGCTGACTTGACTCTGAAGTAGAACTTATATTTTCCGCTGCAGTTAAAATATCATAATATTCTGATAGCGCGTTTTCGTAACCGGCTGTATAAAATTTTTCAATTTCTTCTGCAACACTGCCGTCGTCTAAAATTTCGCAGTATAAATTTTCTAATTTCTGTTTCAAGTTTTGTAGGTCTTTTAAACGCGCATTAAACTCCGTTTTGTTAGATTTTGAGTCACCTTTGTGTAATGCCAATGCGATCTCTCTGAGCCGACTAATAGATTTTATAGTTTGCCTAAATATGGCCGCTTGCGATTTTGTAGGCATGTTTAAAAATATATGCGTGTAACTAAGTTAAATATTTAAAAGTAATGAGCGGAAAATACGCGCGCAATTAATTAAAACGCAGAAAATAGATTTTAATAATGTGCCGACAATGTATACAATTTAATCGTAAAATGTGTACGAGTTAATTAACAAATGAGCTGACCGATCGCCTGATGCTAATAAAGTATTAGTGTATGTTTGATGAGCGGAGATTAATGCGTTAGAAGTCGCCTGTAATATTATTTTAAACCCCTGAAGTTTGAATATAAACAAATCTTAGCGGGCGCGTTAGAAACAACATAACGTAATGAAAACAATGTAAGTAGGTATGAGCAGGTTCAATCTCAATAGTGTGCCGACTTATTTAAAACAGCTGTAACGTAACACCTATAATATATTTGTATAAACACAGAACGTCGATAAGAATTCTTATTTAAAACAGCTGTAACGTAACACCTAATAATATTTTTATATAGACACAGAACGTAGATAAGAATTCAATGTGAAGGTCACTATTTATTCTATGAAGAATACCTAATTGAGAATGAATGTAACAGCTGTTGTTTACGCACGGGCGCCGTGTAGGTACCTATTACCTACAGAATGCACACAAATCAAGTTCTTTGTACCGAAAGTACCGTACCGAAGCGAGCCGACGATGTTTGTATGGGCACTTGAGATGTTATGCAACCCGTAACTATTAAAATAATGCTAAGTTAATTAATATTGTGTTTTAAAATTTGAGAATATGAAGATATAAACGTTATATATAGATAAAGTAATTCAAACTTAGTAATGCAACGACGATTTACAATTCTGTTATGAGCCGAACGTAATTCACAATACTCACAAGTTATTACTTATTTTATAAGCAAATCAATCATTAAAATATTTTGTAAGTAATTAAGAGCTGAGAAAATTATATGAGATATTATTGGCACACATTATGTATTAGGTACCTAGGGAAGTTCTGGAATGTTCGAGTTCTTTATTCGACTATGAGCCGACAACCTACCCACTATTATTATTATTTATTTATTTTTTGTGTTTTTTCTTATGAATTTATAGGCCGAAATATGCACAAAATAATTTAATTAATTAACATATAGGTTAATATCAATGTACATAATAGGGGTTTAATGTTAAATGTGCCGAATTGATAATGGGAATGGACTGTAACTTGGTTTTAAAATGGCGGGGCGGCCCCCTGGGCAGAATTAATTGGACAAAATATAAATAATCGAGCTGATTTTATGTGCAGAATTGGGCGGAGTAGAACTGTAGGTGCTGGTTCTAATGAGGCCCAAAGCCGGTAATAGGGGGAAGGGCTTCACGAAGGCTCGATTAATTTTTAATTAATTAATTCGGTTAATTTTAACATTAAAAATCATAATTTGAATTTACAAATCAATAATCTTAATTATTTTAATTGTTAAAAGTGATAAGTTGTGAATTTGATGACTGCATTTGCACCGGAAATATTATTAATCTTAATTTAACATTTAAATAATAAGAAATCTACACTTAAATAATCAAAACTTAATATTTTAAACGACACCAAATTATAATTGTAATTAATTTGTCATAGATTCACTATTGAAGATTGTAGGTGCGCCGATATCTATAAGATGATAATGATGATGTCTGTAAGTGACATATAGGCATATGCTTGTAGTTCTTTAATTCTATTTATCTTTTTACCCGACTGTTATGTTACTGGGTTATGTTATTCGCGCGTATCTTGTATGTATCTATGTAAATTCCTTTATTCCCACGTATCTTCCAAACGGATGGATGGATTTCGACAGTTAAGGTATCGTTAGATTTGTCTCAGTAACCCAAGTGTCCTTAGATAGCTTTTTTTTAAAAAAAAATGACAAAATGGCGTATTTTGGCGCCAAATTGTAAGTAGTTTAAATTTATTTTTTTTACCAAACTTATCGATATAGTTATTTATCAAAATAAAGGAAATTAAATGGAGATTTCAAAAATATACATATTATGTCATGTATTTAAATTTAATCAGGAATAATTACAATCATTTTAATGAAATCTATCGAATAAATTTGTAATCAAAGTATTCAAATAGTCGTATTTAGCTTTAAATATATAAAAATGTTGGACCCTATTGCGCAATTTTGTTGTACCCGGTATAGTTAATCATATTTTGTATTTACGACAGTCACCAAATCAGTTTTAATTTTTTTATTCCGCTACTCACTGCTAGATGGCGCTGTATGTAGTTTAAAACTCGCTATCGCAAGTTCAATCAATATCAATGACCATAGTGTTGCCTAAAGTATGTTTACTTTGAGAAAATAATTCCGCTACTCACTGCTAGATAGCGCTGTATGTTGTTTCTGTATGTTCAAATTTCAATCAATATATGTATGACCATAGTGTCGCCTATAGTGTTAACTTTGGGAAAATAAATCGACTTGCTAAACTGAATAATATTTTGATCTATTATAAATTTATTAAAACTATTCATAGAAATGTGCCGGACAGAACCACTAAAAAGTCTAAAATAAAATAAATAATTAGAAAAATAAAAAAACCCGGCTGCAAAAAAAAACCTAATATACCTAAGATAGTTACCTAACGCACTAAAAAGACTGAAACAAGGCTGTAAAATCACAGTACTAAAACCTAATTCAACCTCTATTTTAGTTTAACAGATAACACTATTGGTTGAAGATTATGTGAAGTGAAATAATTGTCATGGTATTTGTTAGCAGGCGGGACCCATTTACAAATTATATATCGTACGAAAATAAATGGGTCCCACTTAGGTTTTTTTTGCAGTCGGGTTTTTTTTATTTTTCTAATTATTTATTTTATTATTTTTACTTACTTTTTGGTAACATATGCTTAGGTTACTTCAGAAAAATTTGAAATCACTGTATGTGTCCATATAAATTTTGAGGAGTTCCCTCGATTCCTAATAGATTCCATCATTAAGTCACCACTTTTGTGAAAACGGGACCAACTTACGTACACCCTTTACATCAAAAAAATAATTTTGAAAATAGGTCAACAGACGGCGGAGTTATCGTTGAACATACAAAAAATAAATATACAGGTGTATTTAGACCAGTCCCGTTAACTTCGTGGGCTTATAGTAGGACATGAGATAGATCCATTGGTCAGTTACTTTTAATCGACAGTTTTGTAAAAGTTAAAACTTTCAACACGCAATGTACAACGTACACAACGACATGGGCGGAAGCGGGAGAGGGCGGGCGCGAGGAGAGAGCTTGCCTCCGCCCGCGCCCGCGCTGGCGCGAATATGCGAAAATCAGCTGAATCTTTTCAAGGAGCCATATCTCGTAGGTAGTAAGTAAACCACGTAGTTCTAATAATATTCAAGTACTTACTAACTTTTGTTATTAAGATTAAGAAAAATAAATGAAAATAAAGCCATTAAGTACATAAACAGTTAAATCGAACAGCGAAACAACAATTACAAATTCACCATTTAATCAATTAGGGTGTAAATGTACATAATGTGACTAACCTGATTAGTTTATTTGTGCTCGCGGTCGTATGAGATGTGGTTCAAACTGTGCCCCTTCCAATTCAAGGCACAGTTCTGCACGTCTCTTGGTCTCTTCGTGTAGACGAATGTTCGCGGCAATGTCTACGCAACTCACCAAAAACGACTTTAATTCGAAGCTTCATTTCACAAGCACTGTCACAGGACCGCTTAAATACCCTTTCCTTCACATAACCCCAAGGAAAAAAGTCGAGTGGGGTCAAATCAGGTGATCGAGATGGCCAGGCGTGCGGTCCCATTCGTCCGATCCAGCGATCGCCGAACATTTCATTCAGACGCTGACGAACAAGCCGGGACACGTGTGAAGGTCCGCCATCCTGCTGAAACCACATTCGCGGATAATCGGCCACCGGTATGTTGTCGTCCAGTTTTTCTGTTAGCTGGTTAGTAAAAAAATCCAGATACGACGCACCGGTCATCCGTGGGGCTAAATAAATGGGCCCCAATATGAAATTATCGTGAATGCCGCCCCATACATTAACTGACCAACGTGTTTGGTGGCCAGTTTCTTGACACGCCCGTGGGTTCACCTCAGTCCAAACATGGGCGTTCCTTCTGTTCCATATTCCATTTCTCGTGAATGTGGACTCGTCCTTCCAAAGTACGTGCCTGATGAATTGTGGTGATGCTTCTTCCTGCTCGATCAGCAATCTGCAGTATTCGGTGCGTCGGACACGATCAACCGGAAGCAACGCCTGCACATGATATATTTTATAGGGACGCATTCTGTTCCGCCGTAAATATTTTTATACAGTTGCATGCTTAGCAACTAGCCTACCCTGCCGATGTCTTAGCGTTTTAACCGCACTGCGGGCTCCAAGACGAGGTTTCCGGTGCACCACGTCTAAAATCTGCTCCTCGATATTAATGTCCATTTGCCGCCCACCGCCAGTCGCTGAAGGCTCAATGGGCATATTTTCTAACACTCACTGATATGCCTGTGTTATGGTACGGGGGTCTGAAGAAAGGCGAGCATGAGGATATCGCCTCCGGTAAATGGTCTGTAAATGGGAATAACGGTCATGTGTCAGGTACGATAATTGCATACCATCAGGCGACTTGACTGCTCGTTGCCGGTCATAAATCATAAAAACTCCTCTGACTTGATATAAAAACAGTAACTTATTTATTACAAAAAAAAACAAAGGAAAAAGCATATAAAAACAATTAATTAATTTAAATATCGACTACGTACAAGTAAATGATTCAATTTTCATAGGTCACATACTTAGCCTAGGTACCTATAAGTCTTTGAAAGAGCGGCCCGCCTTTAATATTTGCCGCGAAAAGCCATGCCACCGAGCCGCCCGCGCCGCATCGCACGCGCCACCGACACAGGGCTGCCACCGACACAGGGCTGCCACCGACACAGGGCTGCCACCGACACAGGGCTGCCACCGACACAGGGCTGCCACCGACACAGGGCTGCCGCCGACACAGGGCTGCCACCGTCACAGATCATAAAATTGTAATTAAATCTAATAAAATTTTATATTGTGTGGCGTTCAATACTTTATTCATTACTGTTATAGGATTTCTCATGGAACATAATTTAAATTAAATTATTAATTTAAAAATTAACACGTATTATAATCTAATTTTCTTAAATTTTACTCAGAGTAAGCTCCAAAGTATTTATGTGTTATGGCTCTGAAGAACATAGTTATACCCATTTAGGTTAAACAAATTAAAATACGAGAAAATAAACGAATTAATCGATTTATTTTTTTATTTGATATTATTTAAACACTAACAACAACAGCTGTTCATTGGCAATAAATTCGATATACTTTGACGGATTCCACTTGTACCGTTAACCGTTGACCGGGGTAAAATAAAGTCAACTGTTTAATCTTAAATAATTACGCACAGTCTGACCCTACATTAGCACGTGCACGTCTTGTTGTCGGCAAATTCTTTTGAATTTAGCCGAAAGTGGAAAATAATATTTTTCAAAGAATTATTTAGCGGCATCGTTTGAATTTTGCCGAAAGTCGTTAAAAGAACTATTTAGTTTTAAAATAGGCGGTCACCTGATGGTCAATGGATTCCGTGAACTTAGTATTACGAGACGAGTAGAGTTGGTACCTACTAGCAGTTATTCAGTACCTACTCAATACTTAGCCACTTACTTAGTAAATAGCTATTAGACATAGTTTTACTAAAAACGATCGGTATACTTACGTGTATAACTTATTATGATTAATAATAATTTACCAGTACTTCGGGCACTATATAATAGCTACTTAGTTTCATTATTACCTACATACATACAGTTCAAGCACGTTAAATCTTTCGATTATTGTCGTTTTTCACACACCGTCTGTAATTTCGATAGAAAAGTGATGATTTCCGTTGGACATTAAGAATTTAGCTGCACTGTATATTGGTTTCGTTATTTGTCAAGCACCACTTTGTGCGTAGTATTTACAAACCACTCTGCAGGCGGTGTAGAGCAGGGATTTCCAAAGTGGCTTCCGTAGGATGGACATCAAGGTTCCGCCAAAATTATTTGAAATTTTGAAATAAGGATCTTTACTTGGTAGTTGGCGAAAATCCGGACTAGGGCATTAACTAGGTCAGAGGTCCGAGTACCAAAATTGGATTTTGGAATCTTATCTTATCATCTTTCCGTCACTTTCGTGTGTGTACGGTTCTAAGTCACCGCATGTTACACAACCGTTGAACGCGTGTAGGTACTGGGAGTGGAGCGCGGTGCGGCGCCGGGCCGGGTCATTGGCCCGTGTGCATGTAAATGAAGTAAATTACATTGCGTAATTAAGTAAAAATAATACATTTTTAGATTTTAATAAAAAATCTACTTCTAAACAGCTTGTTCTTATGATTAAATGGTATAAAATGTAAAAAAATTAATTTAAAAAATTACATTTTTGAAAAAATTATTAAAATAAAAATACATTTTTATAATAAGAAAAAGTAGTATAATCATATCCGAAAGTTAATGGAGGTGGTCTTCCGACACCCTGTATAGGTATACAGCCGAACGTATAACCGCCTACTTTTTTTGGAAGTAGGTTAAAAAGCTGTCAGATGTCATGAATATACCCTCACCGTGCGTACGGATGAGTGTGAAATTTTGCACAATTAAAGTTTATGCTGAGGAAGGCGTATGAAAGGCAGGCGGTGGCATAAATTTCTTAAAATTAATGAAAATATTAGCAACACACACCACCACGGATTTGGTTCACACATTCAAAAACATTGTGTATTTATAAGCTAAATACAGTTATATCGTGTTTGAAATGTGCAGTGTTACAAATAACAAGGTAACCTTACCTTAAGAAGTTTAATCGATATTGTTGTCGCATCGAGAAAGTTATTAGTTTAAACCAAATCGATTTTCGAATCGCCGTCAAACAAAAATCGATCAAACAAGAATCGATATAGTTTTGACAATTCAAGTAATCGACTTTGAATTTTGACTTTGAATTGTCAAAACTATATCGATTTGATTTACGGATGATTCATTAGTGTCAATCCCTATGAGTTTTGACGTTCAATTTCATCATTAAAAACATGATTGAAATTTTATTTTTCGTAATTTTAATGGAACTGGACTGATATTATTTTAATTAATACATTAACTATAGGTTATAATTATCATCGCAACGTCAGTTAGCTCACACTACCTACAGTGCGTTTGATATAATTTTATTACACGTTGACGTTTGTCAATCTGTCACAATTTATGTTTTTACTTTTTTCTATCCAAGAGGCAAAATTATAAATAAGAAGGTATGTGTTTCAATATAAAAATAATATAGCTGTCCCTCACGTTATCGCGCGCGATAAGCGACATCGTATCGCATAATGTGAAAACGCACTAATACGTGAAGCAAAAATCACGTTTTCACGGCTTAGGACCTATTTTAAGGACCAACCTCACGGTCCAGTTTGAAAATCCAGCAGCCTGTCAATAATTTGTTTATATTTTCTCATCTGTAATCTGTAAATAAGCGCCATAGTCATTGTCTATCCTGCAAATCCAGCACCGGTACTAATGTCCGTCACTAATTTCAATTGTCAAACATAAGTAATTTTTGCCTACGAGTCCGCGGCCCTTTTGCAGGCTGGGTGGTGAGTTTGGCGCTTAAATATCTAGGAGGATTTACCAGAAGGCTGAGTAGGCTGCAGCCTAGGGCGGCGAATTTTAGGGGGCGGCAAATGTGGCCTTAACATTTTTTGTCTTACAGAAATATAAAAAACGTTATTATTTGCATACAAAAATTATTATACTTACTACCGGTCCAGACTGACGTTTCTTCTCGCTTTATTGCAATTTATGGGAGTGATTTCGTGAAATGGGACGGATGTGTGTAACAGGAAGTCGCGGAAGCGCGCGCTATTTGATTTGACCATGAGCGCGCGATGATAGAGTTGGCCGTTAGATTAGAATGAAATATTTCAGTAATCAGCTTTTTTAAATTTTGACGTTGATATCTGTTGATGCTTAACAGAAAAGTTTTCGTATTTTTTATCATAATTAGAAAATCGTACAATGTTTTTTTTTAAATATTATCATTAAATGTTACACATCATATGCGACTACTGTAAGGCTCGCTCGTTTTTTATTTATTATTATTGTACCAATAATATGAAAATTTAGAAATCCTATATGGCTCGTATTATATTACATTATGGTATACATTTCACAAATTCACGTATTAAGGAAGACATAAACAAGTTCGTTGGGAACAATAATAAAACTTGCGTAAAAAACGTTTTACTGCGAGTTTTCTTTGTTCGAAGAAAAATTCAATAAAATAAGTTATAAAGATGTATTAAAGTATCAGTTGTAATAAGTTGGGTTTAGGAGGAATCTCGGACACATACACGTAAAAGTGTAACTTCAAAACGGCCGGTCAAAGTTGATGGTTGGTGGTACACACGGGCGAAGGCATGGTCGTTGTAAATTTTAATTTTAACATAGCAAAATTTGGGGTACTCTGAACTTTTTTTGTTAAATAGACCAGGAAACGGGCAGACGGACCGCCTGATGATGAGCGTTTACCGCCGCCCACGGACTCTCGTAACACCAGAGGAGTCACAAGTGTTAATAATCAGCCAGTAGTTTCCGTCACATGTATTTTGAGAGATTGTGAGGTGTTCATGAGATGAAAGGCGTAAAAATGTTGTGTAACAAAACGTTCGGTGACATACTCCCCCGTATATTCCTCTTTAGTTCAGTTGATGTGAACTAATGTTACAAAGCTTTTAACCATTCTCCCACCTGTGGTGCTCATTACTGCGACAGTAGATTTATCGGACCTCTTACAAATTATGTGCACCTAGAACCTACCTAGTTGACGAAAAGTTGTTTGGCCTAGGTTGCCGAACGTGTAGAGCTCGTGCTCACGTGCTCACGAGCTCAATATTGGAAATGTTTTTTGTAACAAATCCAGACAGTGACCAAATAAAATAAACCTAATTGCCACGCATTAAGATTTATGTCTAATAGCAAAAGACGTGATAATTTTGAAGAGACTATTTATGCTTTATGCAAATAAATTTTTAATATTGTTGGATTATTTTTATCGAATTTAAGGTATACATTATATAAGTTATCTTGGGGTATTTTCAACCGACTTCCAAAACACAGGAGGAAGTTAACAATTCGTGTGTATGTTTTTTTTTTGTATCATGTATGTTACGCGATTGCTCCGTCGCTTGTGGACCGAAATTCGAAATTCTTTTATTATTTAAAAGAGTTGACTCCCAAGTTGGTCCCATTGTCACCAAATGGTAGACCTGGTTATGGGATCTATGAGGAATCGAGAGAAATCCTCAAAATTTATAGGGATACCTATAGTAATTTTGACTTTTTTTTGAAGTAAGACGAGCATATGCTACCAAAAAGTGAGTTGTTGTACCAAGGTAAACCCTGGATCCAAAAGGACTGAAGAATACTCACTTTTGGAAAATTCAGTATTGTTTATAAACTGCAGCATATTATGTCACTATTATATAATCATCATCTCCACCACCATCATCACACCATACATCATGATATTATGTTGAAATAGGTATTTCTTGTAGTTTTTTACACCGATATCGATAACTTCTCAGTCTTTAAAGATACATTACGTTTGGAAATTTCAGCATTGTTTAAGGAACTGCAACTACTTACTACTAGTCTTACTTACTTACTTAGTCTTTTACACCAATACCAAACCTTTGAACATTCGCTAGTCCCATCATCATCAGTATTATATAATATTGTGTGTTAACTGTTATATAATTTCCGACGACTACTTCATTTTTAGGTAACCTAAAGTATATGCTACCAAAAAGTGACATTCTGTCAAGGTGTACCCTAGTTCCAAAAGCACTGAATGGAACTCGTCAGTCTTTTAAAGATTTAAAGGTTTGGAAATTTTGGAATTGTTTAAAGAACTGTTGTGAAGATGTATGTAAAAGGTCTGCAATGTCAGACGTCTACTTCCAAAGTCTTCTTGGATAATATTTTAAGCCTAAACGTCCAACGGAGAGACCTTTTTCAAAAAGTATGTGCAGCTGTGGAAAGTGATTTGCAGGATTCTTGGAGACGCTCCAAGAATACAAAAACAAAGATGATAATAAGATCCATAATTAATCTAGGAAACTCTTATTAGAAAATTTAATAATGCTCGTTAAGTTTTCTTACACATTTTTAATTTCCGCGCATATTTTCCCGTCAACACAACACCACATAAAAGATTTATGAAAACTGGTCCAGCAGTGCATACAATGAATGACTAAGGGATAAGGGGATTAATTTTTGACGTGATAACGTCTTATAATTCGATGGAGCCGGCTGCACACACGAAAAAACATGACTCATGCGGCGTTACCGGCGTTACCTCGCTCAACATGACTCATGCGGCGTTACCTTGCTCTGTTCCATTTCTTATGACGTAGTCACGTTCAACTATCGTCAGTAAACCGACTTTACAGATAACCGATTTTTATTTAAATATGCATCTCGTATTGAAAGAATCCAGAAGAAGTTTATTAAATTTCTTAGTTTTAAGTCCGGCTCAAGGGTAACACCCTTGTTTGATATTCCATTTCAGTGTTCGAATTCCGGTAAGAACTGTGTTCTCACTAGAATCTTACATACTTATAACAAAAAATATCCTCACATTAATACTTTCATAAACATAAAAAGAGCATTCAAGTCAAAAATTAAATTATTACTGTTAGGAATTGAATTGGATAAGCCTGTGGTGTAGATGGTAATTAAGTATACAAAATAATCTACACTTGTATGTCGTTCCCTTACAGTAAGTAACACGGTATTGATTTTATAATATATTATATTATATTATATTTATTAACTATTTATATTATTTATTATCTTTATATCTATATCTTTACAATATACAATATGTTTAGTACTTATACACCGTTAAGATACAAATATTTTATATATTTATGCGATATATAATATTATATACATATAGTATATATAATATATTATATATACTATATCGCCTATCATAATAATAATAATTAGTCCTAAGAATGATATATTAACATTATAACAATAAAAACAAGCAAATGTTTTGTATTTATACAGTGCCTTTTACCTAATCGGAAGCTAAATTACATTATACCTATAACAATATTATACCTATAACGTATTATATTTTATAATTACTGCTATACCATTTTCTACTATACACCTACATATTTTGTGTCGCATTATAATTACTTGTCTAAGATAAACCTAGCGGCCATCCGTTTACACTATAGTAAATTTATAATTGCACAATATATAATGGTCACCATTATATTATATATTTATTTAAAATAATTTATTATTTACATACTAATCGTATAACGACTCCTTTTAATACTTTTATTTTTAAATTAAAACATTATCTTATAGTATTTTTAAATAAATTGTTTGATGCCTTCTCCTCTTGCTTTCTAACCTACTGTATTACTACTGAATACTTATTTATTATTGTAATTCTGTTCTTAACTTGGTTATTATTGAGTCCTTTTAAATAATGGAATCTAAAATAAATATTTACTATCAGAATGCACGGGGTTTACGCACTAAGACATCTTGTTGTAAGAGAAACATTATACTAAATAACTTTGATATAATTTCAATAACCGAAACATGGCTTCTAGAGGGAATACACAACGAGGAACTATTTGACGATCACTATATGGTGTGGCGTCGAGACCGGGACTATTCTTTAACAAATCAATCTTTAGGGGGAGGTGTCCTCTTAGGTATTCGGCGTGAATTTGCGACGGTAGGGCGTCCTGAGTGGTCTTCTCCTTCTGAGGATCTTTGGGTGTCTATTATCCCTAATAATATGTGTAAATTTCCCGCAAAAATTCATCTTTGTACTATTTACCTTTGTAGGCAGCACATGGGCAATACTTCCGCCGTTCAATTAGAAAACTTCACACACAAACTGTTTGACATTATCAACTCTTGTCCGGATGATGAGTTTATTGTTATGGGAGATTTTAATTTACCTCATATTGACTGGGACCTACAAGGAAGTTATGCTACAGCCAGTGGATTACCACTCAGTGGAGCTCAAATACATTTTATTGACACCCTTTTTCAATGCGACCTCACTCAGAGTAATCAGGTTCGAAATGGCAACAATAGGTTTCTAGACCTGGTTTTCTCAAACAGTGAACTTGATATCAGTGCCTGTGACGACCCTCTGGTGCCTGATGACGTTCCCCACCACAGGTCAATAAGTATAACCTTGTCACATCATCAAAAAAACGCCCTACAAAATAAAAACAGACTGAAATATTTTTATAGCTCCGGTGACTTTAATTCGATTAATAAATAATGAAATTAATTGGGCCTAATTACTTAAAAATAAATCGTTAGATGAAGCACTAAAATATTTCTATGACACATTATATGTTCTTCGTAGTTCCTTTGTACCTAATAAATTAATTCACCCTTATTGTTATCCACCATGGTACAGTTCAGCCCTTATTAAGTTATAAAAGAAAAGAAAAATACAAAATTTTCTGCAAATATAAACTTTATGGGAACCAAAGTGATCATACGACTTTCTCACTACTCAGAAAAAGGGCAAAATTTCTTGAAAACTTTTGTTATGAATCCTATATAAAAAAGATACTAGATTCTATTACAAGTAACCCTAGAGCCTTTTGGTCATACATTAAGAGCAATAAAAAGACGTCCTTCGCCTTTCCTTCCTCCATGACTCTCGAGAATGAATCGGCATCAACTGGAGACAAAATGTGCGATCTATTCGCTTCTTATTTCCATGCCAACTTTCTTCAACCCAGCCCTAGTTCCAACCCCACCTATCCCGTTTTAAATAAAATAAATAATTTTAATATAGGAGATATTGATATTAATACTGAACTAGGAGCTCGTCAAGCTTCTTAAACTACTAGAATCTGTTAACTTGAACAAAGGTAACTGATAACGTTCCACCAATATTCATTCAAAAATGTGCCAAAAGCCTTGTCACGCCACTAAGTATACTTTTTAAACGCTCATTGGATGAAGGTTACGTACCAAACACTTGGAAAGCTGCTTTCATAAATCCAATACACAAAAATGGCGATAAAACTAATATTTAAAACTACAGGCCTATCTCTAAACTTAGTATTTTCGCCAAAATTTTTGAAAAAATTGTATACAAGCAGGTCTATGCTACAATACAGTCTTGGTTTATCACAGAGCAGCATGGTTTCTTGAAGGGACGTTCAACCACTCCGAATCTTCTCCTTGCGTATGACTTTGTTAGCTATTCTATGGACTCAGGCAACCAGGTTGACATTATTTATACTGATTTCTGTAAAGCTTTTGATCGTATCGATCATTGCATTCTGCTTGAGAAGCTCCAACAAGCAGGAATTTACGGAAACCTGTTTCGGTTGTTCTCTTCCTATATAAATAACCGATCTCAGGCAGTAGCATTAAGCGGACGCGTCTCATCCTGGATGTCAGTCCCCTCTGGAGTTCCTCAAAGCTCGCTTCTCGGGCCTCTTCTATTTGCCATATTTCTGAACGGTGTGTCATCTTGTTTTCATCATGCTCGTTTCTTATTATATGCCGATGACACTTAAATAATAAAACGTATCACTTCAAGTGATGATAGTCAACTACTGCAAGATGACCTTAATAGGTTTAGTGAATATTGCCGTAAAAATAAACTGGATCTTAATCTCTCAAAATGCTTTGTAGTGAATTTTACGCGTAAACTCCATGTAATTAAGTACAATTACACCCTTAACAATCATGCTCTGCTACATAAAAATAAAATCAAAGACCTGGGTGTAATTGTTGATCACAAATTATTATTCAATGAGCACCTTGATTATGTAGTAAAAAGGCCTCTAGGGCCCCTGGGGTTTATAATCAGGTCCTGCAAGGACTTTAGAATGCTCAAACCTACAAAAGTACTTTACTGTTCTTACGTACGTAGTGTACTTGAGCACTGTTCTGAAGTCTGGAACCCTGCCTACGATGTTTACAAAAATAGGATTGAATCAATACAGAAAAGGTTTCTTAGATACTTACAATACAAATGTGGTGATAATCTAATTAGTTATGAAACTAGATGTAAAAAATATCATTTCCTTTCCTTAGAGCGCCGTCTTATCATCTCAGATTTGATCTACTTGAATAAAATTATTAAAAATGTTATAGACAATAAAATTAAAATAAATGTACCCTCTAGATTCTTTCGCACTTTTGTTCCACTTTACATCCCAACCTATAATACTAATTACCGTCGCAATTCGTTTATCTGTAGGTCTACCACACAATTTAACGATTTCCTACGCGATCACTCTAATGCAGATGCTTTCTTGATTGAATCTTTTTTTATTAAACTACTTGTAACTACAGAATATTTCTGTTAATTATAATCAATTAGGTATGTGTGATCAGTTCAGTGATCTAAAGGTTTGATTGAATTTTTCTCGAATATTTTTGTTAGTTTTTTCGTTGATTATTTCATTCCCTTTTTATTTTTCTTTTCATTCCCTTTTTTATTTTTATCTTATTTCATCTTAATATTTGTTACATATCTGTAAAAACTTGTCAATAATATCTGTTTCAATTTTGTTGCTACAAAGTTGTGTTTAGGTGTAATTTTTTCTATAGAAATAAAAATAAAAATAAATAAAAATTTCTTATTTATCACAGCGCTACCCATTTATGTATTATAAAAAAAGGTCAAGTACTAAATAATACAATATTGTGTTATGTTCTGGATAGCTGTCATTGGCCTTATGTAATGCATGTGACTAGGCATAAGTACTTTTTGTGAAAATGATGGCTGCTGTTATCACAAATAAGAAAAAATAAATATTATATATATTATTTATTTTTTCTTATTTGTGATAATATATTATAGTATACTAGACGTTGCTCGCGACTTCGGACGCGCAAAACGAAATCTCGCGAAAACCGTACATTTCGTCGCGTTAAAAAGTAGTCTCAGCTGGATATCAGAATGGTTATTTATGCGTTGTTTACGAATTGGTCTCGGGTTCGAACCCCGAATTAATATTTTTCCGATTCTTTTTATTTCCTTTCTCTTATATTTTCGTTTATTTTTAAATATTTTATAGTCCTACTAAAACTCCGACCAAAGCTCGGTCTCTCAGGTACTAGTAAATAATATTAAAATATCACTAAAGAGAAAAAAAAATATATTAACCGACTTTGAAAGTGAAAATGCACAAAAAAGTATAAAAAAACTTGTTTTCTAAATAAAAGGTTTTTGAAGTTGGTACCAGCCCGAATAATATCCTAATAATCCAATATTTTATAGAGCTCAGTTTCAATTTGGCTGGTACCGACTTCAAAATTATAAAGATTAAGTAGAGAAATAGTTAAAATTTAAAAGGGGAAACGAATTTAAAAGGGGAATTATTTGGAAAATAAGATTTGTTGCATACTTTTTTGTGCATTTTTACTTTGGAAGTCGGTTTAGTATATTTTTTAAATATTTATTTATTAAACAACTAAAATAATCTACATAAGAGCAAAAAATGATCCTAAACACGACCTCTTTTTGTAAATTATGGGAGGAGAGGTTCTGGAAAAGTATTATATCGATTTATGTTATTTTAATATTATTGTCATACCTATGTATCTTACTAAGAAATGTGATAAACGCATTCTCGAAAATATTCTGTAAGAAATAAGAATAAAAACATAGTAAAGAAAACAAAATAAAACATTAATTTGGATACAGTAACAACACACATTAATAGTCAACTTCACTAGACTTTCCTCCTTCTATCAGCCAGGCTTTTCCACTGGTCGCCTTCTCAAAAACATCGGCTGCTGCCTTCCCCACATCATCGACCTTTTGCCGTGGTAGGCTATTTAGGAAAGCTGTGAAGTCGTCCTTTAACCCATCATCCCACAAGCCCGGTTCAGCTGCCAACTGGGTCTCGGTGTACCCAGGACAAATAGCCACGACCCTCACACCAGATCTGTTGAAATTGTGCGTATGTCCCAAAGTTCCGGTGAAGCCCAGCACGGCGAATTTGGATGCCTGATACGTCGGAATGAACTCATAACATTTGAGACCGCATAACGAAGCTACATTGATGATGGTACCGCCTTTTCCATTCATGTCTATCCTCATGTGCTCCCAGAACTTCAAGGACCAGTCAATCAGAGCCAGGACATTCAAATTTATCGTCTTCTTCGTGTTCAGCTCGTCTAGTACAGCAGCATTATTCACCAAAACATCAATAGTCTTGTGTGTGCCAATTATTTTCTCCGACACGTCATTGAGATCTTTAGTGACGTCACATTTTATAAAACCAGCTTTGTTATTTCCATAATTAGCATTTAGTTTCGCTGCAGTTTCGAACCCTTGTTTTTCGTTTACATCAAGTATTACAACTGTTTTTGCACCTTTTCGTAAGAAGTTGTCGGCTATAGATTCGCCGATACCGCCTGCTCCACCGGTGACCACAACCACTTTGTTTTTCAAGTCTTTCGCCATGTCTTCGCCACAGTTGTTCACTTTCGACTGCCGTTCAGGGTCTATGGGGCATCTTATATATAATATAACTTTATCTTGTTTTACTATAAACATTGATAAACTGTATTTTATTTAAACATATATTAATTATTCTTTTTACATAAATACTGTACAATCGCTTACCAATTTAATCTTATTATATACGTGTGCAAAAACTTTGCACACGTAAATCAATCTTTATTTCACATTCACTATACAACATTTACATATTTTATTATATAAGAGTTATAGTCAAATTTCAACGACAGGGCGATATCTAGTTTAATTTAATTTATTTACTCCGTGTCCAGTTTAAGCTAAGCACAAGGAAAGGAAACAATAGAAATAATAATTAATGGCACATAATTACCGTAATACAATAAACTAATAAACGCTCTTTTTGTTTACGTTGAGATTCAGTTGGATCGGAACAGAGTATAATAATTGAAAGATTATGGTGAAGCATGTCAAAATGTTAAACTTTTTTTGTAAAATATTGTCTCCCAATAATTTCCCATAAGATTATGATTTACTAGCTTTTTATCTCAGTATATTACGATCTCACGGGAACTTTGTACTTTTACGAGATAAAGAGAGCCTATGTTTTAATCCAGAGCCTAAACTACTACCATACCAAATTTCATTAAAATCCGTTCAGTAGTTTTAACGTGAAAGAGGAACAAACATGCATCCATCCATCCATCCTCACACTGTCACATTTATAATATTAGTAGAATTAATTACTGCTCTAATTTATATCAACTAATAATTTAACTAAGGGTGATTGTAATATAACTAGAGTTCGCCCTTAATATTTCTGAATAATTCTTTTGCCTCTTACGTAGAAAAAATAATAAAAGAAAATGTTATTAATGAAAGATTGATAAACTTCAAGGTGTTCTAAAATTGTATCCAATTGTATGTATCAAACGCACAGTGGTGTGTGTTAATAATCTGAGGTAGTATGTCTTTCTCCAAACCTTCCACTACTTAAACTTTGACTGTGCGAAATAATTTAATTTACCGGCAAAATATGTTGGTTCGTTCTCATGCGGTTCCACAATTCTCGTAAAACTGCACTGAAAGCTTTTTTGTCGGATTTGTTATTAATATAGGTAACAATAAGGGTTAGATTTTTCTATCGACTAATTTTGGCTATCTGTAACTGCTATTTTTTATTTGACTCGCATCAAATTCATCAAATTGGATACTACACGTACATCTTATTAAATTTGATATCTTATCTTCTATTTAATTATTGTGGTGATATAAAAGGTCTAATTATATCTGTAAATCAGCACCGGTGGCTTCCGGTTCTCTTCAATGAACAATTTGTTAAACTTGTAGACGTAATATTCTTTATTCGCATAAAATACAAAATTGAGACTCGAAGCGTGACGTGTGTGAAAAAAACGAGTATTATAGGAAGGAAAAATATGGCGTCTGCGACGTCGCTCCAGCAGGGCCCCCGTAGACATGTTTCCATTAATAGATTCCCGTTCGCAGCAACAGATGGCGTTACATGTAGCGCAGACCCCTACCCCTTGTAAGCCTCCGGTTCCAACTATCGAGGATGATCTTCTTCCGACTGCAGGGGTAACGGACAGATGCGGGGAAATGCACGTCGAATGGTACCCGTTGCTGTTAGTAGATCAGCTACACGGGCGACCACGTCATAATTTCCACTTGAGAGGTGGCGTATTATCCTCTTTAACCTAGACAAGACTGCCCAACTGAATGTCACCTTCGTGTATCTTCCACTTTGTTCGAACTTGGAGTTCTTACACGTACTCTTTAGCCCACGGCTGCCAAAAGTTCTGACGAAGTTGTTTGATGCGCTGGTATCGGTCGAGTCTCGTTGTGTTTAATTCAGCCAAGTTGCCTTGTGCTGGTGCCGTCAACGGTCGGCCGATAAGGAAATGGCCTGGTATAAGTGGCAAAAGGTCCAAATGATATTTGGACGTAGGAGTCAGTGGACGTGAATTTAACACGGCTTTGATCTGAGTCAAAACCGTGGTGCATTCCTCATAAGTCAGATTAGCATTGCCGATAACGCGTTTAGGATGGTACTCGCAGAATCTGATCCCACTCTCCCAACAGCCAAAATATGGTGCATATTATGGTATAAAAACATTGTTCAGGATCATTCAAGAAGTTTGAAAATTCCTTCTCAGCTCCCACAAAATTTTTACCATTGTCAGAGTAAACAATATTTGATTTTCCCCGGCTGCTAATAAATCGCTTTAATAAAATCATCGCTAGAAATACTAGTGACATGCTCCAGGTGGGTAGCTCTAGTAAGAAAGCAAACGAATAGACAGATATATGCTTTAATTAAACGAGCTCCCCTCCCTTTACGATTTAATATAAATATTGGTCCACCATAATCGTTAATCATACTAAAAGATGAGTAGTTATCAAAGATAAATAAATCGTGCGATTGAGATGTACATATTAAATTATGAGTTTTAGATTTTAACTTTGGTAAATTATTTATATTTTCAATTAAATTATCAACACTAGGTTCATTTAAAAGGTTACAATGTCGTTCTTGTAAGACTGTGAAGTATAAGACGGTCCGTTCCACCACAAACTATTAGTAACTAGTAAATCGAGATTTACTCATCTAGACAGTAAATCAGCGGGATTATTTTTACTGCTCAAATGTAACCAACTGGAGTCACCGGTTAATTCATTTATTTCTGTGACATGGTTTTGGACAAAGGTCTTGAGTAAATGCGGCGACATACGCAACCAACCTATCACAATTGTCGAATCAGTCCAGAAACATATTATCCTCGTGAAATTTAACCTTGATGATTCTATAATTTTTTTATACAATTTAGCACAATTTTAAGCCGCAGAAAGTTCTAACCTAGAGAGAGGTAGAGATAGTTAGCGCTTTTAAGGGACTAATTTTGGTTTTAGCGCATAGCAGCCTACAAGAAATTCCAGAGTCTTTGAGAGTGTGCATATATGAGTGCAGGATCCGGTAATTGAATGTTATTCAATGATTTATTAGATATTGGTACTGACACTTGAATAAAAAACCACCCGAAGTTTTGTGGTCGTACTGTTATCATTTATCACCCCGTGGTGACACAAAAAATAGTAAGGATTGTCAATTTTATTTATACGCGTCATAATATGCCCTAGGTCCTCGTGTTCACCCATAAATTGCAATACATACGTAAAGGTTAAGCGAACGTTCTAATTTACGTTCTAGAGACAAGAACTTATTTTTGGCTATTATTAAATGAACCACCTAATACATCTTAATCAGGTGATTCCCTTAGTGAGATACGCACAGAGAACCTACCATCTTCATTGCGCATCGTAGTTTCCTTAAATAAGTTCTCACAAACAAACTCTCGATCTCCCTTACCAAACTTAGTAAGTTGATCGTTTATAGATTGACTAAAATTACATTGAATTTTATAATCTGTGTTATATACGCGTAGGGACTTAGTATGTAAGGGCCCGCTTAACAACCAACCTAGCCTTGAGTTTTGTAGGTATGGCATTTTCTAATCGCATTTTATCGATTAGAAAATGGACCATCTAATATATCCCAAAAGATGTCCGCACTAATAACCAAGTCGATTTCGGAATGTATGTAAAAAGTGGGGTCTGCTAATTGAATATTAGATGGAATACGCATAAGTTTCGTATCTATATTTGTCGAGGGTAAACTCGACGATATTTATTTCAAAACACGGCATCGAACTTTAGTACTATAATCACTTGATTTCGATGGAATAGTTACGTTTAAATGATTAGCTTGCGTCGCAGATTGTGCGACGCCACAAATCTAAACTGTGGACTGTAATACAGGCGCATTTCATAATCGTCGTAATTTATTCGTTGTGAAACAGTGTTAACTACCATTATCTAAGAAGCCTTAACTGTGAATATATTTTGTTTATTAATATTTTCCCCCTCCACTAACGCCGTACACAGTAGCACCGGTCGCCATGTTCCTATAATTTGAGGCACAGAAGCGTTGAACACTCTGTCCGTTTTTGTAGTATATGTATCGATAGTTACAGCGTTTTATCAAACCTGTTCATCAACTCAATGTCACGGTTAATTTTTATATTTTATTTTTTGTATAATTGTATTGTATTAAAATGTAATTCAACTTTTCTATATTTTAAAATTGACTAACCTAAAATTATGTAAATACTGTATAAGTAATACCTGTAATTGGTATGCGAATGTAACATAGACTAAGACTATAATATTATGTAATAGCCGCTGTATATTTTTGAAATGCTGTTGGTGTTTCTAATTAAATAAATAAATACAAAAGTAAGTCAGTCTGTAACGCAACCATGTACAAACTACTGAACTGACTTGACATAATTTGGGGTAAGTCAGAACTTAGAGAAGGATATAGGATACTTTTATCGCAACACGTACCACAAACGAGGATTCTTAAATTTGTTTGCTATCCCAGTGCCAAATTATACACAAAATACGTATTTCCCGAATAATTTAATTTTTCTGTAACTGTAATACAGTGGTTTATAAATAAAGAATAACAAATAAGTGCGCCAAGCAAAGTACTGTGAATAACCACGATAGTAAAGATATTTTATGTAAATTTTATTCTTGTTTTAAAATTAATTGTAAGTACCATCAATCTACGAAGTACATAATTGAATGTGTCACTTACAATAAAATATTCTTGATAATTACTAACGTAGATTATCGGAATCGGCAAATCCGATACATTTTTGTTTATGCAGTTTCTAGAAAATAATTGGAAGTGCCAGTTACGATTATGAGGGCAAGCTCATTTACGTGGTATACTATCGTTTCCAATTGAACATTTAAGATTTTGATACAATGCACTAATTTGTTATCCTAACAATACTGTTTATGCAAATTTTCATAAGGATCTAACCATTAAGGACAAAGTTATACGAAAAATAAACTTTAAATCGCTCTACTGAAAAGTAGCATTTTTCAGATACAATAATGCACGTAGGCGCCGTCGATTTATTCATAGCAAAAACTTCAATACTTTATTTCATCAATGCAACGTTATTATCGTGGTTTTATAATAATAAGCTATTTTTCCTCAATTATCTGAACTTACTGATTGTCTCACCTTCAGATAATTTAGAGCGATAATATTATGTTTATTATTCTCGTTCAGTTTTTTTAATCGTTCCCACCAAGTTCAAAATATGGCAAAATACTTTTAATATATTGCATCAAGTATCTTAAACTTTAAACGAGATGACCTTGTATAGTAATCTCGTAAACACCTGCAACTATTTCCATGAAATTTAGGATGCAAGGAGTTTTGAGGAAGAAAAGTAGATCTAGCTAGGGGTTATCCCTGGAAAACTGCGAATTTTTAAGTTATATATGATTTTTCTTTCGTCGTGCAAGAATATATCAATAATTTTGACTCTAATAAACTATAATATTACATCAGTCCGACTGGCAGTTTGGTGATTTTTGCGTTGTTCGGAAATTCGGAATGTGATGGGTTCGAATCCCGGTCAGATAAATATTTTTGTGATTCTTTTTTTTCTAATTATCAGAACTCCGAGCAAAGCTCGACTACCCAGGATTACACAGATTACTTTTATTGATACATAATATTTTACAATATTCGTGGGAACAGATATTATCAGACAATCGATATCACCACAGTTAAATAGAAGAAATAAGATATCTTTAAAAGGATGTTCGTTCCAATTTGATAAATTTGATGCGAGTCAAATATAAACAAATTTAAAACCGACTTCCAAAGTAAAAACGCACAAAAAGTATGAAATAAAACTTATTTTTTAAATAATTACCAGGTTGAAGTCGGTACCAGCCCAAACAATATCCTCTAGTATAGATCTCACGTACAAATTTGTTGGTACCAACTTCAAAATTAGGAAGATTGAGTAGAGAAATAGTTAAAATTTTAGCCTAATTTAAAAGGGGAATTATTTAGAAAATAAATTTTATTTCATACTTTTTTGTGCATTTTTACTTTGGAAGTCGGTTTTAATTTTTTGTTTACAAATAATATTTTTTATATTTTAGTTAAGTTTATTATCTACTAGCTGTTACTCGCGGCTCCGCCCGCGTAAGTATAGTATCCCTCGGGAACACTATTTTTTGGGATAAAAAGTAGCCTATGTTTTAATCCAGAGTCTAAACTACTACCATACCGAATTTCATCGAAATCCGTTCAGTAGTTTTTGCGTGAAAGCGTAACAAACATCCACGCTTTCAAATTTATAATATTAGTAAGGATATTATAATTATGAACACTAATCTGTGTCAAATGAATATCGGTGCACAAAACCTGAGTGTGACATAGGTATATGTCATCAGAATATATTGGTGTTACTTGTGAAGATGGTGGTGATGATGATGATGATTACTGTAAGTGGTATGATGGCTTATGCAGTTCTTTAAACAATGCCGAAATCATCAAACATGTATCTATAAAGACTCAGGAGTCCTGGTACTTTTTGGTAGCACATGCTTGGATTACTTCAGAAAAAGTCGAAATCACTATAATATGTGTCCATATAAAATTTCGAAGAGATCCCTCGATTCCTCATGGGTCCCATCATCAGGTCACATTGGTGACCTGATGATGAAAACTGAAAACGGAATCAACTTGGCACTATACCCTTAACATCAAAAAATAATTTTGAAAATCGGTCCACAGACGGCGGAATTATCGTTGAATATATATACATATATATAGCCGAATGTATAACCGCCTCCTTTTTTTGGAAGTCGCTTAAAATATAATCCTAGAAAAAAGCTTTCAGTGCAGTTTTACGACAATTGTGCAACCGGAGGAGAACGAACCAACATATTTTGCCGGTAAATTAAATTATTTCGCACAGTCAAAGTTTATGTAGTGGAAGGTTTGCAGTAAGAATCTACCTCAGATTATGAACACACACCACTGTGCGTTTGATATATACAATTGGATACAATTGTATTGATTTCTTTTATTATTTTTTCTATGTAAGAGGCAAAAGAATTATCCAGAAATATTAAGGGCGAATTCCATGACCACAGGGCGAACTCTAGTTATATTACAATCACCCTTAGTTAAATTATTCCTGATATAAATTAGAGCAGTAATGAATCCTACTAATATTATAAATGTGACAGTTTGTGAGGAAGGATGGATGGATGCATGTTTGTTGCTCTTTCACGTGATAACTACTGAACGGATTTTAATGACTTTGGTATGGTAATAGTTTAGGCTCTCGATAAAAACATATGCTACTTTTTATCCCGAACAAATACAGTATTCCCGCGGGATACCTGACAGTATATTTACGCGGGCGGAGCCGCGGGAAACAGCTAGTTGTATTATAAAAACTGATAAAACAATCACAACAGATGTAAGTACTCTTACACACGAGCTGCAAGTCGCGACTCCAGCGGTGCCGCTGTATACTAGAGTCTGGCAAACGAAAGTTGAACCTGTAAATACGACCTTCAAAGTCAATTTGACAAACCAAAATTTGAAAAAATTTAGGGGATTTTGCTTAAAGGGTAAAAAAATTTATATCATATTTTATTTATCATGTTAGTTCTAATTAATTAATTATCAAGTAACTCATCAGGTTATTTGAATTTTGTCATAGGAATTAGATTGTTGCCATCCTAAGATTTTTTAAATTTGCCGCCATGTCTAAAGTTCAACTTACGTTTGCGAGACTCTAGGATTTGTACCGCGTACGGATTTTGTGCCGCAGCGCCTGCGGTGAAGTCCATACACATCCTTGTGCAGCGGTGACGTCCAAGCTGTGGCACGTGTGTACAGGCGCTTACGTGATCCGTGATAGTCTGCAATTAATGTTAAACAGGAGGGCGTATGATTATGATGTTTTTCGATTTTTCTTATTAAACGTACAGTCATTAGCTTTTAACTTTAACATATCCTACTTTACTAATAAAAATGTGAAAGTTTGTAAGGATGGATGGATGGATGAATGGATGCATAGACTTTTGTTACTCTTTCACACAAAAACCACTGAACGGATTTTTATGAAATTTGGTATGGTTGTAGTTTAGGCTCTGATTTAAAACATAGGCTACTCTTTATACCCTAAAAGTACAGTATTCCCGTGAGATACCTAATAGTATACTGAGATATAAAGCTAGTAAATCATAATGCTATGGGAAATAATAGGCAGATAATATTTTACAAAAAAAGTTTAACATTTTGACATGCTTCACCATAATATTTCAATAATTATACTCTGTTCCGATCTCAACCGAACCGAACTGAATCTCAAAGTAAACAAAAAGAGCGTTTATTACTTTATAGTACGGTAATAATTAAGTGGCATTTATTATTTTTTCTATTGTTTCCTTTTACTTGCGCTTAGCTTAAACTGGACACGGAGTTTAGGAAATAAATTAAATTAAACTAGATATCGCCCTGTGGTTGAAATTTGACTACAACTCTTATAGGGTTCTTTTGTCTCTTGGATACGCAATAAAAATTAGTAAATGTTGTACAGTGAATGTGAAAGAAAGATTGACTTACGTGTGCAAAGTTTTTGCACACGTATATAATAATATTAAATTGGTAAGCGATTGTACAGTATTTATGCTACAAGAATAATTATTATCTGTATATATAAAATACAGTTTATCGATGTTTATAGTAAAACGAGATAAAGTTATATTATATATAAGATGCCCCATCGACCCTGAACGGCAGTCGAATGTAGACAACTGTGGCGAAGACATGGCAAAAGACTTGAAAAACAAAGTTGTTGTGGTTACCGGTGGAGCACGCGGTATCGGCGAATCTATAGCCGACAACTTCTTACGAAAAGGTGCAAAAACAGTTGTAATACTTGATGTAAACGAAAAACAAGGGTTTGAAACTGCAGCGAAACTAAATGCTAATTATGGAAATAACAAAGCTGTTTTTATAAAATGTGACGTCACTAAAGATCTCAATGATATGTCGGAGAAAATAATTAGCACATACAAGACTATCGATGTTTTGGTGAATAATGCTGGAGTATTCAACGAGCTGAACACAAAGAAGACGATAGATTTGAATGTGTTGGCTCTGATTGACTGGTCCTTGAAGTTTTGTGAGCACATGAGGATAGACAAGAATGGAAAAGGCGGTACCATCATCAATGTAGCTTCGGTATTCGGGATCAGATGTGAAGCGTACGTTCCGATATATCAGGCATCCAAATTCGCCGTGGTGGGCTTCACCAGAGCTTTGGGACATACGCAAAATTTCAACAGATCTGGTGTGAGGGTCGTGGCTATTTGTCCAGGGTTCACCGAGACCCAGATGGCAGCTGAACCGGTATTATGGGATGATGGCTTAAAGGATGACTTCAAAGCTTTCCTGAAGACATTACAATGGCAAAAGGTCGATGTTGTGGGGAAGGCAGCAGTTGATGTTTTTGAGAAGGCGACCAGTGGAAAAGCGTGGCTGATAGAAGGAGGGAAGTCTAGTGAAGTGAAGAATTAACGTGTGTGGTTATTATATCCAAATAAAATATGTTTGATTTGGTTTTTTTACTATGTACAGAATATTTTCGAGAATACGTTTATCTCATGTCTTAGTAAGATACATAGGGATGACAATAATATTAAAAAATATCATATATCGATATAATACTTTTCCAGAATCTCTTCTCCCAAAATTTACAAAAAGAGGTCGTGTTTAGGATAATTACCCAAAGATAGTGGATTTATTCACCTTAAATTTGATTAATAAATTTTTTTAACAATATTAAAAATTGGGATAATTAATCTTGCGAACAAAAAATAACTTGGCGACTCATATACACATAAATACTCGCACATAAGCATACTGTAATACTGAATTTGGCAGCGAATTAATATGTTGGTGATTAAATTCCTAAACTGGCGAAAGCACTCGGGTGACAAAAAACACAAAAATCGGCAGATAAAAAGTGGCGAAATTTAATGCAAAAAGGCAACGATATTTATAATTTCCGAGCTGGCGACCATTATACGATATAAGCAGCTATAAAACCTGATTGGGTTAATAAATTATTGGCTGCTAAAATTCAATGGCTACGGAAAATCGCATTATTGGATACTGTTTGAGTTTGAAATTCCATGGTAGAGTCTTCACGAAAGCTGTCGTCCTAAGCCCATCATCCCATAACACCGGTTCAACTACCAACTGGGTCTCGGTGTAACCTGGACAAATAGCAACGACCCTCATAAGCCGCGTTAAAAAGTAGTCTCAGCTGGATATCAGAATGGTTATTTATGCGTTGTTTACGAATTGGTCTCGGGTTCGAATCCCGAATTAATATTTTTCTGATTCTTTTTATTTCCTTTCTCTTATATTTTCATTTATTTTTAAATATTTTATAGTCCTACTAAAACTCCGAGCAAAGCTCGGTCTCCCAGGTACTAGTTAATAATATTATAATATCACTAAAGAGAAAAAAAAATAATAAAAAAATATATATAAACCGACTTTCAAAGTAAAAATGCACAAAAAAGTATGAAAAAAACTTGTTTTCTAAATAAAAGGTTCTTGAAGTCGGTACCAGCCCGAACAATATCCTAATAATCCAATATTTTATAGAGCTCACGTTCAATTTGGCTGGTACCAACTTCAAAATTATGATGATTAAGTAGAGAAATAGTTAAAATTTCAAAGGGGAAACGAATTTAAAAGGGGAATTATTTGGAAAATAAGATTTATTGCATACTTTTTTGTGCATTTTTACTTTGGAAGTCGGTTTATTATATTTTTTAAATATTTATTTATTAAACAACCAAAATAATCTACATAAGAGCAGAAAAATGATCCTAAGCACGACCTTTTTTTGTAAATTTTGGGAGGAGAGGTTCTGGAAAAATATTATATCGATTTATGTTATATTAATATAATTGTCATACCTATCTATGTATCTTACTAAGACATGTGATAAACGCATTCTCGAAAACATTCCGTAATAAAAACATGGTAAAGAAAACAAAATAAAACATTAATTTGGATACAATAACAACACACATGAATAGTCAACTTCTCCAGACTTTCGTCCTTCTATCAGTCACGCTTTTCCACTGGTCGCCTTCTCAAAAACGCTTTGAAGTCGTCCTTTAAGCCATCATCCCATAATACCGGTTCAGCTGCCAACTGGGTCTTGGTGTACCCTGGACAAATAGGCACGACCCTCACACCAGATCTGTTGAAATTGTGCGTATGTCCCAAAGTTCCGGTGAGGCCCAGCACGGCGTATTTGGATGCCTGATGTGTCGGAACGAACTCATAACATTTGATACCGCATAACGAAGCTACATTGATGATGGTACCGCCTTTTCCATTCTTGTCTATCCTCATGTGCTCCCAGAACTTCAAGGACCAGTCAATCAGAGCCAGCACATTCAAATTTATCGTCTTCTTTGTGGTCAGTTCGTCTAATACTGCAGCATTATTCACCAAAACATCAATAGTCTTGTGTGTGCTAATTATTTTCTCCGACACGTCATTAAGATCTTTAGTGACGTCACATTTTATAAAAACCACTTTGTTATTTCCATAATTGGCATTTAGTTTCGCTGCAGTTTCAAACTCTTGTTTTTAGTTTTCATCAAGTATTACAACTGTTTTCGTACCTTTTCGTAAGAAGTTGTCTGCTATAGATTCGCCGATACCGCATGCTCCACCGGTGACCACAACAACTTTGTTTTTCAAGTCTTTCGCCATGTCTTCGCCACAGTTGTCCACTTTCGACTGCCGTTCAGCTTCTTATATAAGCTATAAATTAACTTTATCTCGTTTTACTATAAACATCATTAATTTATTATATTCTGGATTTACTATCACCTACAAAAAGTTACTGAAGAAAGTGTCCTCAGAGTACATGTTAAATTTTTAATAAAATTTTCAAGTTTAAGTTGTTTCTCGCTTTATCTCCAAAGGTACTAGTCCGATTTTGATGCAGTTTTCAGTGATGGGTTAGAGTTTGATAGCTACATATTCATAGGTAGGTGTTACGATAACAGCCTATCTGGGGGCGCTGCAGTAAAAATTTATTTGTGCAAAACCAAATCAACTAGTCCAATTTTGATTCGGTTTTCAGGACTTATAATGATTGTGTGCTATTAAATAAACTTTATTGACATGAATTACCTAGCTATACCTAGCTAAAATATTTGAATTCATGGTCAATTCCAGTCTTTTTAACTCTCAAGGTTTTAAATGGTTTTATCAAGTAACTGAAAAAAAAACATTAAAAAACATAATGTATCTGTTATATTTCTTTTATTTTCATGTTCTCTGAAACAGATTTATTTTATTATACAGTTGACGTTTGTTTTTATGTATAATTTCTTGCCTTTCCTTGCAAATCAGCAAGTTTAAATAATTAATAAAGCCATCAAAACGCTAAAATGTGTTGTCATGACGTCACATCGGGGGGGGGGGGTGACTCTCATACTACTTTACAGAGGACAGCGACATCTCAACACGACCCTCTGGTACTAACAGTTTGAAAATTTTCGCATAACCACAACAGATGACAGTGAGCGGCTTCTACATTGCATTATCGAAGAAGCGTGGCGTTTGTTTATGAGGCTCGGGAACATTTTGCAATGCGATGACTAGAAATTACCATAAGTTATATGGGAATATGGTCATTCTGATGATCAATTATTGTTGTCTAAGACCTAGTTCCAATTTTAAAGTGGCACATCTATACTTGTATATATCTGTATAATCTGTGTAAGTACCTGACAATCTATAAAACTCACACTAAACATGTCAAATCCTAGTGTGCTTGGTATAAACTTTGGTAATTTTAATAATAATTATAATGCCTTATTGTGTGCACCACACATTACTTATTACTTTAAATAAAGAAGAGAAACTATTCCGCACTAAGCTTCTGCTGAGAACTGACAAGTGACATTCATTTCAGATGTTTACTGACGTTAATGATACTAATACTGGCTATTCCTTATGGGATTTGAGAGGACATAAAAAAAGAAGAAGAAGAAGTACAAGAAGTTGACGTCACGTTTGACTACTGTTCGTTTTTAATCACGTGGTCAAACGTAAAAAAAAATATTTTATGTTTGAAATTTTACAAAATACATACATATTTTATAGTAAAGTGTTGGTTAAATTTGGATTTAAATAATGTTTAGTGATAAAACATCAAGAATTTGATATATATTTTCATTATAGGATAATTGCAATCCATTTTTATATAATATAAAGTTAATTAGTATTCACTAATAAAAGAGCAAGCATCTGTATTCCGTATGTAATATTATTATATACGTGTGCAAAAACTTTGCACATTAGAACATTTACATATTTTTATTGCGTATCCAAGAGAAAAAAGAACCCTATAAGAGTTGTAGTCAAATTTAAACCACAGAGCGATATCTAGTTTAATTTAATTTATTACCTATATTTTATATATACCTGCAATGTAGTAGCACAGAGTAAAATGTATTATATCCCCTAGATAATTATAATCTCCTAGGTAAGGATTGATATTGTATCCGACTTAATAGCTTTTGAAAATACCACATTATTAGTTTTTTTTTTTTAAACTTATAATAGGTATCCTTAAAACTTATATGCCGTCGCGAGCTTTTTTGTAGACCTTTAGAATAAATTATTATTAAACATAAACCCAGTACTTAGATTAGTAAAATCAATTTTGTTTTTAATTTCCATACATTTTCAACTGCGGTTGTGAATAATGAATTGACGTCATATTTTGTCATACATTTTTTGTTTAGAGCGCTTTTAATGCTCTCCAACGATCTCACTTTTGTGATGACTGCATTCCGTCAACGGTTGATCGTAGATATGCCATTGCAAGGACAATATATTTCCTTGCTCTTTATGTACTTTTCGAAAAGCCAATAAAAAAACTAGGCATATTCTCTATTATTGATAATCTCTAGAAAATTATTTTACTAAATAGAGTCTTACTCTTAACATTTGGATAACTGACACACATGCAGATGAATGGTCCCGATATTGTATGGCTTCTGTTTTTATCAGGTATAGATCGCTAAAGAAACAAAATTAAAAATGGTTGTCTGTTAGGTCGGTTTACGGACGATAATTTTACGTGGTAACGTCATCATATAAGCCGAACGCTTAGGACGATACATAGCACCTCTCCATCGCTTGTTCCGCGCTCTCGCTTGCACGCTCGGCTCAGGCGGAACGTTACAGTCTGGCGGAACGTGACAACTAGGCGGAACGTGACAATCAGGCGGAACGTGACAATTATTCGTGCGTACAGCCGGCGATCATCGATTTATAAGACGTAATCACGTCAAAAATATATTTTCTGCTATTAAGGTATCATTTTAAATTCCTATCGTGGATATCTATCCAATTATCATTTGCTCCATCTGGATCAAATGTTAGTTTGTATCTATAAAAGAAAATAACTTTTGCTTTTTTTTGCAGATAACATTTTTCATGGTTATACTATTAAGTTTCAGTGTGCGTGCCTTCTTATAAGCAGATAGCAGTGTAATCCAGAAGTTAGATCAAGTAGAGTTAGTAGAGTTTACATCTCTCAAGTTTCCTAATATTATCATGTATATTTATACAAACTTCCCCACTACTAATTAAATGTTTAACCAACGCATAAGAAATTCAATGTTGCTGTCTTTTTCTGATTCGTTTCAATTCTAATTCAAATTCATAATAATATTTATTACTATTAAAGTGGAAAAGTATATAAAAAAGTTGTGTGATATTATTATGAACATGAATTTCCACCAAGAACCAACAGTACACTCGTTCAGCTAATTCAAATTTAAAAAAAATCCGATAAACGGATTACAACACTTTTGCTTCACGTGTTAATAATACGTAATTTAATTATTTATAGAGTACAGCAGCATGGATAGTATCCACGCGACAGTTTTGTACAACTAGAACCATGGAATTTTCATAATAAGCTACATTTTTTTTAGAAAACTATAACCCGACAACATAAATTATATAGCCTATTGTTATCCGGGCTATTATTACGAATCTATTGACACCTCTTTTATTCAAATCGGACTAGTAGTTTAGGCGCTACGGGGGAACAAACCAACAAATATACATTTGTATGGATCATGTGTGAATGTGCGAGTGTCAGCAGTTTTGTGTCTGAGAGACGATGTACGTTGGTGTCGACAGGCGACGACGACTTGTCGAGTCGAGTCGATGTACGATTAGTTTCGGGATAATAAAAGGCCATTTTAAATTGATAATTCGTTTTTATTTATGTGACCTGTAAGACTGAGTTAAATGTGAGAAGTGAAAGTACTACTGTTGTATAATATAGCAGTCATAAAAAGTAGAAGTAAGTGTCTTATTGACAGATGTCACAAGCACAGCATATCTAGTTACTTTATTTCAGTTAGCCAAAAGACGATATATAGTGTAGACGTATCACTCTCATATGCACCAATAAAGGAGAATATAACAATTGTTGCTGTATTATTATTATCACCGCTCAAGCGTAAAAAGAATCTGTAATAACCAAGACGTCGCAGCCCAGAACACTACACATGTATACATAGACTGTTAGAATCATTACCGTTCGACTTTGGCTTCGCCGTAGTAGGGTAAAAATAGTGTTACTTATGCAAAAATGTACGTACCCAGTACGTACACAGTTTTTGCACAATCAATTACAGATACTTTGGGTACATGATTTCCTACTTTTGTAAAGACGTAAAAGGCAGAAATCCAAAAAAATAATATTACAACCCACTCTTTACGACACCGAGGTCATTTACCTCACAGCTGATTTTATAATAATTTATAATAATATTTTCAATTCAATCAATTAAAATAAGCTGTGTCATTGATTTTACTAAACGTATTAATTTCTTTACTGAGAAAAAAAGTAAAAGGGATGTTACCTTGATGATGATAGTGATGTGTTAACCTTTTATAGTAAATAGATTGCACAGTGCTCCCACGGGAGCAATGTGCTTCTTCGGGATGAAAAGTAGCCAATATTATCAAAATTAGTTCAGTGGTTTTTGCGTGAAAGAGTAACAAAAATCCATCCATACTGTTGCATATTGACAAAAGTAAGTGTCAATGTCATTTTTGACATTGACAGATGTCATGAAGTAAAGCCTATTTAGTTTGTTTATTTCAGTTGGCCAAAAGGCTATAAATAGTGTAGACGTAGGTATATTGCTATGTTAGGCATATACCTCATATTAAATGTAATACGTAATCAGTGTTAAGCACCAATAAAGGAGAATATAATAATTGTTGCTGTATTATTATCATCTCAGACACACATCAGGACTTACAGGTCGAAGCCCGCTACATGGTGTCAGAAAAAGGAGTAAAAAATAAGTTGTCAAGAAAACGAAAATCATGAACGCAAAAGGGGGTACATCGAAAACTCCGGAAGCTTCGAGACAATCTGAGTGTGGGAACTTAACAATGGCAGGAAACGGAGTGCAGAAGCTTGAGATCTCTACAGAAATTATTAACAATAATGCTGAAAATTTCAAGAAATGGACCCAATCATTCGAAATATTCCTACTGGCGTCGGGCATGGAGAAAACGGAAGACAAAAGAAAAATTGCAATCATGCTGCATTCCATGGGAGATAAGGGCCTAAATATCTACAATTCCTTCAATTTGGACATAAGCACTACTACATTCCAAGAAGTCAAGGCAAAATTCGTCGAGTATTTTGAACCCAATAAGAGTTTGACCGTGGCGCGGCACAAATTCTTTACGTTGAAGCAACGTGTGAACGAATCCTTGGAAAACTTTCTAATAGAATTAGAAAACGCAAGTCATGCCTGTGAGTTTGGTTCGCTACGCGATTCCCTTGTAAAGGACATTTTCATTGCTAATATGGCCACAAACTTCTCGCAGTTTCGTCAAAAGCTCCTACAAGAGCAAGATTTATCCCTAGAAAGAGCCAAACTCCTCTGTAGAACACTCACGATGGCGCAGAAAAGTGAAGAATCAATCAATGCAGCAGATGGAAAAGAAGAAGCCACAGTATATAAACTACACAAAAATCGTCGGACCAGTTTCCCCCCACACTAGAAGAGAAAAAACTCAAGATCCCCATCACGCCAAGGTCACCCAAGGTCAGCTACACCTGGATCCAGAACATCGTCGTGTGTAAAGTGCAACACATCGCATGGTCGCCGCAACTGTCCAGCATGGAAATACAGATGCAGGTCATGTTTTAAATATGGACATTTTACACATCTATGTTTTAAGAAAAATAATGTCAGGACTATTGGTTCTGGGGTAGGTAGCATAAATCTCGATGATGAATTGAGCCCCAAGGGTGCTGAGGCTGAGAGATTTACAATAGGGGCATTATTCAACATTAAAAACATAAAGTCACAAAATGCTAGTACAAATTTGATTAACACAAATAATTCCTGGCATTATTCTCTTAAAATAAACAACAAAAATGTAGATTGCCTAATTGACACTGGAGCAGACACAAATGTGATGTCTTATCAAGTATTTAAAGAATTGAATCTTAAATTTGACAAACATAGTAAAGAAATGTGTAAAAAATATAATATCTTTGCCTACAGTGGGCACAGAATTCCGATAATTTCAGTGTCAAACATATGTTGTTTAGTAGAAAACAAAACAAAACCAGAAAACATTACTTTTGTTGTAACTAAATTAAATTGTCCAACTGTGATTGGTTTACCCACTTGTATAAAGCTAAATTTAATAACAAAAAACTTTCATATAAAGAATGAGAATGTCAAAAATGTTGAGCAAAACGTGTATAATGTGTATCAAAAAATTTGTGACAAAATTGTGACCAGATATAATGATGTGTTTCAGGGTCTAGGCTGCCTCCCATACGAACACAGCATCGTGCTAAAGAAGGATGCTATTCCGTGTGTGGTCAACACAGAAAGGTACCCTTCGCGTTGGTTGAACCGTTAAGGAAAGAGCTTCAACTCATGGAAAACATGGGAGTCATACGGAAGGTGAACAAACCTACTCTCTGGGTGAGTAGTTTAGTTATAGCCATGAAAAAGAATGGTGGATTGAGAATTTGCTTAGATCCTAGAAATTTAAATAAAAATTTATTGAGATGTCATTTTCCAATTAAAAATATAGATGAAGTCAGGTCTAAATTGTCCTAAGCCTCTTATTTTTCGCATTTAGATGCGTTTTCTGGGTTTTATTATATAAAATTAACTAAAGAAAGTAGTGATCTATGTACATTTCAAACTCCCTTTGGCAGATACAAATTTTTAAGATTACCTTTTGGAATAAACACGGCTACAGAAATTTTCTATAAAACCATGATAGATCTTTTCGGAGACATTGAAGGTTTAATAATTTGGTGTGATGACATTTTAATATACGGTGAAACAATTGAAATAGACAATAAAAGGTTAGAAATGTTTTTGGAAAGGGCTAGGCAAGTTAATTTAAAATTAAATAAAGCCAAGTGCAAGTTTCTTCTAGAAGAAATAGCATATTTGGGTTATATTTTTAGTAAAGAAGGTGTAAAAATTGATCCAGAGAAAGTTAAAGCCATAAAAGATATGCCCATACCAAAAAATATTAAAGATTTGCAGAGATTTCTAGGCATGATTAATTTTTTAGCACCGTTTATAGAAAATCTAGCAGAGAAAACTAATACCTTAAGAAATTTGTTAAAAAAAGATACATTATGGTTATGGGATGAAAATTGTCAAAAGTGCTTTGATTTGTTAAAAGAAGTCGTATCCAAAGCACCTGTGTTAACTAATTATAATTGCAACTTACCTGTGATTTTGTCGGTAGATTCATCAAAGAATGCACTGGGAGCGGTATTGATGCAAAACAAACGACCCATTGCATATAGTTCAAGAACACTTACCACCTCTCAACAAAACTACGCTCAGATTGAAAAGGAATTGTTTGCCATACAATTTGGATGTAATAAATTTCACCAATATATTTATGGCAGTAAAGCAACTGTTCATACTGATCACAAACCTTTAATTTACCTTTTTAAAAAACCTCTTCATGAAGTACCTGCTAGACTACAAAGAATGATGTTATCGTTGCAGGGTTACGACCTAGAAGTGGTTTATGTACCTGGTAAATATATGTATATAGCAGATACTTTGTCAAGAGCCTCACTCAGTGATACATACATACCTCAGTATGAACAAGACTTACAATATCATGTAAATTCAATATTTTCTAATCTCTCAGTGAGTAAGCCATATTTAGAATTAATATTATTAGAAAGTAAAAATGATGAATCTTTAAATCTGCTCAAGTCTTATATTCAGAATGGTTGGTCAAGAAGCAAAGACAAAGTAAGCTGTCTTGTGAAACCATATTGGAACATTCAAAATGAAATACATATAATGAACGGCTTAATGTTTAAAGGCAATAGGCTTATTGTTCCAAAATCCTTGCAAAGACAGATTTTAGATAAAATACACTGTGGGCATTTAGGTATTAATAAAACACTCAACATAGCTAGAGAAACAGTTTATTAAAAACCTAATTGATCAATGTTCAGCGTGTGCAAAATTCATGGCAAACATACCCAAGGAACCGTTAAAATGCCATGAGATATCTTATCTTCCGTGGGAGAAGGTAGGTATAGATTTATTATATTTTGATGGAGAAAATTTCCTTGTCTGCATGGATTATTATTACAAGTACATAGAGCTAGCTTCTTTGCATAAGAATTACACTGTCGATAACGTTGTTAAAAACCTCAAATCCTTCTTTGCTCGACATGGTATCCCGAAAATATTGATATCTGACAATGGTCCACCTTTTAACTCTTGCAAATTCAAGTCTTTTCTTGTTGATTGGGATGTAGAACACATTACTACCAGTCCTTATTGGTCCAGGTCTAATGGCCAGGCTGAAAGTGGAGTTAAAATTGTCAAAAACATATTAAGAAAATGCAAGGAAGATGGCTCGGATATACATTTGGCGTTACTACACTACCGCAACGCTGCTAAGGGAGATTTTTCCAGTCCGGCCGCATTATTAATGTGTAGAAACTTGCGAGTAAATTTACCAATTCTAAACAGAAAACTCATACCAGAAGTGGTCAAATTTTCGACGTTTGAAAGATGTCATAACAAAAGCAGAGACAGAATGTAAGGCTCTACTTTTATTAAACTCACTAATACTACAATATGATATACATTTAATCAGTTATGATAACAAAATCAATTGTACTATAAAAGTAGGTAAGTACTAAAAAAATAATAACTACTCCAAAACTTAAAATGCTACAAAAAAAAGAAATCTCCCAGGTCATCCCCACCAGGCAGAGTACCTAGAAGGCTCAAAGAGTTTCTTCGGTGGATTGCGATACTTATTCTCTGGGCCAGGTAGGTGCCGGCTCTGGGGTCTCGGGTGGCCTCAATGAGTTTTTTGGAGATTTCTCCGAAAAGTTTGTGCGCACCCAGACCCCATGTACCTAAGGTTTCAACCCCAAACGGTTCAAATATGAGATCCCCACTAAGGTTCTCATATTTGCGCCGCTTGAGGTTTTCCGCCTGATTGGCGGCCGCACCTGCAGAACTCGAGGTGCCCTGGACATGGGACGGAGCAAGTGTATCGACGCAAGTAGCGTCCCATACAAGAGCCCGTCCCACTCTCCAAGGGACCAGGGTCATACCGTCTGGTCTCTTGCCATCGTCGCGCGCCAAACCAGAGGGTTCCAGCACAGCTGGCACTCCGGCGGTGACAAGAGCCCGACGGATGAGATCGTTCAGACAGTGATGTCGGGAGATGCGGCCGGCGCTTCGTTGACAGGACAGCCCGTGGTGTCCGAGGCTGTCCACATTTGCACCACAAACACAGCGATGGGGGACGACGTGGGGGGTGCCAAGACGCAGGGAAGTAGCTAACCGGAAAGCTGTTCGATCCAGCAATGTGCCCGTATTGGGTGACGGTAATGCTTGTAGCCAAAGGCCCGACTCCCACTTCTCCGCAGCTAAGAGGCGAGCCTGCTCCACAGGACTGGAGGACGTTTTAAGAAGATTATTCCGTACCAGTCTGCAGAGTGGCTCGTCCCAGAGCCTTTGGGAAAAAGTATTGTCAGGCAATTCGCTACAAGCACTAGTTACGCTCCAGGCGTCCTTGGCCTCGTCCAGAAAGGTAACTGTATTGGAGTAGGATGGGTGATGTAGTATTTTGGAGATAAGACTATGGTTCGCGTGGACTGAGGACAAGAAGGCCGGAAGCGATATGTCAGAAGGCTTTCGAACACCCAGGCCACCGAACCTAACTGGAAGCGTTGCCTGAGTCCATGCGCAGTCATCGAAATTTGTATTCAAAATAGTGGAGAGCGTTTGTCTTATGGTATCATCCAACTGTTTGAGAAGTTGAGGGAACTTCCACAGTTGACAACACCGTAAGACATATGTCAATTTAGGTACGAAAATGCAAAAACGGATTAGGGTAAAGGCCATGTGACAGTTAATTTGGAGACAGAATGTCTTTTTATTTTGACAGGAATGCGAAGTATACATCCTATTTGTTTCAGCCTGGAGATGACATTTAGTTCAAAAAGAATCCTAAATCTTTTTGGTCTCCGGGAATAATTAAAGAGAAATTAGGTTGTGGTAGATCATATTATGTAGTGGATCCAAATGGTGTTGTGTATAGGAGGAATAGGGGACACGTTAGACCTAGAAAAAAGAATTTAAAAAATACAAATCCTCCACCTTCTTTTTATGGCAACGGCAGCACTGACGATATGTCTCCCATAAACAGTATAGATCCCATGAGTTCGGCAGAGCTCGAAGACGGTCCTGTTCAAAATTGCATTATCGATGATAACTGTGTTCCTATGGAAAGTCTAGAAAATACCGGTTACGTAACCAGGTCTGGTAGAAGTGTGAGACGTCCTAAATTGTACATACATGAGAAATTTGAGTAGATAAGTAATGTACTGTTATTAGTTATGTAAGTTACTTAATACTAATATTAGTTTGCTTTTTTCTCGAAAAGGGAGATGTTGCATATTGACAAAAGTAAGTGTCAATGTCATTTTTGACATTGACAGATGTCATGAAGTAAAGCCTATTTAGTTTGTTTAATTCAGTTGGCCAAAAGGTTATAAATAGTGTAGACGTAGGTATATTGCTATGTTAGGCATATACCTCATATGTAATACGTAATCAGTGTTAAGCACCAATAAAGGAGAATATAATAATTGTTGCTGTATTATTATCATCACCACTCAGACACACATCAGGACTTACAATCAAGAGGTCGAAGCCCGCTACACATACCTACATTCATCCCTCCATCCATCCATCCTCACAAACTTTCACGTTTATAATATAGTAGGATAGGTTATTGTAGGAAGTGATACATAAATCGGGTAGTAACTTATTTATCTTCTAGATAAAATCAATCTTTAAATTCAAGTGTTTTGAGTTTTTTTTTTATTAAATAAGGGGGCAAGCGAGCAAACGGGTTACCTGATGGTAAGCAACTACCGTCGCCCATGGACACTCGCAACATCAGAAGAGCTGCAGGTGCGTTGCCGGCCTTTTAAGAGGGAATACGCTCTCTAGTTGTTACTATTGTGTTGATAGTGATATTTTTTCGGTTTCTTGTTGATATTATTGATGTGATAATTCAAGTGCCTATAGATAAATAGATAGCAACGATTATGGAATAAAATCTACTCGTAATTATTTTTTTAATGTGAAGTGAAAAATCGTAGACATAAAAATTAAAATTCCAATTACATGAACATTGTGAGGCTTAAAGTAGGTACTTAAGAATTCTGAACAATCGTCTTCAATTCAATTCAGTAGGTACTAAGTAATGATATTTAGATCTTCGCGAAAAAGAGTCCGCAGACTACTAAGGCAAATTGTATATGTTGAATCGTTGAAAAGCAATCCTGTTGCTGAGCTAATCCCAAGCCTGGATATTGAAAAACTTGAACATAACACGATAACAGATGGATTCAACTGATCATGATGTGGACTTAATTTTTCTTAGTCCCCATCTTAATCTCGGCATTCTGTGGGTGTGGAGTAATCAACGTTTAATTTTATGTGCATGGTTCCGACCGAGTTCTGATGAAATTTAAAAGACAAAAAGGATCACAAAAATATTTATCTCGCCGGGATTCAAGCCCACCACATTCAAAATTTAACGAAGAAAGTAAACATTATATATACGTATACCGAACTGCCAATCGGACTGACATAATATACTCGAAATTATATTGATGCACGTTGTGAAAGAAAAAAAAAATATAGCTTTAAAATGCGCAGTTTCGCAGGGATAAGACCAAGCTAGATCAAGTTTTCTCCCCCAAAACTTCCTACATACTAAATTTCAAGGTAATACTTACAGCCGTTTTCGAGAAACTTTATATATTTATATACAATATTGTCTCGTTTAAAGTATACGATTGCATAATATTACAATGCAACTATTTTGTCATAGCTATACCTCGGTTATCACCTTTTTAATCCACGACAGAATGGAAACGGTGTATTTTGATTACTTACTTGTTTTTCATAAAATACCGTCTGTCCGATGTATGAAAAACTATAATTAAAAAAAAAAACGGCAACGTAAATTTAGAGATAGCCTATGCTACCCGAGCTATTATTACGAATATATTGGCAAAAGCTAGTAACAATTTAATGAAAAGTGGGTTACAACTTACCCACTACGGCTCTACCTTAACCATTATTTTACCTATGCATTTCTGGATTTCTATCTGAATTATTTTCTTGTTTCGGCCTTTTCAAACCCCTTTTTTACGTAGTCGGGTTATAGTTTATTTAACTAATATTTTTATTACGTATTTTTCCGTTTCCCAATCGAACATATTTTTGGAATAATATTCATAAGTACCTAATCAAAACACTTGAAATTAAGATCAATTATTTTCTTCACGAGCGCGGAGCGAGCCAATTTTTTCTAGATTTAAAAACGATTATAATATTATATTATTAACGAAATATTTTAATAACAAGAAACGCAATTGAGATAATGTCAACACCAATTTACTTATACACCATATAACACTAAAGGTGAGACCGCACTAAGCGGCAGCGGAGCGACGCGAGGCGACACTTCCCTAGTAATACGAGGGCGGCACTGAAAATTTCGGGAATCAAGGAAGTGACACAACATTACTATTTAAAAATGTATTTATTGCGAAGTATTCTCCGCGAAATTTGACACATTTTTCCATACGATGGAACCAATCATTGAAGCAACCATTCCATTCGGAAGTTGGGGTCTCCAAAATGGCCGTTTTGTATGCGTCCACAGCTTCTTCAGGTGATGAAAATCTCTGACCACGCAATTTATTCTTTATTTTAGGGAAAGTATAGAAATCATTAGGGCTTAGGTCGGGGCTGTGCGGCGGATGGTCTAATAATTCTATGATTTCTTGCTCTAAAAACTCTTTTGTTCTGTGCGCGGTGTGAGAACTCGCATTGTCGTGATGGAGGATGATGCGGCGGTTGCAGTTCTCTTTACGGAGTTCAGAAACGACCTGTGGCAAACAAATGTTAGCATACCATTCTGCATTAACTGTTCTTTGTCCCTCAAGAGGAATAGTCGCAACATGGCCGGTTTTAGAGACAAACGTGGCCACCATTTTTTTTGCAACACTCCGTGAACGAACAATTTTTGTTGGCTTTAACTCATTTTCGAACACCCAAACTGGTGACTGGTTTCTTGTTTCGGGTTCGTACGCGTATATCCAGGATTCGTCACCTGATACGATGTTGTATACAGCATTTGAGGATCCTGCGTGGAATCTTTCGAGAGTTCTGACGCACCAAGTAACGCGAGCCGCTTTTTGCTCTTCACAGAGCAAATGCGGTATCCATCGGGAAAACAACTTTTTTACACCTAATTGTTCATACAAGATTATTTGTATTTGACTCATGCCAATGTCTAAAGTTGCCTGAATTTCGCGGTATGTCACATGTCGATCTTCCTCAATCAGCTTACGCACAGCATCAACGTTTTCTTGGGTGACTGCAGTTTTTGGACGACCTTGACGGGGATCATCACTGAGCTTGACACGTCCACGTTAAAATTCAGCAAACCAGCGATAAATTGTGGTTTTGGATGGGCTTCATCACCAAATGCAGAAATCATCCGGTCAACACAATGTTTTTGTGTTAAACCACTTCGAAAGTCATAATAAATCATCGCTCTAGAATTTTCTCGAGTCAATTCCATTTTCTCAACGACTAAACAAGTTTGACAAGACCTTGTGACAAGACCGAGAATCTTTTTTTAAATAAATAAACGGTACTCGATTTTTAAAACCAAGGAGTTTTAAATTAAAAAGATTTTAATATGACAGGAACAGTGGAAATATTCCATTCCTGATACTTTTAGTGCAGTGCAAGACTAGTATAGTGACATCTATCGACGGAATAATTACAAAATGCTAATAATTTATTTCTTCCGCACGATCGGATGAACCGATTTTTATCTAGTTTTTTTGTTTGAAAGCTGACATGATCGAGAGTGTTCTTTGCTATAATTCATTATCATCAGCTCGTTCACTGCTTGACAATTCAGGGGTTATTTTATTTTTTTATTTTGTTATGTATTATCTATAATAAATTATATTTATAAAATGCAATACATTTTATGAAGGTAAAATAATATATAAATTATATATTTGTAGTCTTATATTATGTAATGTTCGAAAATTCTACAACTGGGTCAGTACGAATTTTACGACCGCAATTTACACGTGTATTCTGATACATTTGTGCAAGCACACGACACATATGTAAAATATATATACATATTTGTGTTGTGCTTGCCACGACCTTCCTTTTAATACTAAATACCTGATGATCATCTCGGTTTATTTTTTTTTAGATGTTAGAATCTGAGGTTCATTTTTCGAAATACAACTTTTTGAAAAAAATTATACAGCCTAGGTATGTTACCCGCGGCATCATTACGAATCTATTGACACCTCATTTATTAAAATCGGACCAGTAGTTTAGACGCTACGAGGGAACAAACATACATACAAGGACATACATACATAGACTGCCAACATTTGTTACCCTTCCTTTTGGCTTCGCCGTAGTCGGGTGATAAAAATATCCGACGAAACTGAATTACAACATCAACACTATGGTGTAATACAATTTTGCCCGAGTCGGTTTTGGCTTCATTATGAAACTTTTAAGTTCTGTTTGATGTTCACGTGCATTTTAATTCAGAGCGGCAATTATAAAATTAACAGCGCAATTCAGGATAAAAAGAAATTAAAAACAGCTTAAGGCTCCTGCGGTAAGCATACTTAAGTTGTTTTAAAGCTTAAACAAACTTAATCTGTTTTATGTAGCCTCTTTTTTATGAAATGAATCAGAAACTGAATAGAGCGATTGACGGTAAGCGATTACCGCCGCCCATGGATACCCGCAATACCAGCGGAGTTGCACGTGCGTTCCTGGTACTTTAAATCTCCAACCCCTTGGGCCAACGGGAACCTCACTCGGCAACGTTATTTCACGCTGGGTTTCTGCGAGGCCGTATTCATCCAGTCTAGCCGGCTCATTCGTGTCAAAAACGGCACATAATTCACAGCCAAGGACAACATTTTAATTATTTAAGGTGCCGCGTCCTACATACATAGTTCAATATTAAAGTAAGTATATTAAGTTTAACCCTGGTTCACTTTGTGATTTTAAAATCTACACCCCGTCTTGGTAGCTTATATCAGTACTGTGTTGATTGTATTTTAGCAGCGATAGTATATTATGTGCTTCCATGTATGTTGGAAGCTAGACGAAAATAACGAAGTAAAAAAATTCAAAGTATAATATTAGGGTCAATTCACACCGCAACGAAACGGTATGCGACATGGCGCTGCATATTTAAGATAGCTATTTATTTGTAATTGGAATGTATTCATTACACCAGAGGAAACACGTTTCATTGCAAGAGTTCGAATGTCAGGTTACACCGCGCTGCACAGCGCATGTGCAGTGTATGACTGATGTCATATGAAAACTGATATCTTTTTGCATAGTGAATGTTCAATTCTAAATAGCTATCTTAAGAATGCAGTGTCGCGTATCATCGCGGTACAAACTGGCCCTTAGGACCAAATATTTGGTTTCTACTGTTGCCCGCCACGCTGCCTGCCTTCCCGCCGCGTGAAATTGTACATGCTATCGAAACGGTCTTAATATTGTCATGCCACCACCCGGGATCAAACCTGCATCTTTGCGTTCAATTAGAGCGATCAGCCATTGCCCCGCTTATTGTGTATATGGATAGTTAATTAATTAATCAAAGCAATGTAAATGAGTTGTGTACTCGCCTGATTAGAGGTCCTGAATCCTGATTGGCACAACTCGAGTTATGGCTATTGACTCAGCCGGTCTTTGTTCATTTGGTGGGTTAACTGTTCAAATCCAGTTGTTCCATAACTAGAAATTCTGTGAACAACATTAGATTTAATACGCTTTGGACGTTATTACTTTTGACTCGAGAGATCCACGCTTGACGAGAATGGGCCGGTTTGACGGAATATATACCTACTAGAGTTTTTTTGTGATGGAGATAAATTATTGACATTCGTGTTGGATTTTCAGCTCTATGGCACAAGCGGCGGTTTAGCGCTGAGTTCTATAAACAGTGCTGTTTCTTCTATCGCCACCACAAAAAACTCTCGCGGGAACGAGGCCTAAAGGCGTTAATGACGAAGATCGAAAATGTATGGGGTCACTTCAATATTTGGTCGGTGAACCACGCGGTTACCCCATACGTATTATTCTATAAATAGCTTCGTTGTTGTCCTGATGTAGCTCTTTGTCTAAGTCCCCAGGTTTTGTGGTTGTATTTTTGCTTTGAAAGTTAAAACTGATTTTTTAATGATCATATATACCAGAAAGTTTTAAATGGGTGGTCGCAACGTTCATGTGAAAATCGTACGCGATATAAGGAATTAACTTTTAAAGTGTGTATGTAGTACTAGCTTAAATCAGAAACTTTACTGAAAACCAGGAAAGAGAATAATTTATATAAACGATGTTAAGGACAGCGGCCTCGTAACGTAATAATATCAGTGAGTTGAAATGTGAACGATAAACAAGTGATTTAAAACAGTACATAAACTATAACGGTGAACATTCAGTGACAATATATGTATAGATTTCTATAGCATCAGTGTGCAATAAGTCGTGCTAAATAGTGTTTTACGAACTTGAGGTTATTTTTAACGTAATTTCTTTTATGTTGTGTAGATAAACATAACACCTAACGTAAGGAACAACAGTTTGGATTATATAATAAATAGATACGTAGTTATTAAGCGAATAGTGGTAAAAGTACATAACATTTCATACATGGTGTCTCTTAGATTATGAATATCTTTAGTACTAAATAAGATTGTTAGTAAATAAGGCTTTATGTAATTGGGAAAAATAATAAAGAGTTTCACACAATGCGTTTTACTTCAACTGGCTCATGGAAAATAGGGAAAATTATGGAAAATAGCGGTATAGAGAGGCAAAAGCGAGACGGCAAATCGGTCCGAAAGAGGCGTACGGGTGCGGCTCTCTATACGGCATTGCCATGAGCCAGGTAAGCAAGACAAAAATTGTGAAAAATGTTCTCCTTAAATAAGTGCTTTATTATCGCCCCGGCTCTGCCCAAATCGGTGTAACCTTGCTATCTTCGAGTCTAATCTGAGCCGGCGGTTGAAACCCTGTGGAATAATACAGTCCTGTACAAACAATGATCATCTTTCAAAATGTTGTCAAAATGAAAATAATTCTAAATTCAAACAACCAAAAGTAGTTTAATATGTGTGACATTCGAAACTAACAAACAATTTCACTCCGGACTACCGTCTAGCGACTCGCACTCACTAGATGACACGTTTTCAACACTAGATACCACTAGATAACACTAGATACCACTAGATAACACTAGATACCACTAGATAATACTAGATACCACTAGATAACACTAGCCAGGCACCATTTTTAAGTAAATTTGACAGATTTGTTATTCAAGTATACGCGTCATGCGTGACAATGTGACGTCGACGAAAATGTTTTGTTTTGCAAAACCCTAAATGTTTGTTTATATTTCTGTTTTTTCTCCTGAACTCGACTGCAGTACGGCAGAAAATTTGTTTTGCTATTCCTCAGTATTCATTTTAACCTGCCCAACTTAGCTCGTTCAGACATTTATTGACTTTATCAGCGTTGTACATTTTTCTTGCGAGAAAACGATGTTAGTTTCGCGTTAGATTCAGTTCACGCCGAGGCGCAACGCGAAGCGACGATGTTGTAATAAAATATGCATATTATGCAGCGCTGCGCCGCGCAACGCCGTGCGCATTTTAGATTTTTTATTGCGATTACAAAGTGCGTGCCCCGTCGCATCGCGTCACGGTGTGTCACTGCCCCTTAAGAATGCTGTGAGTCATCTGTGAAAATCTCTAAATGGCATAGGTGCTTTATTATTTATTGGTGAATGTGAACACGGCATAATCGTTATTGGTCAATTATTTAAATGGCATTCGGCACTGATGATTCACTGCATTTTTAATGCAAATCTACACTAATACTTATTTAATAAGAAGGAAAATTTTGTTTGTTTCTGTGTTTGCATGTTTGCTGTTTGCATTGAGTCTACTAGATTTTGACGAAATTGAGCACCGATATAGAATAAACCACGGGGAAGAACATAGGTTACTTTGTACATAGGGCAAAATGTACGGTTCCCGCGAGACTTTAGCGCGCCCGAAGTGGCGGGAAATATATAGTATAGTGTGAATTCCTATCATATTCCAGCTTTTATTAAAAGCTGTAATCTGTCAATCTGTCTCGCCACGTCGCGTCGCGGGTATAAATTCTCGCGACACGCTCAGCTGTCACGGATTACGATCAATCTTATCGCTGAATATTTTCCTATTCCCCCACCCTCAACACCCCCTGGCGCCCCCAACACCCCGTGGCATTCCCATCGCCCCCCCGGGAGACGTGCAGGATTTTTTATCGCCGGAGAAATAGCCCAGATATCGTAACGACGCAATGTATCTAAAATATACTACGCTCTGAAGTGTCAGACTGTGATGTAAGGGCCCCTTATCTTTAAGAAGCGCTTAATAATTTGGCAGTAAGGTACAGCATTTTAGTGTTAAATCACAATCACTAACGCCTTATATAAAAGAAAGTCGTGTTATACACTATTTATAACTCAAGAACGGCTGAACCGATTTGGCTGAAAATTGGTGGGGAGGTAGCTTAGAACCGGGAGACGGACATTTTATCCCGTTCCCCGGGGACGTAAAAATGGATTGCAATTCCAATGTCTCGCTACAACTCGGAGAATGGCTGGACCGATTTGGTCTAATATTGGTCTTGAAATAATTGTGGAAGTTCAGGGCAGGTTTAAACGGTAAGAAATATTGGAAAAGCTGTAGGTTGTAGGAGTAGGTGTAGTTATTTACTCATTCCAGTCCATATTTAAGACAAAACAACGTGTGTAGGGACAGCTAGTAATATATAAAATAACATTACCAAAAAAAGTTGTTTCCATAAAAAAAAAAACTTAAGGGATCTAACCCGGCGACAGGAACCGGTGTAAAAAACTCGCACGCGGCTTATCCTACTACTATTAAAAATGTGAAAGTTAGTGAGGATGGAGGAATGGATGGATTGATGTTTGTGACTCTTTCACGCAAAAACTACTGAACGGATTTTGATATAACTTGGTATGGTAGTAGTTTAGGCTCTCGATTACACATAGGCTGCTTTTTATCCCGAATTAGTTTAAATGCTCTTAAAATGTATTTATAATAATTTAACATATATCACCAAAAAGGGAAAAATTATTATTATTAAACAAAAAATTAAACCGACTTCCAAAGTAAAAATAGTAAAAATTAAACCGACTTCAAAAGCTGGTACCGACTTAAAAAATATGAAGATTGAGAAGAGTAATAGTTAAAATTTTTGCCTAATTTAAAAGCAGAATTATTAAAAAAATAAGTTTTATTTCATACTTTTTTGTGCATTTTTACTTTGGAAGTCGGTTTAACTTTTTGTTTAAAAATAATAATTTTTCCCTTGTTAGTGATATTTGTTAAATTATTATTAATACATTTTAACATAAACTATCGAATGCATAATTGAATACGCGGCAAAGTTCATTAGATATTGTATATAAGATGCCTACTCGGTCAAAATCACTTGGTAGCGCCATTGAATCGTACGGACGCACACACATTCACCCGCAAATGTGGTCTTAAAACACGTCTGCAGTCGATGTGGCCATTTCCTTTGTGATTAAATATTTTGAGGCGTTCTAGTGCAAAGGAAAATGTTAAGACACTGTACGCTTAACATAACCACCGTAGAAATGGTTTCTTTCTGCGGAAGAATGTCTATAAGGACAGTTTAACGAAGGAAAGATGTCATTTTGTGTACAATATTATCTGCCAGTATGTCTGTTCTTGTGTAGACAAAATGCATTTCTATGGTGGCCATGTTAAACGTTCCGGTCGAGCAGGAACTTTGCTGACTGGACAATGATAATATGCTCAAAGAATCAAGTTCTTACGACTAAGCCGAGGCTAGATTAACGTGGTGTAGGTACTCATAAACGGTTCAATATGTAATTATTGGAAAACATACACGACTACTCGTACATTCGTAAGATACAACCGTCCAATATTCTAAGGAACAGCCTCCGTGGTCCAGTGCTTACGAGCTTAGCTCTCGACTCGGAGGTCGATGGTTTGATTCCCGCGTTGGAACAACAAAATGCAGGCTGATCAGGCCTCTGATTGTCTGACAAGAAAGATGATCCATGCGTCGGATGGGTATGTACAAAGTCGGACCTGCGTCTGATCTCTCGCCAGTCGTGACGGTTATCCGTCCGAGAGTAAAGGAGGAGAGAGTGCTTTTGTGTACTTAGCACCCACGAGGAGATAATACTGCGCACACACTTGGGCACTATAAAAAGCTATTATTATTATTATTCTAAGTAATATTTCAGCTACTATTTCACAATATTAAGTTACATGAAACGAAATCTCAACTTTCGTATTTTTGAATTCCCCGAAGACATGGGCAACTAATGGCCTACTTACATGGTATCATTTTATATTATCATTACAACATTTTCCCCAAAATGTTGGAGAAACTTACATGCTATCCCTGGAATAAGCAATAAAATAATATAACTAGCAGACATGTCAGTATGTATTTGAATCATGGTACAGGGACGTATTCAGCTTTATTTTTAACCAGATTTTACCCGCGACTTCGTGCGCAATGTCGGGGAACCGTACATTTCACCGCAATTAAAAGTAGCCTTAGTGGTCTATTCTTTATCTGTGCCAAATTTCATCAAAATCGGTCCAGTAGATTCGGATCCTATCCAATGCAAACAAACAAACCTTTCATCATTTTTATTTTAGTATACATTAAATAAAAATTGGCTACTATTAAAATTAGAAGATAGAACATTATAGACCTAGGAACAGCACAATATACACACACCGGCATATTTAGCGGAACATAAAATAAAGGTTTGATATCAGTATCATATAAGGTTGCTGGCTGGTTTATACGTCATTTAATAATTTAAAAAGAAATATTTTCAAATTAAGAAAACAACTGAACATCACATTTTATGCAATTATTGTTTTAATTTTATTCAAATACACCTTATCCTGGAGCGAACTTCGAGTATTTCTTATTTCTGAGTTTGATTTTAAATTTCATTGAAATTCTGTTTTTTGTTAGTTTTTTTTTAATCGCGTATCGTTTTGGAGTTGAGGACTGAATTATGCCTGACTTAGCCCCAACGGAGATTGCCAGGGCACTCGAAATGCAAAGAAATGGTCAAACCTACAGAGTGATATCCAGAGATCTTCGTCGACTAGTTTCAACGATCCATCGCAGTATCCAACGGTTCAGGGAGACCGGTACTTATGTGAGAAGAGCAGGACAAGGCAGAAAAAGACGCACTTCGAGTAGGGATGATCGTTTCATTCGTGTACGCAGGAACCCCCGTTTGACGGCCGTCCAAGCCCGACATAAGTTAGAAGCAGTGCGGGGTGTAACCGTAAGTGAGTTCGAAGAAGCTGGTTTGGGTTCATTTGTGCCCGCCAAGGCTCCAAGGCTCGAGGTAAATCATCGTAGAAACAGGTTAACTTTTGCTCAGGAACATCGACTTTGGAACGCGGACCAATGGAGTAAGGTATTGTTTAGTGACGAGTGCAGAATTCTCTTAAATCAAATTGACGGCAGGCAAAGAATATACAGACGCAAAGGAGAACGATACATTCAGACAAATTTTGAAACTACAGTTGCATACGGTGGTGGATCAATAATGGTTTGGGCGGGCATTTGTTTGGGAGCTCGCACATACTTGGTAGTGATTGACAGAGGGAGTCTGACTGCAGACCGCTATATCAGAGAAGTTTTAGAAGAAAATGTCGTACCGTTTGCCCCATATATCGGTGACGATTTTGTTTTTATGCAGGATAATGCTCGGCCGCATACCGCTCGGGTAACTCAAGCTTATCTTAATGATATGAATATCACTGTTATAGAGTGGCCGGCGAGATCACCGGATATGAACCCAATAGAGCACGTTTGGGACTTACTTAAAAGAAAAGTTAAGTCCAGAATTCCAGCTCCTGCCAACGTGGGTGAACTGCGAATCGCCGTAGTTGAGGAATGGCGGAGACTATCCCAGGAGACCATCGATAACATCATTCTCAGTATGCCTAGACGGGTAGAAACTTTAATAAGAGCACGTGGAGGAAATACGCGATATTAATCACCATTTTTCTAATTTAATTAATTGTTATTTTAATATTCATTTTCACTTTTCCCGGTTACATGAAAGGTTCAAAAATGTACCATTTTTCACAAATAGCCTTTACTAGCAAAATCTGTTCTTAATGTGATCTCATTTTAAGTAAAACAAATGAAACTTTAAATAACAAAAGAAGTGTAGTAAGTAGATTTTAAAATAAAACCATATTTTTTTAATTATGGACCTTTTTTTTGTGATGCGCTAAATATGCCGGTGTGTTTATGTAGAATTCCTGGGTGCAAAGAGTAAGTACCGGGAAATGTACGGTCTCTTGAAGGTAGATTTGAAAACCCAATATAATATTGCGCGTATTCAACGCGCAATATTATATCAGATAAATAGAATTTAACATTGTGAAAATCCACGATTTAATCAAAGAATCATCCCAACTACCGGCGCGAGATTGATCGCCGTTTTACGGCAGTATACTTCCCGGAGAATTGATTCATTTACTTCGGCTTGTAATTATTTACCTAAATTAATGCTATTAATTGTGGTTTAAAAGTAGGTCTTGCGTTACATAAAACAAGTTACAGTAGTATAACATTCTATTAATACGTGAAGCAGACATTTTCAGTACAGTTTTACGAGAATTGTGCTACCGAAGAAGTTTGAAATTTGGCCGGCAAATTAAAGTTTATGCGGAGGAAGGTGTGCAGAAAGCTAAGCCAATATTAAAGTTCGTAAGTTCGTAAGCCACCCAAATAAAATAAAATTTTATCGCACACAAAAATAGCATGTGTAAAATACACTTTCCATACTTATAATCCGTCCCTGCACCAAAACATATAAGTTACCGTTCTACGTACTCAAGTACTAATCTAAATCAGAAACAACTAAAAGAAATCACGTAAATCCACCCTAATAAGGGCATTAGGACAGAACTTCGCCCCCACAATAATCACATTACAACTTACTCGTAACTCGTATGTAGCTTGAGTGTTGTACTATCATTGATAAAATAAATCCCCTCTGTTATAATAGTCCAGTGGTTTAGAACTTGGCTCTCGACTCCAGAGGTCATGGGTTCGATCCCCGCGTTGGAAACACAACATTTTTGTTTTCAAGTCTAGTTAGGACAATGTAGGCTGATAAGCATGTCAAAAGTTGGTCCTCCGATTAATGGCGAGAATCCAGTCGTGTCAGTCATCTGTCTCAAACTGGGTAACTAGAGTAAAGGAAGAGTGTGCCCACTTGCGCACACTCTTGGGCACTTTAAAATAACTCCTGCGTAGCTGGCCCGGTTTTAATGAAACCGGCCACCGTCACCGAAATCTATATTAGATAAAATAAATACTAAATTGAGGTATAAAAAGTCATGGAATGGTGAGAAATTTTTCTCAGTCCCTGTCCTTATTTAACTGAGTTACACCAATTTTTTTTCTAAATATTATGTGCAATATCGGCAAAGTTCCTGTTCGAACAGTCTCTAAACATTTTCGTTCGCACTAAGTTGCCTCAAAATATTTCTATGAGGTAACCGCGTCGACTGCAGAAGTGGTTGAAGTCCGTATTTACACGAGAGTATATTGTGTGCGTGATGCGTGCATAAGGGATTCGTGGCCTAGTGGGTAGACTGTTTGATTCGCATTCGAGAGAGTGCAGGTTCGATTCCCAGGTTGTGGCGTGTAACAATGAGACTTTTTTAGATCTCAAGTACATTATACGGACGCTCTAACGGTGAAGGAAAACATCGCGAGGAAACCCGCACACGGTTAGCCCCAGACGTATTGACCAGTCATTGCTTTGGACTAGACTATGTTGTGAGAATGCCGTATGTGCTTGGACAATCAAACTACATTTCAAAACCAACTGTCCCAGGCACTACAGTATTTCAAGAGTGGTTACTTCGCTCGGAGAATACTGTATAAATCATCCAATAAAGGATGTTGTCATCTAAGTTCTAAGTCTCTCATCTAAGGTCTAAGTTTAGTTTTTAATGCGTGCACACGGTTCGTCGGCACTGTTAAGCGATTTTGAACTTATACCTGGTCGAGCGGCAACTTGTTCGATAGTACCAAATCACCTGAAAACCCGCGTGTCTCTAAAACTTTGTAAGGTAAGTGAAGTATGTCAGTCCGCAGTAGGTTAACGTAGTGGATAGTCTCCTCCCAACATAAGAGGTCCGTGCCCCAGTAAAGATGGTGATGAATTGGTGATGATTGTTTTAAGGTGCAAATGAAAAGTTTTTCACTTCAATGGTACTAGGCATGAGCTGTGAGCAGTTTAATTTAAGTTTGGCTGTCCGAGTATCGCGGTGTTGATTACTCGGGAGCGGAACCGTCAGCATAAAACTTGGATGGACTTTGGTTTAATATTATAGCTTGGCTGAAATAATGATTGCAAGTAAGCAATATTGAATAAATAAAGGCTCAATATGCCCAAATATATAACGTATACACGTGAAGCAAAAACTTTAAAGTGTGAAATTTGGAGTATGTTATTATGTGGAGTAAAGGTATGCAGAAAGCTAATATTTTTAAAATAATGCTTAGAAATACATACATAAAATTAATAAAAATAAAGTTATATACACTACCATACTGAGACTAACTATGTGATCTATAATTCATGATCATCAGCTAACTCACTGCTTGACAAAGGGGTTTCGTATAATTTTAAATTTAGTTTTTATATCAGAACTTCCATCGTTAGATTATATGACTTTCAACAATTTAACTATTGTTCAATAAAATATGTCTTTTTGAATATCAAGATATAAAGTTTATTACGAGTATAGGCGATAAAGTAAGACATTGTATGTGTAATAAGCCACCTACTTTGTAGGAAACGACTGAGTACAGCTCATATTAAGTGCATGTATCCAAATGTAAGCTCCAAAGTTTTACTACAAGCCTGCGTCTTCGATACATCATTTTAATATGTAAACTGGTTTTTAGGCTAAATTAAATTATTACAAAACATAAATTATACCTACCTATACAACTAATATTATAAACGTGAAAGTTTGAATGTTTCTTACACTTTCACGCAAAAACTACTGAAAGGATTTTGATGAAATTGTATATAGTAGTAGTTTGAGCTCTGGATTAAAACAAAATTTGGACTAAAGCTATTTTTTTACCTACTTAGGGGTTTACATTTTACCTCCTACAGTCCCGTGGGAATTGGGATACTGTTTTTACGCGGGCGGAGCTGCGGGTAATAGGCTAACAGCTAGTACCAACATAAATTTTACACAAATTTTTACAAAAGCATTTGCTCGACATACTCGTATAAAAGGAAATGATAAGTCGCACGACTCTTGGCAGATGTGAAACACACATTATGATACAAAGAAATAATCCATAGTACAATATCGTCTGGATGCGTTAATCGTCACGTTTGCCTCGCCAACAATGACCCGCATTCACATCAAAATAACTCAAGCAATAGTTCGGTCTCTCTCAAGATGAGTACAAGACACCAGGGATACAGAAGCCGCAAGGAGGACGCTTCACGAATCGACAATCTCTCATTATTCGTGTACCAGGAGTTCCGAACAATCCCCGTTCACGTCCCCGTGGTTTTTGAATTATTCTTGAACATCAAAGGTAGAACTTGGGACTTGCGGAATTTGTGTAGTATATTCGCTGGGAGCACAATATTATAGTGACCATCATTTTGGTATAAATTAAAATACTTCTTTTTATATTACACAAAAATTATGTTTACTCCTGTGAATATAGTACATACAAAACAACGACCTTCTGACGACTTTTATGGCTAGTGGTTAAGCTCAAGGGTCAGTGATCAAGCCGGAGGGCGTGGGTTCGAATCCCGCCAAAAGGAACTAAAAAGTTTTCTATGTTCCTGGATCATGGATGTGTATAATAAAAAAAAAATGTGTATAGTATAAAATTATTAAATATATTTCCGTTGCCTACCCTTAATACAAGTTCTTCGAGAACTTACCACAGGACCATATAGACGTGGTGTGGTCGCGTCCATAGATATTAAAAAAAGGATTTTATACGTCTTAAAAACTATTATTTTTTTATCCATTTTAAGCGAAAATTTATGTTTCAATTACCAGAATAAACCTGTAAATTGTTCAGTAAAAGCTATTATTAATATATTTTGTTGATATTTTAATATCCTGTGACAAATTCTGCAAACAAAGTTGTGAAAAACGTTTTTCTGTATTTCTTGAAATGTCTTTTAATATCGCTGGAATTACAGAATAACAGACGTAATTTAATTTCACATTAAAAATATATCAACTTGGAAATATATGAAAACATCTATTACGTGCATAATTACATGTTGAAATTGTGTTTTACTGGTAACGAGAATTCGTATTATTTACAGCGTTTTAATGGCCAAAATTAATTTGAAGTACATAATAATATGATTGAGGTATCATACGTTTTGAAATAAATAATTCTCTCAATGTAGAGAAAGGTAGTAAATAACTTCAAATGAAATGTAATTGAGTCACCATTTAACGTTTTTTCTTTTATTTAGATATCAGTGTTTTCGAGCGCTATTTCGATCTATGTGCAAAATAGATTTATCTACTGGTTTAAATCTATTTATTTTCCAGAAACTGCACATTTTGTCGGCATAAAACTCCTTTTTATCTAGTTTACCTATCTTGTTTTTGTAAATGTAATCTGTTTTTTAATGACTATAATAATAAATAAATAAATATAAATAAATAAATTACCTGATGGAAAGCTATTACCGTCGCCCATGGACTAGCAACATCAGAGGAATCGCAGGTTGACCTTTTGAAAAGATGTACGCCCATTTCTTGAAGGTTTGAAAGGAAGGAAGGAAAGTCGTAGTGGTCAGGAAATACTGCTGGCGACAGTTCATTCCAGAGTTTTACTGCGCACGGCAGAAAACGCTGGGGAAATCGCTCAGTGGAGGACTGCCACTCATCAATATAATGAGGATGGAAGTTTTGTCGCGTGAAACGGTAGCCAAAAATTGCAGCAGTCCCCAGTATATTACCGTCTAGCCTTTGCGAGCGACTCCGCATGCGCGAAGATAAATCGCGCGGGAATCGTAAAAGTTTTCGCGATAAAAAGTATTATAATATTATGTTCTTCCCCGTGGTCTACTCTATCTCTGTGCCAAATTTCATCAAAATCGGTCCAGTAGTTTCGGAGCCTACTTAATTCAAACAAACTGATCTTTCCACTTTACAATATTACTAGCTTTTGTCCGCGGCTCCGCCCGCGTAAAAACAATATCCCACGGGAGCCGTATATTTTCACTCAATAAAAAGCAGCCTACGTCCTTTCCCGTCGTCTACTTTATATCTGTGTCAAATTTCATGATGATCGGATAAATTGTTTTCACGTGAAAGCGTAACAACTAATGTCACATTCACATTTATAATATTTATTATACTCGATTAATATACATAGATAGAAGGATACAGAGCGAGGCTACATCTGTATGGGCCTATAAATCATCAACCCTACTGTAATAAGCCGATCCATCTTGACCAAACGCAGCTGTAATGAGGTGTCCGCGGCAGCTGGCCATTAGCGCCAGTATATTACACACACGTGACGTCACCACAGGCGTTTGACGTCACAGCGTCCCTGATTGCCATTCAGCACGCCGTTGGCTCGCACGGCACTAGGGACGCGGGATTGACAAGTTGAGGTTTAGGTTTCGTGCTGTTTATGTTAATTAATTGTTACACTATCATCTAATTAGCATTTAATAAAAGAGGAGTAAACGTTTTTATGGTTCCGCACGCTAAGGATAAATACGGAACCCTATTACTGAGACTAAACTGTCCGTCTGACTGTCAGGCTGTATCTCGTGATAGTGAACAGTGATAGCTAGCATTGGCCGGTTTATAAATAACATTAAAATACTATTACTATAACATAAAAATACATATTTGCTTATAAATGAAAAAAATACTTGCGTGCAGGTTATATCGGGGATTCTCAAAGTTTTGGCAATTTTGACCGACAACTCTGTGTATCTTATACTCACGTATTTTATGGATTCAACGTGATATAATTAATAATAATTATAATAAAAGACTCGTTATATCAATTAGACTAGTCATTGTATAAATTTCAAATATCATAGCAAAAAAATAATTCCCTAAAAAAATGCAAGTCTGGTCACTCTACCCTATTCAATCTTACATTGTATCGCGGTTTCGTTTGCTCCCAACTTTTTACAGTTAATGAGTGGAAAGTAATCGAAGGACCCGGTTGAAGTTGTCAGTTACATCGTAAGCGGCTTCGGTACTTTCATTTAAAAGCGCTGAGGTTTGGTTTTGTTTACAGGCCACGATCCAACGACAACATTTGTTTTTCAAAGCTGAGAGTTTGTTTTCACGGTAAATTTTGGGGCATACTGTTTAAAAAACAGACAGAGAGTTCCGGACAAAACGGCAAAAAAATCACGTTTGTTGTATGGGAGCCTCCCAAATCCCTAAATATTTATTCTATTCTGTTTTAAGCATTTTTTGTACTTATAGCAACAACAGAAATAGATCAACTGTGAAAATTTCAACTGTCTAGCTATCACGGTAAAGGAGATACAGCCTGGTGGCAGACAGACGGACGGACAGACAGACAGCGAAGTCTCAGAATAATTGGGTCCCGTTTTTCCCTATAAATGACACGGTACGCTTGATAATTTGACGAAATGAAATGGACATTTCTACATAGTAGTGTAGGTAACTATTTAATAATCTGTAGTAGTCGCTTGTTAGACATATTACAGCTGTAACACCGAACTGTATTCTCCGATTTTGCAATTATTTTACCAAAATATAACCAGTTGTTAAAACTTGATAAAAGTAAAAAGAAATAAGATTTTATGTGTAGTTTTGTAATTAGGAGCATTTCGAAGTCACAAAAAAGTTGGGTTTTTTTTCACAACATTACTGTAACAAACCTACATAATTGGTTTACATACATTAAATACAAAAATATTTACTATCATGGTAGGTATGAATATAAACGCGCACTCACAGAAGTGCTTGAAACTTTCTTATTTTTCAGAGCACTATAATAAAAAATGACAGGCAAATACCCCATGATAAAGCCTATAATGATCATGAATGAAATTTTACAACAATTATCAGATTTCAGTTCTTTCATCGTATTCCATATGATAATAAACTTATCAAAGCTTACGTATTACGTGCTTTTAAGCCGTATTAGAGCTGTGACAGGGTGTTTAGTGAGTGGATAACTGGCACGCCGGCGACTAGCGGATTACAGCTCAACTAACTTTGTAGCTCCAGCAACCGGTAGCTTACCGCCACAACGCAGAGCTTGGGAGTTTAGTGCTAGTTGAAAATCTGACCAAGACCATGTCAGGACATGTCCGAGGACGATTCCGTAGCTATCAACACTGAGCGAATCCTGAAGGATTCCTGAAAATCACTCGGAATAATGAAAAGATAGTTGTCATCGTGTGGTCGAAATTCGCCCATAATAATCCATTTTTAAGCTGTTTGTACTTTAGGATACTCTTAGATAGAAAAATGAAAGAAATGTAAATGTTGTGACGTGATTGTGACAGATTGACAAACGTCAACGTGTAACCAAAATTGTATCTGTCAAACGCGCGGTAGTGTGTGCTGATAATCTGATTATCAAAATAACAATAGCACGCTCCGTGTGTTGTTGTTATTTTGATATTTTATTATTAAAATTTATTATTTTTATTAATTAATATTTTTTAAGCATAGCGAGCAAAAAATTTCTAAGCATTATTTAAAAAATAGTTTTCTGCACACCTTACACCGCATATCATTAATTTACAGGTCCAATTTCATACTCTGGAGGAGGTAGCACATTTCTCGTAAAACTGTACTGAAAGTTTTTGATTCACGTAATGATGACGTTGCCCGCGATATCATTTGTTTCGATTTCGACGCAGTGTCTCTGTTCTTCATCAATGTCTAATCTATCATTCTACCAAATCACATCAAAATCGATTCAGTGTTTTAGGCATGATTTGCAGAATAGACAGGATTTCGCTATTATAAGGTAATGAATTAAGGATAAATACCTTTGATATTGTGACGTGTATTATTGACTGACGACCACTGTGGCTCAGTGGTTAGTGCGTTGGCTCTCCAGCCGGAGGTTGCGGCCCGCCAGGGAACAAAAAGTTTTCTGTGTTCCTGGGTCACGGATGTGTATTAAATATGTGTATTAAATAATCAAAATCTTAAATATAAGTATAGTATATAATATTTCCGTTGTCTGGTAACGAGTTCTTCGAGAACTTACCACGGGACCAGATTGACGTAGTGTGAAAGCGTCCATAGATCATAATATTAAATTATTGTTATAATTTTATAAAATTTTATGCTTTGTGATACATCATGCAATGTTACTCCCAAAACAAAATGTTCCCCAATAATCAAATTTAATTAAAGTATGTAACGACCTCTTGTCGTAAGTGGATCAGGGCCGGATTGGCTATCAATCCCAGCCCAAATTCAATAAGTATCGCCACTCGGCGGTAATTAATGGGGCCTCGGGGCATTGGGCCTTCGCTGGGGCCTCGGGCACTGTGTGAGGGTCAATTCCAAAAACCAGCGATTCAAAGCGCAGCGAAGCGAAATTCTAAAATTTTATATAGCAAACTAGCTGTACCCGACAGATGTTGTTGCGACTTATCTATGAACTGGAATAAATCAATATATTATACCTACATACACCTAAAGATTCTATACCAACAAATACACCTACTACTTACACCTACAACCTACTGGAGTGTAAAAGCATTATCGACCCATGAGGGTTGAAGATTACAGAACTAATATCGCTATTAGACAATGGGGGTTGGTGAGAGAAGGGTGAAAATTGAGGTTATATCCATAGACGTATATACGTCTATAATATTATAGACAAGGCATGTTGAGGAAAACACTGTTTCCACTTAAATGGCCCCACTTTTCGAGTTTTTGGGGACATTTTGACATTTGAAGTAGGGTGAAATCAAGATGCCAGAAATTTGAGGTATGGTGAAAACCAAGATTTCGTAACTTTTTCTTGTACGAAGATATGTTCTGTCAAATGTACGTCAATGCCTATCTTTAGTTTTGAAATCTTTGGTTATATATTTTTGAATGCCGAATCTTAAAATGAAAAATACAACAAAAATTAAAATAAATGGGGTGGGCCACCCTTACCACTGAAATGAAAAATAGTTTAAAAACTATAGTCTACTTTCATACCTACCTAATTTACCAGCAACGGCTTGGCAAAAAGCCGTTATCAAGCGGTCGCGTTACGAAGAAGTTCTTTAACTAATACAGTGATAAGATAATTATATATATAAGATTATCCCTTCACAAAAGGTCCACAAAGGGTAAGGTCCACGAAATAATTTATACGTTTTTCCTGACATAAAAAAGAACCGTTGGTCGTCAGTTTTCTTTTCATCACAGAAGGAACATATTATGTACAGAAGCGTAACTAGGGTATATTATTAAACTAGATGTTGCCCCCGTCTTCGGAAATCTGCGAGAATCGTACATTTTGCCGCGATTAAAAGTATCTTATTTCCTGCCCTGTGGTCTACCTTATATCTGCACCAAATTTTATCCATATTGGTCCAGTAGTTTCCTATTCCATGCAAATAAACAAACAAATCATTCCCCTTTGTAATATTAGTACAGATTTCAGAATATCGCCTCGCTGCGTTTCGATGCACTAGTCTGAATCGACTCTAAGTACCGCTACTCGTTGGTAAATAACGGAGCATTGGGCCTTCGGGGCCTCAGCGGAGGCCTTCGCGGGGGCCTCGCGCCGGGGCACTCTTGTCCCGGTAATTACGTGCTTGTGCTTGACTTTGTATCGAACATCGTGATTGAGGTTTGCAATTTTTTATGGACCCGTGGTTCATTAAGTAGGTACGGTCGCCAAAATGCTATATGAAACTAAACAACTGTTTTTACGTCTACTAAAACGTAGTAATGCCTGCTTTCTGAAGATTTTCAAAAACTCTAGATAAACTAAGTTTATCTTGCGCAGAGTCCCAAAAGATTCATCTAGTGTTACTTTTTTGCTCAGTTAGCCAACAAGTTAGCCAACCAATAGCACTGATGAATAAATAATCTACCGACAAATTTACGTATGTAGTTACTTGCTTAAGTGGCTTGGTAACTAGTTATTAAAAATCTTATAGGCGGGATCAAAATAATAATACAACGTGCTATACCAATTTTCCTTAAATAGCACTTTCAACAAAACATTTAAGACCATAATCTACCAATTAAAGGGTTGCAATTTTTAAAGCTATAACAAAAAACCATAACAATTAAACCAAGAGAGAAGTATTTAAGGTAGCATTGCGACCTTAGCGACCGCGACGCGCGATCGCGACATGCGAACTAGCTAATCAGAAAGTCGATTCTGCTTATTGAATCCTGTAATAATACAGTTATGATCCAGTCGCGATATGTTAAAACTGCAAAATGATATTCTCATACACGTTGAACCAACGTCAAACCCGTATTTTTAATATAAAAGTAAAATGAAAATGTAAGTTAATTACAAGGATTGGGGTTCTGGCGCGTATCGCGCGACACTGTCGCTGGATTTGCTTAGTCCTCCATATAAATTCATACTAAGCAGTGGGTCGCGCGACCGAGTCGCGGTCACGTGTCACCGTCAATAAGATTGGAATGCATACTTTAGCGAATTCCCCGTAGAAAGTAAAGAACGTGGGCAGTAAAAATTGATCACCGCCTAATGGTTGGGGTGAATTAACAATTAGGTTCTTGAGAATTTGATGACCAGTCATTAGTAGTAATGACACGAGGATCCAATCTGCTTGGGACTATACTTTTATTTTAATCTCAGTCAGTAAACTGACCGCCTAAACATAGCTCTGTATCAACAAACACATTGTTAATGTCTCGTTTTCAAGTTTGTTGTATGGGAGCCTGCCTTTAATATTTATTGTATATTGTTTCTAGTATATAATATTGTTATAACGGCAACAGAAATACATCATGTGTGAAAATTTTAAAAGAAGAACCGGCCTAAGAAACTCGCACGGGCCGTCTTTGAGCAAAAAGTTGGAAAATTGTTATTTTGAAAGAAATATATATTTTACATTGTAAACTTAAATCTGTTAAATATAAAAAAGGTCCCAAGTACATAGAGACAGCCTTGCAGGAGAGCATCTTATTGCCAAGATGTGCAATCGTTAAGAAAATCATTTACTTTATAATTACTAAGCTTTAGCACACAAACGTTCTTTGACTACTTTTTAAAATTTATTAATAGAAAGGTTTTGAACGTATTCTGGGCACATTGCTCCTTAAAATATTTACTTACTTTGCTTAGTGTTATCACTGTTGCATCTAGCTTATGCTTTTTTCTAGTGTTGATACAATGATTATCACTTTTCTTCTTGAAATTGCTTTTTTCTAACGTATAATAAATTATCCAAATTATACAGAGAAGCTACGATCAGTACACCTATTTTTTTAATCTTTTCTCTCAGACATTCAAAAGGGGACATTTGATAAATAGCACGAATAGCTCACTTCTGAAGCACAAATATTGAATTTATGTCGACAGCATTTCCCCATAAAAGTATGTCATAAGACATTCTACTATGAAAGTAGCTGAAATAAACCAGGCGTGCCGATTCTTCATCTGAATTTCTCTAATTTTTCTGACTGCATATGCTGCAGAACTGAGTCTATTTGCTAGGTTAGCAATATAAGGAACCCACGTTAATTTACAATGTAGCGTAATACCTAGGAACATAGTGGACTCTACCAAGTTCATTTTATCATCATTGAGTAGTGAATTGGTTTGTACTTGCCTAACATTAAGCAAACTTTAAACATTTTGTTTCGTTTGCATTTAAAAGTAAATTATTAACACTAAACCAGTTTACTATATTTGAGAAAGCACTGTTTACCTCAAACAGTGCTTTCTAAAATATAGTAAACTGGTTTAGTGTTAATAATTTACTATTAAATGCAAATAAAATGTCATAATTTGATTAATGTCGCTTCACTTTAAATAGTAGTAAAGGGTCATCGGCAAAGAGTACTTATCTCTATAATTTTCTGGGTCAGACTTAATTCCAGCTTTGGAAAGAGGCATAACTCTACTATGCTTCATTAAGTCAGGAAATACACCACCTATTAAACAATTGTTGAATATTATGGCTAGGTAAGGTGCTACAATGTAAATTAGTGATTTGATAATTCTGGTAGATATACCCCAGAGATCGGTAGTATTTTTAATATTTAACAATTTAAATGTATTTATGATATCTCTGGAATCAATTTCTCTAAATTGACATTACATTCATTGACGTTATCTCAGCTGCTGAAAAGGTACTCAGAGTACCTTTTCAGCAGCTGCAGGTGAAGAATTTAGGCATTTTGTAGTTGAGGCCGGAATGTCAGCAAATCAAATCTTTCGCAACTTCAAAGTCAGAAGTAATCTTTTTATTAACAAAGTTCAAAGTCTACGCTACGACAGGTGACTTTTCCAATCTCACTAGCAATTATTTTCCATGTGGTTTTTATTTTGTCATTAAATTTCTTATTCTATCTTTTAAATTAAGAGCTAAAGCTGCTTTATATTTTTTTCTAAAAACATTTGAATAACTTATTAAATATGTCTTAAATTTAACAGTATTATTTTTCGATTTTTCATTATTATATAATCTTTGCCTACTTTTTTTAATTCCTGCAGTTGCCCAGTCATTAAAATTTATTTTATTACTGTTTGGTCCGACTGTTTTAGAAGTAAATACCGAATTAAGTTGTGTTCTTACTAACAACTTAAATAAACTATTAAAATATTCATCTTAGCAGCTGGACTCATTCCAGTACTAAATATTTTCAGTTAATTTACTTCAAAATTGCTCTATGCGTTTTTTATTTATAGGGATAAACACAATTTTTTCTGTCGGATTATTCCAATATATAGATATCACAATTAATATTAAATGACACCAGCTGTCCAAAGTGATCAGAGCTAAGCATATTAATTATTTCTTTTTTATAAGGAATTACACCTTTTAAAAAATGAAATAATTAATATTAATAAAAATATTGTCAATGCAGGTAGCAGTTGTATCACTTACTCTTGTTGGTTAATTAAATAATAAAAAAAAATTGTACGATATTAACAATGATGTGAATCTAGCAGTGGTGGAGTTTGAGTCTAATAAATAATTGTTAAAATCACCTTTTTGTTACATACACATATTTTTGTTAATATTTGTTCCATAATTTGTTCAAATGGATCGTATAAACCAGATGGAGGCCTGTATACTCTTACAATAATAAGATGACTCAACACTATACAAGCTACCTCAGTTATTAGTTCAGTAGAGAGGCTCACAACATACGTTCCTTAAATTTTAAAGTCTTTCTAAAGTCTTTCTTTTCTCCTCCTTTAATGGCTTTTTCTCTACTAAACGGACTTGCAACCTGGTAGTCGTTGAAATTTAAAGTGAGTTCATGTTTTCTAAACAAATGTTCTGAAATACATATAATGTCGATATTTATATGTTTTAGAAACAGCTCAACCTCAATTTCTTTACCTACCATCCCTTGCAAATTTTGATACACCAGGTTAATTACATTTTTCTTATTATTATATAAATTCTTATCATTAATGGTTTTGGTAGGATTTTCTTAATTATTTAGTAACTTCTTGCTAGTAAGAGACATCCTCTATTGTCTTACAATCTATTTTAAATAATTATTTGGAATCATGTTCCAAATCGTTACTAATACTATTAGTATTAGTAACGATTTGGAACATGATACCAACCTCTGCTCGAAAGAAGCAGAGGTTGGTATAGCCAAATCTTTGGCTTGTAATAAAAATATAAAATTTGATAGCGTCTTAGCTATATGTCTCTTACAAAAGTAAGTTATACTTAAATTTATACCTATCTATACTATACTATGGACGCTTCACACCTCGTCAATCTGGCCCCGTGCTAAGTATCCGAAGAACTTGTGTTACAGGTACCAGACGGGAAGTATATTTAATACTTTTATACTATACATATATTTAAGATTTTTATTATATTATACACATATTTAATACACATCCATGACCCAGGAACAAAGAAAAACTTTTTGTTCCTTCGGCGAGATTCGAACCTGCGACCCCCGGCTTGAGCACCAACGCGCTGAACCACTGAGCCATAGAGGTCGTCAATATATAGTCAAATTGATAAGTATAACTTAACTTACTTCTCCACCTGTCACGGTTACACAGCCTGGTGACAGACAGACAGACGGACAGCGGAGTCTCAGCAATAGGGTCCCGTTTTTATCCTTCGGGTCCAGGATCCTGAAGACGTCAATACCCGCAGGACATTATTGCACTGTGCATGACTTACAGTGCATTAATGTCTTTTTTAAGTAACTCGCAACACCAGAGGAGTTACAAGTGTAACTTTTTCGGCGACAGTAATCGCTTACCATAAGGCTATCCATTCATATAGTCCATTCCATAAAAAAATTAAAAGATTTTTTCTTCAATGTTACTAGGAACCCATGAGTGGTGAGAAGTGTAATTGTTTCATTAAACCAGTTATAATTATTATTAAGCTTAACAAAAGCTTACCATAATCCTACTACTATTATAAATATGAAAGTTCATGGGGATGGATGGATGAATGAATATAATATATTTGGATAAATGGATTATAGTTACTCTTTCACGCAAAAACTATTGAACGGATTTCTATGAAATTTGGTATGGTTGCAGTTATGGCTACGGATTAACACATAGGCTTCATTTAATCCTGAATAAGTGCTTACGCAGGCGGAGCCGTGGGCAAAAGGTAGTGTTTGAATAATTGGAAGCAATAAAAAGAAACAAAGTTAATATAACTAGACAGAACGAACAATATCAAACAGATCGTTGGAAGTATAATTAAAAAGTAAATTGAAAAACGTGCGCTAACACTTAGCGGTGTATTGTTTTCAATATACCGTTACTGTTCGCGCCAACCCTAGCGCGACGTTTAGAATAAACACAAAGGACATCACTACGTGATGTATGGCCGACCGAGAGGGGCGCTGTCAGAGAGTGACGAACACTTGCAATTAGAACCCCTCCCGCGCTGGATGCATTTTCAGCTCATCCCGAAACCTAGTGAACGCGAACGCGTGTGCGCATATTTATTTGTGCTCGTTAATATAATACCAAATTCGCCGGCGAACCGCGATAAATCTATCGATAATCCGCTCAACAGCTGTGTAGTGTAGTGAGAAGAAACCTCCGCCCAGATACAGAACCACCAGCTCAACAATAAGGTCAGTCCCAGATTTCTCCAGCCCTCACATTAACCTATATACCTACTTCCCTCAGCTCAAAGTCGTATGTGTAAGTTCCTAGCTTACACATTTCTTGGCCCATCGAGCCTTCGTGAAGCCCTTCTCCCTATTACCGGCGTTGGGCCTGAACCGATTAGAACCAGCACCTACAGTTCCACTCCGCCCAATTCTGCACATAAAATCAGCTCGATTATTTATATTTTGTCCAATTAATTCTGGCCAGGCCGCCCCGCCATTTTAAAACCAAGTTACAGTCCACTACCATTATCAATTCGGCACATTTAACATTAAACCCCTATTCTGTACTTTGATATTAACCTATATGTTAATTATTTAAATTATTTTGTGCATATTTCGGCCCATAAATTCATAGGAAAAACCCAAAAAAAAAAAAAAAAAATAGTGGGTAGGTTGTCGGCTTATTGTCGAACAAAGAACTCGAACATTCCAGAACTTCCCTAACGTACCTAATACATAATTTGTGCCAATAATATCTCATATAATTTTCTCAGCTCTTAATTACTTACAAAATATTTTAATGTTTGACTCGCATATAAAATAAAATAACTAGTGCGTATTGTGAATTACGTTCGGCTCATAAAAGAATTGTAAATCGTCGTTGCATTACTAAGTATTTTATCTATATATAACGCTTATATCTTCATATTCTCAATTTTTAAAACACAATATTAATTAACTTAGCATTATTTTAATAGTTATGAGTCGCATAACATCTCAAGTGCCCATACAAACATCGTCGGCTCGCTTCGGTACTTGACTTTTGTGCATTCTGTAGGTAATAGGTACCTACACGGCGCCCGTGCGTAAACAACAGCTGGTTACATTCACTCTCAATTAGGTATTCTTCATAGAATAAATAGTGACCTTCACATGAATTCATATCTTATCTACGTTCTGTGTCTATACAAAAATATTATTAGGTATTACGTTACAGCTGTTTTAAATAAGAATTTTTATCGACGTTCTGTGTTTATACAAATATATTATAGGTGTTACGTTACAGCTGTTTTGAATAAGTCGGCACACTGTTTAGATTGAAACTGCTCATACCTACTTGCATTGTTTTCATTACGTTATTTTGTTTCTAACGCGCCCGCTAAGATTTGTTTATATTCAAACTTCAGGACATTAATATAATATTACAGACGACTTCTAACGCATTAATCTCCGCTCATCAAACATACACTAATACTATATTAGCATCAGGCGATCGGTCAGCTCATTTGTTAATTAACTCGTACACATTTTATGATAAAATTGTATACATTGTCGGCACATTATTAAAATCTATTTTCTGCGTTTTAATTAACTGCGCGCGTATTTTCCGCTCATTACTTTTAAATATTTAACTTAGTTACACGCATATATTTTTAAACATGCCTACAAAATCGCAAGCGGCCATATTTAGGCAAACTATAAAATCTATTAGTAGGCTCAGACGTTTTGGGTCACGTTTTGGATGGTACTAAGGTTGTTTTGGGCCCGGGGAAGCCCATAGCCTTCGGCACGATTTTTGATTTTGCACTCATAGGACTCGTTGAGCACTCATGCGATTCACCTGTAGCTCAAGTTGGCTCTGCTCATGTTACTCATACTCATTAAACTCAGTCGGCTCACTCTACACATTCTGCTCATTCTACTCATGATATTTGCAAGAAACTCCGCCCCATCGTTTACAAACATTTGAATCAAATAGAGTAACAAAAATTAACTCAAATTCACTCACACTTAAGTGGCGTCATGTACCTTCCCAATTAAATCCTGCTGACTGTGCAAGCAGAGGATTATCAGCTCAAGCTCTCTCCGCTCATGATTTATGGTGGTCTCCTCCATGGCTCAAATTGCCAGAGGATACCTGGCCCAAGATGCCTTCAGCTCATACTCGACAAGACTTGCCAGGGCTCAAACCAAAATACGTACCATGCAATTTCTCGATACCTGGTGTCGATAGTGATCTGCTCACTCGCTTCAGCTCTTTAGAAAAACTAACTGGTGTCACTGCCTACATGAGGCGATTCATTCGTAACTGTAAACTAAATTCAAACTCGCGACAACTAGGCCCTCTAACTGTAAGTGAACGTAGAGAAGCATTACTTTTCTGGATCCGCTCTGTACAGCAAAATGCATTCGCAGGAGATATTCACCGCCTGCAAACCGATAGAATCTGCACAGTACGACTACAACGTCTGTCGCCTTTTACGCAGGACGGTCTCCTCAGAGTAGGAGGTAGACTCACTCGTTCGGAACTCACATACGATGCTCAACACCCATTCATTTTGCCTAGTTCTAGTCCGCTCGTAGACCTCATAATAGATCACTATCATCGCATACACTGCCACCCTGGCACGGACACGCTACATGCTATTTTACGTCAGCAATTTTGGATATTATCTGCCCGCCGCATTATAAGGCACAGAACGTTTAAATGCATAAGATGTTTCCGTTGCCGCGCTCAGCCCGAAGTACCTATCATGGCTGACCTGCCAGCTGATAGAGTCATACCTCAGCCCGTATTTAGTCACGTATCAACAGATTTCGCCGGACCGTTTCTGCTCAAATCAAGTCAATTACGTAATGCTAAGTTAATTAAGGGATATTTTTGCATATTTGTTTGCCTCACTACAAAGGCGGTTCACTTAGAACCAGTCTCATCGCTCACTGCCGAAGCGTTTATTGCAACATTACAAAGGTTCTGCTCACGTCGCGGGCTTCCGGTATTGATACGTTCAGATTGTGGCACAAATTATGTAGGAGCTAGGAATCATCTACTAGAGGTACAACAGTTTCTCAATGACAATAACGACGCCATTTCTCATAAACTCTCAACTCAAGGTATAACTTGGTTACTCAATCCGCCTAAGGCCCCATGGATGGGAGGTATCCATGAGATTAATGTTAAATCCACAAAGCAACTTCTATACCGTGTTATCGGTGAGCAACACCTCACTTTCGAGGAATTCTTAACTCTGCTCACTAGAATCGAAGCTGTGTTAAACTCTCGGCCCATCAGTCCACTTTCGTCCGATCCCACGGACTATCAGCCCCTTACTGCTGGCCACTTTCTCATTGGCCGTCCGCTCACAGCTCTCCCCGAGCTGACTCTAGATGAAAGAGTAATATCTCCGCTCAAACGCTTTCAGCTCATTCAATCACTCTCTCAGCGCTTTTGGAACCTTTGGACCAAGTCCTACCTCCATACCCTTCAAATCCGCTCCAAATGGCTTTCCTCTTCCTCTCCACCCAAAATTGGAGAACTGGTTCTGCTCAAGGAGGACAATTTGCCTCCTCTACAATGGAAGATGGGAAGAATCTCACGTCTGCTACCTGGGAAGGATGGAGTCATCAGAGTTGTGGACTTGGACACGACTCAAGGGCAGCTGCGGAGGCCTGTCGGCAAGATTGCCCGGCTCCCACTGGATTCTGCTCAGGATGGGGCTCAGCTCGCCGCCTGTGCGGGCCCCAACATTAGCGCGACGTTTAGAATAAACACAAAGGACATCACTACGTGATGTATGGCCGACCGACTCAGGGGCGCTGTCAGAGAGTGACAAACACTTGCAGTTAGAACCCCTTCCGCGCTGGATGCATTTTCAGCTCATCCCGAAACCTAGTGAACGCGATCGCGTGTGCGCATATTTATTGGTGCTCGTTAATATAATACCAAATTCGCCGGCGAACCGCGATAAATCTATCGATAATCCGCTCAACAGCTGTGTAGTGTAGTGAGAAGAAACCTCCGCCCAGATACAGAACCACCAGCTTAACAATAAGGTCAGTCCCAGATTTCTCCAGCCCTCACATTAACCTATATACCTACTTCCCTCAGCTCATAGTCGCATGTGTAAGTTCCTAGCTTACACATTTCTTGATCCGGCGCGGAAGGAGGAGGGCCCAGTTCCTCATTACCCTCAACGCTACTGGGCCCCCTCCCCCCGAACAGAGCGGTGCGAGTACTCAGCCCGGAATACAGATAAACGCAAGCGATTCTACTGCCCCTATTGTAGGAATACAGAACACAAACTTATCGCGTGTCCGAAATATAATCATCAGCCCACTCAATGTCGTTGGGATTTCATAGAAGCCAACGACAGATGTCGTAAATGTCTAGGTCCGCATTTTGAAAATGAATGTCGTTCGACAAACTCATGCAAAGAGTGTGGAAGTGCAAATCACCACACCTCGCTTCATCGTCACGGAACTCCAAATTCTCCGGTGTCGTCAGCGCAGTTGCTTCCTCCTCATTTACTTGCACAGCCCCGCCGGCGTGCTCAAGACAAGCCACATACCTACACGGCCTACACACAACATACGCGTGCACATCAATCATCATCATCAGACCCCAACCAATCGTCTGATCATGCACCGTCTACAACTCATCAATCTCAAAACAAAAAACAATGACTACCTACAATCACGGAGCACATAGAATTAGAAGATCAACCCAATAATTTAAAATGTCATTCAGCTCATAGTACACCTGCATCACATTCAGCTCATAAAATATCTAAATCTAGTTCAGCCCAATATTCTGTAGAATCAGCCCAAGTAAATTCAACTCAGCACATAGAAAACCCATTAAAAACTCCAGTGTTACTTCCCACAGTCGTTTTAAATATATCTGATAAATGGGGAGAATATCACAAAGCTCGGGCTTTATTGGACTGTGGTAGCATGATAACGCTCATAACTCAGCGCATGACTAGAAATCTTAATTTGCAACCAAAACAATGTTCATTAAAAATTACAGGTGTAGGTGATCAGCACATACAAAATTCTAAAGGTTGGGTCACAATAACATTTAGGCCCACACACCGTGACACGCCATCTATTACTACTACCGCTCATATTCTCAAAGACGTTACAGGTTATTTACCTTTGCAAAAAATACCAGATGTTGTACAAAACTCAGCTCATCAGCTCATTCCATTGGCGGATCAAGCTTATCATACTCCTGCGCCCATTGATCTCATTTTAGGCTCAGACGTTTTGGGTCACGTTTTTATTACTCTTTCATCTAGAGTCAGCTCGGGGAGAGCTGTGAGCGGATGGCCAATGAGAAAGTGGCCAGCAGTAAGGGGCTGATAGTCCGTGGGATCGGACGAAAGTGGACTGATGGGCCGAGAGTTTAACACAGCTTCGATTCTAGTGAGCAGAGTTAAGAATTCCTCGAAAGTGAGGTGTTGCTCACCGATAACACGGTATAGAAGTTGCTTTGTGGATTTAACATTAATCTCATGGATACCTCCCATCCATGGGGCCTTAGGCGGATTGAGTAACCAAGTTATACCTTGAGTTGAGAGTTTATGAGAAATGGCGTCGTTATTGTCATTGAGAAACTGTTGTACCTCTAGTAGATGATTCCTAGCTCCTACATAATTTGTGCCACAATCTGAACGTATCAATACCGGAAGCCCGCGACGTGAGCAGAACCTTTGTAATGTTGCAATAAACGCTTCGGCAGTGAGCGATGAGACTGGTTCTAAGTGAACCGCCTTTGTAGTGAGGCAAACAAATATGCAAAAATATCCCTTAATTAACTTAGCATTACGTAATTGACTTGATTTGAGCAGAAACGGTTCGGCGAAATCTGTTGATACGTGACTAAATACGGGCTGAGGTATGACTCTATCAGCTGGCAGGTCAGCCATGATAGGTACTTCGGGCTGAGCGCGGCAACGGAAACATCTTATGCATTTAAACGTTCTGTGCCTTATAATGCGGCGGGCAGATAATATCCAAAATTGCTGACGTAAAATAGCATGTAGCGTGTCCGTGCCAGGGTGGCAGTGTATGCGATGATAGTGATCTATTATGAGGTCTACGAGCGGACTAGAACTAGGCAAAATGAATGGGTGTTGAGCATCGTATGTGAGTTCCGAACGAGTGAGTCTACCTCCTACTCTGAGGAGACCGTCCTGCGTAAAAGGCGACAGACGTTGTAGTCGTACTGTGCAGATTCTATCGGTTTGCAGGCGGTGAATATCTCCTGCGAATGCATTTTGCTGTACAGAGCGGATCCAGAAAAGTAATGCTTCTCTACGTTCACTTACAGTTAGAGGGCCTAGTTGTCGCGAGTTTGAATTTAGTTTACAGTTACGAATGAATCGCCTCATGTAGGCAGTGACACCAGTTAGTTTTTCTAAAGAGCTGAAGCGAGTGAGCAGATCACTATCGACACCAGGTATCGAGAAATTGCATGGTACGTATTTTGGTTTGAGCCCTGGCAAGTCTTGTCGAGTATGAGCTGAAGGCATCTTGGGCCAGGTATCCTCTGGCAATTTGAGCCATGGAGGAGACCACCATAAATCATGAGCGGAGAGAGCTTGAGCTGATAATCCTCTGCTTGCACAGTCAGCAGGATTTAATTGGGAAGGTACATGACGCCACTTAAGTGTGAGTGAATTTGAGTTAATTTTTGTTACTCTATTTGATTCAAATGTTTGTAAACGATGGGGCGGAGTTTCTTGCAAATATCATGAGTAGAATGAGCAGAATGTGTAGAGTGAGCCGACTGAGTTTAATGAGTATGAGTAACATGAGCAGAGCCAACTTGAGCTACAGGTGAATCGCATGAGTGCTCAACGAGTCCTATGAGTGCAAAATCAAAAATCGTGCCGAAGGCTATGGGCTTCCCCGGGCCCAAAACAACCTTAGTACCATCCAAAACGTGACCCAAAACGTCTGAGCCTACTAATAGATTTTATAGTTTGCCTAAATATGGCCGCTTGCGATTTTGTAGGCATGTTTAAAAATATATGCGTGTAACTAAGTTAAATATTTAAAAGTAATGAGCGGAAAATACGCGCGCAGTTAATTAAAACGCAGAAAATAGATTTTAATAATGTGCCGACAATGTATACAATTTTATCATAAAATGTGTACGAGTTAATTAACAAATGAGCTGACCGATCGCCTGATGCTAATATAGTATTAGTGTATGTTTGATGAGCGGAGATTAATGCGTTAGAAGTCGTCTGTAATATTATATTAATGTCCTGAAGTTTGAATATAAACAAATCTTAGCGGGCGCGTTAGAAACAAAATAACGTAATGAAAACAATGCAAGTAGGTATGAGCAGTTTCAATCTAAACAGTGTGCCGACTTATTCAAAACAGCTGTAACGTAACACCTATAATATATTTGTATAAACACAGAACGTCGATAAGAATTCTTATTTAAAACAGCTGTAACGTAATACCTAATAATATTTTTGTATAGACACAGAACGTAGATAAGATATGAATTCAATGTGAAGGTCACTATTTATTCTATGAAGAATACCTAATTGAGAATGAATGTAACCAGCTGTTGTTTACGCACGGGCGCCGTGTAGTTACCTATTACCTACAGAATGCACAAAAGTCAAGTACCGAAGCGAGCCGACGATGTTTGTATGGGCACTTGAGATGTTATGCGACTCATAACTATTAAAATAATGCTAAGTTAATTAATATTGTGTTTTAAAAATTGAGAATATGAAGATATAAACGTTATATATAGATAAAATACTTAGTAATGCAACGACGATTTACAATTCTGTTATGAGCCGAACGTAATTCACAATACGCACTAGTTATTTTATTTTATATGCGAGTCAAACATTAAAATATTTTGTAAGTAATTAAGAGCTGAGAAAATTATATGAGATATTATTGGCACAAATTATGTATTAGGTACGTTAGGGAAATTCTGGAATGTTCGAGTTCTTTGTTCGACAATAAGCCGACAACCTACCCACTATTTTTTTTTTTTTTTTTTGGGTTTTTCCTATGAATTTATGGGCCGAAATATGCACAAAATAATTTAATCAATTAACATATAGGTTAATATCAAAGTACAGAATAGGGGTTTAATGTTAAATTGGACAAAATATAAATAATCGAGCTGATTTTATGTGCAGATTTGGGCGGAGTGGAACTGTAGGTGCTGGTTCTAATGAAGCCCAACGCCGGTAATAGGGAGAAGGGCTTCACGAAGGCTCGATGGGCCAAGAAATGTGTAAGCTAGGAACTTACACATGCGACTATGAGCTGAGGGAAGTAGGTATATAGGTTAATGTGAGGGCTGGAGAAATCTGGGACTGACCTTATTGTTGAGCTGGTGGTTCTGTATCTGGGCGGAGGTTTCTTCTCACTACACTACACAGCTGTTGAGCGGATTATCGATAGATTTATCGCGGTTCGCCGGCGAATTTGGTATTATATTAACGAGCACCAATAAATATGCGCACACGCGATCGCGTTCACTAGGTTTCGGGATGAGCTGAAAATGCATCCAGCGCGGAAGGGGTTCTAACTGCAAGTGTTTGTCACTCTCTGACAGCGCCCCTGAGTCGGTCGGCCATACATCACGTAGTGATGTCCTTTGTGTTTATTCTAAACGTCGCGCTAATGTTGGCGCGAACATTATGTTCAGTTACGATCACTATTATATCCTACTTCTATTTTATTGTGAAAGTTTGTGAGAATGGATGTTTGTTACTCTATTACGCAAAAAAATGTGTTTTTTTTTTTCAAAATGGATTTCGATGAAATTTGGTATAGTAGTATTTTAGGCTCTGGATAACAGCATAGGCTACTTTTTATCCCGAAAAAGTAGTGTTCCCGTGGTATCCTGTAATTACGCGGGCGGAGCCGCGGGCAACAGCTAGTTGTTTAAATTTGGATTAACTTATATCTGAACGAAGTATTATGCTACTGTCTGGGCCGGTTATCGTTCACTAACAGGTGGATTCTACTCTTTTCCCGGTCTTTTGCATAAAAAATATAACTAACCATATTTTATTAATTTACTTTTTCCCGCGGCTCTTATGATTCAATCCAGAGCTTAAATTACTATCATACCAAATTTCACCGATATCCGTTCAGTAGTTTTTACGTGAAAGAGTAACAAACGTCCATCAATCCTCACAAACTTTCACATTTATAATATTAGTAGGAAGAGAACAGTTGAGAACAATACTACCCAATTAAGAAACACAAAGACACATAAATTTGACCGAACTGAATATTTTAGTTAATGTTTTGATTCAATGAGGGTTTTTACTTATATTACAAGTATGTCAAAGACGCATGGTATTGTGCACATCTCCATGAATATACACCGCAGAAACAGATATATGTTACTGCTTATGATTACATACAATTGGTTTTCATTTTACGGCAAAGCCAAAAGGAAGGGTAATCATTTCTTTTTATTGTATGCATTTTTTATGAAAATGACCAAGAAACGAGCAGACGGAGCGCCTAATTGTATGCGATTGCCGCCGCGCATGGATACTCGCAACACCACGAGAGTTACACTTGTAACTTTTTTTGAAATATAGTTATTACTATGTGATGTGTCTAGGAGTAGACACTTTGAGATGTGACTTAATGAGGCCACATTGTTCAGGGTTGATAGAAACGTCAAGTCGATTCAGGATCCAATTTATTAATAATCAAAAATACATAATGATTATGAACATACGTATAGCAAAACAGTTGTTACAGCAACTTAAACAAAATGCTGACCTTAGAAGTTATAAAGGTAATTACACATAAAATATTGTAAAAACAATTACTCACTATAACACTACAACTAACATGTCGAGTGTGGACTCTTTGTATTGTGCACATCTCTATGAAAATTTGTCATGTATCTATCTGACTGCTCATGTCTACATATAATTGATTTTCATTCAGAATTACTTCTGTGTCTGCCCGTATTTTATGACTCCACGCATACGTGCCCCGCGTCATTGTAGCACAGCTACGTGTACTCGTAGCACGTCTACGTATATCGTAGCACTGCTACGACCGTAAGTTATTTTCGAGTCTCGACAGCACTTATGGGGAAAGGGGAAACGTCTATCTTCTATAGGTACTATTCTGTATATAAGATAATATATTTTAGACAGAGCAGTATAGAAGATAGACATTTACATCATCATCATCAGCCTACTGCCGTCCACTGCTGAACGTAGGTGAACCTAACTCTTGTCTGCTCCAACGACCGTCTGTTCGTCTGCAGTTATGGTCGGCCCACTTCCACTTCAGCGTGCTAATTCTATGAGCAATGTCGGTGACTTTAGTTCTCTGGCGAATGACATCGTTAAAAATTTTATCCACCATAGATACCCTGAGCATTTTTAGGGTTCCGTAATACTCAAGGAACCCTTATAATTTCGCTCTGTCCGTTCGTCGGTCTGTCTGTCTGTCCACCCTTCTAGCTTCTGTAATTATGAACATTTTAGTGGTGGCTCTCCATACATGTGAAGTGGGGATGAAAAATATTTTTTCATTCTACCGCATCTTGTGTGGTATCGTTGACTAGGTCTTTTAAAATAAAAATGCTTTAATACAAAGTCAACCATTTTCGCCTCTAAAGTTGCAAGTTCACACTATCCGATCTGCAGGACTACTCACAATTCACGATTCGATAACTTTACCGCGCGGCAACCAATAAACGCTTGTCGCATTTGGGCTTAGCATGGGTGACCAATTAAGGAAGGTATCGAGTCCGTGTCGAACCGGCCTTGTGAATAACTCCACAGATATCAGTCTTGACACCGATACGATTTCGGGGCAAGTGAAATGACGGTTCCGATATTTAACGGCGCGCACGATTAATCGTGTGGCAACACAATATATTTAAATGCAATCGTTTAAAATCTGATTTGATATTCTTATAATTTTGTTATCTGTCGGAGCGGCGAACTCCGGATGGGGTTTTGAGTGACGCTGTATAACTGACTTTTGACATTTAATAGCTGTTGTCACTTGTTACTTGTCTGCCTGTTGTAACTGGCTGTTGAATTTCGAATGTCAGGTGGAACGGTGTGTTCTCCCAAACCCATCGGCTCTAAATCTAGCGATATCTGTTTAATCACGTATAGTTTTGTTGTTTCGTGTTACTGAACGATTGAACGAAAGTATACGGAGCTGTACAGCGTATTATTTCAACGCCTAAACATACGCCCACATACACATGGAGGACGACCATACACCACCGATGTCGGATCAGTCAATATACCCCTCGGCGATCCGATATATGTATAAAGTGAAAAATATGCTTTAATAATCGCATAAAAGTAAACGCACTTAATAGCGCAAATAGAAAATCTATATATTCCGTCATAACCACATTTTTTTTTATACAGGCTATGAACTGACTGTATGTTAAATTAGGTGTATTCAAACTCGTCGAGTAATCTTTGCATGAAAGAGTTATAAACACAGCGCCACATTTTTAATAAAAAGAATTAATATAACAAAATTAATGTGTCATTATATTTCTTTATTGTACCGTAAATAAGTAACAATTAATTTGGTGACATTATAGTAGTAGCTGGTAGCTTTTGCCTGCGGCAAAGAAGTTCGGATAAGAAGTAGCTTATGTGTTTATCCATTCAATAGTTTTTGCATGAAAGAGTAACAATCATCGATCCATCTAACCCATCCATCCATCGATCCTCGCAAACTTTCTCATTTATAATATTATTAGGAAGTCTGTAGGACTATTGTCTTTTTGTTTACAAAATTGAATTGGGTTGGGATAACAGTGTATAAAGTTGTGATCTAATATCAGCAACGTAGATTTTTCTACAAATTGCTTTACCCGGTAACCCGCAAGTGCAGGTGCGCATATGAGAATCTCCGAATACATAATCCATGCATCTCTGACAGCCCCAAACAAAAGTTAATTTCATACAGTACAGACGCGCAGAGAAGTCAAAGAGAAACGAAATTCTAGTCTCTTTGCAAGTTTAGCCGGGCGTATACAGTCGCGATGAAAATATTTGCACAACATTTTTACTATTTAGAATAGTCATATATGTACTGGCTTTTGCAATTCGTAAATGAACCTTGGGCTGGATGTATGGATTTATTTATGAGTTTGAAATGATTACTATTTAACTAATAATATCATGAAATGCTTGATTTTAGTAATGTTAAATTGGGCTTATTGACTTGATGAGTATATACATGTAAAATATTTAGTTTAATTTATACATTCAGTTATGTTTAGATATTATAACATGATAAATGTAAAAAATATACGCCGCCTGGTGGCAGAAAAAGTGTCGAAAATTCTTATTGATAGTTTTCGAAATCACTTCCGCAATATTGAGAACACTCATTAGTGTAAAATTCTACATTATTAGTTTACTTACATCGAATACAATAGCTTTAAGTAGGTATGAACATGCGCATAAATTTCGAAGATATTAGAAAATATGTATCCTTGAGACCTATGTATTTCATAAAAGGAAAAGAACGTTCCTAGGAACGCGTGAGTTCATAGATTCGGCGACTTTTTCTGTTTTGTTCTGAATTACTAATCACTGTACCTTTGAAAATATTGATTTTGAGATCTTACTCATACTTTGAGTACTATTCATTTATGCAATAATATTTAGTTTTCTGCGTTCCTGGGTCATGAGTGTGTATTAAATATAATTTATATATAATTTATATGTATAATTTATATAGTAAAAATCTTAAAAGAATATATGTATAGTATAAAAGTTTTAAATATACATTCCGTTGTCTCGTACCTGTAACACAATTTCTTCGAGTACTTACCACGGGGCCAGATTGACGTGGTGTGAAGCGTCCAAAGTTATAAAAAAACAGTCAACAAGCCTATTATTCACACACGATGAAAAATAAATCATATTATTTGCTAGTGGCGGTTTTACCGACGGATAAAGATAAAACACATGAGCATAAAAAGGAAATACAAAAGATAGGTTTCCATCATGGAAACGGTAGAAGTTTTATAGCGGTACGAACATTTTCAGCTGTTTTATTTCTTGAAAATTAAATAAAACTTTTATTGGGAAAACGTAACAGTTGACAGAGAACAATGACACATATTATTTTTAAGCTAATAGGGAACATGCATTTGTTTTAAAACAGCAAAATTAATATGGACCAAAAATTCAAGAGGTATTTCACAGTAATCAGCTGCTCTAGCTGCTGCTGAAAAAAAATATGCTCGATATATTTTTTTTTCTATGATTGAAAAAAGAAAATTACTGTTCAATACTAATGTTATTCGTGACAGTTTTTGTTGAAACAAGGATATACATAAATGCAGTGTGTAAGTTAATAAAATCAATTTTGTATTTATTTTCATACATTTTCAACTTCTGTGACGTCACTCGTGTTATTAACTTTTTGTATAGAGTGTTTTTAATGCTCTCCAACGATCTCACTTTTGTGATGACTGTATTTCGTCAATGGTTAATCGTAGATATGCCATTGCAAAGACAATATTTCCTGGCTTATTATGTACTTTAGAAAAGCCAATAAAAACAATAACAATATGTTCCCTATTCGTTTTACATCTAAACTTGATAGTATTTTATGCAATTCAATAAAAGTAAATAAAAATTATATTTCATATCATAAAGGGCACAAAATATTACCCAGTGTAAGCTATGATTTATTTCTAGTTAGCCATGTCATAAGTTAACGTTTAGTCTTATATTATTTAAATAACAATAGTGATTTTTACTAAAAACACACTTATATTTTTGTTATTTAATGATACTTAAAACGTTAAAGAATGTATTTAAAGTGAGTTTTAAAGCTTAAAATGTTACTGTTCACTAGTTTAGCGCACAACTGTACCTGAACGCCGTCGCAGCGTAGGCAAATCGAATTCCATCTTGCAAGAATCGGTAACAATATAAAGTGTAGCTTCTCCTTGCCACGGACGTCAGACGCGCTCGCAATACTTACTAACTATTTTAATAAAGAGCTTCGTGTGCTAGTGGGTAGACCGTTTGATTCGCACTCAAGAGAGTGCAGGTTCGAATCCCAGGTTGTGGCGTGTATCAATTAAACTTTTTCAGATATAAAGTACATTATACGGACGCTCTAACGGTGAAGGAAAACATCGTGAGGAAACCCGCACATGGTTGGCCCCAGACGTTTTGCCCAGTCATTGCCCTGGACTAGGGTGACTGTGATGTGAGAATGCCGTATGTGCTTGGGCAACCATACGACATTTAAAACCGACTGTCCCAGGCAGTAGAGTATTTCAAGAGTGATTACTTCGCTCGGAGTATACTGCATCTAAAAACGGATGAAAAGGCCTAAGTTGTTTTTAATAACAATTCTAATATAGTAACGAAACTTAAAATCATAATACATGTGATAACAAGATAATAAAAAAAACCCTTTTCAACAAAGGACTTAATCAGAGGTATAAAATGTTTGAAATGAAAAGAGTGTACACGAAAGATAGACAATCATAGAATATATGTAAGTGAGCTTACCACATAGAAAACTGGAGAGCTCCCTAGATCCTATTTATATAGATTTTTTTTCCAAATTTATCTTATCTTATCTTACAACTAAATAATTTGAACTTAAAACTAAATAAAAATAAAAGTGTCTGTTTGTAATTTCAAATTAACAGCTTTTCACTTAATGCATATGAAAGTAAATACAAAATTAACATTTTTTTTTTTATTTAATGTGTCCGTCTGTCTGTCTGTCTGTCTGTTTGTTCCGGCTAATCTCTAAAACGGCTGGACCGATATTAACGGGACTTTCACTGGCAGATAGCTGATGTTATAAGGCGTAACTTAGGATATTTTTTATCCTCAATATCATCGTCAAAAAATGTTTAACCCCCAACTAAGTGGGCTCGGGTCTAAGCTGGTATAAAATAAAATGTTGGCATCGAGAGCGTAAAAACACAAATATTCTTAGGATATGGGGGACTTCGGACTTTCCTGTTTAGGTTTAAGCTCCTTAACGATGCCTCTTGTCCCTGCGACCCTGCGATAGAAATCCCCCTGAAACGGTCGCTCACGTCCTGGCTGAGAGCTGAGTTTACAAAAAAAGAGATACGACTGCAAACATAATATAAGTATTATATGTATATAGTATAGTATGAGCTTTATTACAATAAAAAATCTCGGATGTCTCGTGGACGACAAAGAAAGAAGAAATCCCTATTAAACCTCCGCTGAAACGGTTTATAGCGGTGAATGGGTCGATTATCATATAAATCAAATCAAATCAAAAATTTTTTATTCAAAATTGGTATTTTTAAATACTCTTTTTGAACGTCGATACTACGTGATGCCTACCACCGGTTCGAGAACTAACCCAGCGAGAAGAGCCGGCAAGAAACTCGTCTGGGGCCATCTTTTACCAAAAAGATGGAAAATTATTCTTTTAAAATCAAAATTATTACAATGTTTACTTATGTCTGTGTAACAAATAATAAGATAAGATAAGGAGTCACCTTATTCCCAAGGTGTGCCGTCTTGAATAAAGTCATTAATTTTATAATACGCTTTGGCACACAAACGCTCTTTAACTACTTTTTTAAACTTATTAATGGGAAAGTTTTGAACCTTTTCTGGGATTATATTGTATAAGCGTATACATTGGCCTTTAAGGGATTTACTAACTTTGCTTAGTCTGAACACTGGCATATCTAACTTGTTCTTATTTCTAGTGTTTACACAATGATTATCACATTTCTTTTTGAAGTTGTTTAGATTCTTTCTTACATATAACACATTTTCCAAAATGTATTGAGATGCGACGGTCAGAACTTTTATTTCTTTAAACTTTTCCCTTAGAGATTCAAAAGTCGACATCTTATAAATAGAACGTATAGCAAGTTTCTGCAGCACAAATATTGTATTAATGTCCGCAGCGTTTCCCCAAAAGAGGATGCCGTACGACATTATGCTATGAAAATAGCTAAAGTAAACTAATCGCGCGGTCTCTATGTCGGTAATTTCTCTAATTTTTTTAAGAGCGTATGCTGCAGAACTCAGCTTATCTGCCAATTTAGCAATATGTGGTCCCCACTGTAACTTACTATCTAATGTTATACCTAGAAATACAGTGGTGTCTACTAATTTCATTTTCTCATTATTTAATAGTATATTGGTTTGTGCCTGCGTAACATTTGGCAAGCTGAACTTTAAACATTTTGTTTTATTAGAATTCAACAGTAAATTATTAGCATTAAACCAATGTACTATTTTTGAGAGAGCACTATTTACCTCGTCATTGTTAGATTGTCGTCGCTTCACATTAAAAATTAGTGAAGTGTCATCAGCAAAAAGTAGTATCTCATGCTTATCATTAACTAGATAAGGTAGATCATTTATATAGATGAGAAATAGAAAAGGGCCCAAAATAGACCCCTGTGGTACTCCTAGTTTAATTTTAGTACCATTAGACCTTTTGGAATTAACTTCTACAGTCTGTGTTCTATTTATTAGATAAGAGCTTAGAAGCTTTAGTGCCGTGCCCCTTACACCATAATGGTATAATGGTATAATAATAATATTGTGTATTATCTATTTTTTTATTTGCTGTGTACTGTCTATTTCTTATTTATAATTTTGTATTGTGTGCTGTGTGTTATATTATGTTTAATAAAAAATATATATTATGTCGGCACTTGGTAGGAAATAATCTAGGTCCAAACTTAGAAACACTGTTTATTCGGGCAGAGTAACACCCTTTTAACAATCGTTACAATAATGGCACCAACAACAGATCTGCGCGCCCTTTTATACTAAAAGTAATCAGTTGACATCCTATAAATTACAATTTACAATAATTCATAATTAAATTATATTAATGTATATTTTACATAGTTATTAGAACTAAATTAAGCATAATATATTTTAAATAATAAGCCAAATTAAATCAGCAGTTCTATCGGTGAGCAATTATAAGTGTGGTCAATAATTGTCCATCTCCCATCCGCTTAGTATTTCCGGAAGTTGGTAACAATTAATAACGCAAACCATAAACCAACACTTCCTATCGTCCCATCGGCATGAAGCTGCAGGCTTGATCCAATTTGCAGTTCGTCCTTATACACAACTATCACGCTAATCCACGCCCACACACGGTCAGTTGTAAACATATATATTAGATGTTATTACGATGTTTGGTTGTATCTAAAGTGAATGAAACAGGCATTGCTCTTAGTGATTGTGATCGACACCTCTACGTGGTCCAGTGGATTAGAGCTTGGCTTCCGAATCCAGAGGTCGTTGGTTCGATCCCCGCGTTGGAACAATTTTTTTTTTGTTTTCAAGTCTGGTTAGGACAATGCAGGCTGATCACCTGATTGTCTGACAGAAAAGATGATCCATACGTCGGAGGGGCATGTAAAAGTCGATCCTGCGCGCAGGCTAGAGATCAGTCTATCCCCAGTCATGTCGGTCATCCTACTGAGTTGGGGAGAGAGAACTATCGCGTATTGCGCACACAATTGGGCACAATATAATAACTGTCATTGTATTTCTTTATTGCACTGTAATTATGTGACATTTAGATTGGTAGCATTATGTATTCTTTTGTTCTTTTTGTTTACGTTTAGATTCGTTATGTGAGAGAGCCACGCTTCGGCATGAATGGGCCGGCTCGACCGGGTAAATACGATGGCCTCACAGAAAACCGACGTGAAATAACGCTTGCGTTGTGTTTCGGCTAGTGAGTGAGGTTACCGGAGGCCCAAGGTGGGTTGAGGATATTAAGGACTGGGAACGCAAGTCGCAACACAAGTGTAACGCAAGTCGCAACACAAGTGTAACTCCTCTGGTGTTGCTAGTGTCCACGGGCGGCGGTAATCGCTTACCGTCAGGCGATCCGTCAGCTCGTTTCCTGGTTCATTTCATGAAGGAAAAGACTAAATTCTATCTGAACGGTCATATCATAGTCATGTTGGCATTACTGTCCATAAGTAGGCATCATGTTGGTAACGCCGCAGGAATGTTTGTCACGAACTCGGTTCTTTGAATTCTTGAAAATAAACTTTCCGCGATGTGGGTAACTGTAAAATGTTTTCGCTCACAAATTCTTGAATTCATCCTGATTTTATCTGGCGCGACTTGTAACAGATTTCATTTGTAAGTTTTACTGTGAAACTAGCTTTATCCAAGTATTTTATTACAAGCGTTTTTAAACGTTTTTGAGTCTTTTTGTTAGTGTATAATAAATTATTGTCGAAAATATTATGTGCTTAATCATTTGCATTACTAACTAGCTGTCCCGATTCACGTTGTTCTGTCTTAACTATGAACTGGAATAAATAAACAACTACACCCACACCTCCAACACTTCTCACCGGCTAAACCTTCCCTGAACTTCCACAATCATTTCCAGACCGAAATCCAAACCGGTCCAGCCAATCTCAAGTTTTAGCGATACATTGGAATTACAATCTATTTTAAGGGTTCCGTAATACACAAGGAACCGTTATAGTTCCACTCTGTCCATCCTTCTGTTTGTCTGTCTGTCTATCCACGCTTCTAGCTTCTGTAATTATGAAAAATATAAATGGATGAAATTTGGTATAGTTATAGATAGATCTCGGTTTTGGCTTCGTAAAATAATAATAATTTTATATTTTAGGGAATATATTTAATAGTAAAATGTAATAATTTATTTATTTATTTATTTCTCTCCATACACGTGTGTGCGAAGTAGGGATGAAAAATATTTTTTCATTCTACCCCATCGTGTGGGGTCGATAAATAGGTCTTTCAAAATATCGGCAAGGTTGCATATATGACTTTTTACAAAGTCGACCATTTTTGAGTAAATGGCCTCCAAAGTGGTTTGTAAGTTAATCCCCTCCCCTGGCATTTACGAACGATTGAAGATCCATGCTGAAAGATCATGTTAAAAACTCTTTGGAAAAATTATTTTAAACGAAATCGGACAGTAAATTTTGAACTAATTTGAAAAAAAACCTATTTCGCTTTGATGGTTACGGAACCCTCCTTAGACATGTCCCGACATGCTCTTGGTTAAGTAAGGTTAGGTTATTATATAATATAAGAAGATAATAATAAGAAGCTTCTAGGACGGTTATTTTTAATGATCGGTTGCTTATTCAACATCAGGTTACACCGAGATTCAACGTGGCGCAAACTTTATAAGATAACGATTAAAAATTGAACTTTCTTTACTACACGTGTATATTTTATGCGCTGTGTCGCGTCGCGGCGTGAACTGACGCTAAAAGTGAGAAAATATTGACCATCTAATGCGGTAATAAGCACGATGGCACAAAACTGGCTGAAAAGCCACGTTTAACTATGTAACCTTACATTGTATTTGACCCCTGACATTCAAATAATTTTCATTTTATACACGGGCTGAATTTCAAACAATGGAATTGTTTAAAGCTATTAAATATAAAGATCGAATGATTTCAATAAAGGGAGACCAGGGCGGGCGGCAGGGTGTAAAGGAGGACGCCCTTTGTGGGCAATTTGCGACCAGCATTACCTCAATTGGTTATTTTTGGTCACGAGTTTTGTGAATCAGATTTGTCCTTTGTCTGATAGATTGAAATATAAATCCCATTTTAGACAGTAACGTTGAGTCTGCCTCGAAATTTTCGCGTGATTGAAAGGTTTTGTGGGTGTACGGTCATGGAAATAAAATGTTTAGCGGTTTGTCTTGCATATTTCTGTAAAAGGTCATCCTACTTTTTCACTACTACGCGTAAAATATATATGAGGACAATTAAAATACTACTAAACATTTATATTTCCTGAATGAATTTATCTAAATGAATTTTGTCATAATAGTGAACAAGCCACCACTTTCTGTTAATATTTGCTTTAAAACAACAGTAATTGAATCTTATGATAGATTTATATAATATTAAATTAAATTAAGTAACGTTTATTTCGGGCGGCATAAGGTATCTTTAAGGTATTTATAATATGGGCCATATTATAAATACCTTAAAGACTAACATACATTTTTTTTAATTAATTTATTTAAGGTCGTTTTTAACATCTTGGTCATTTAACGACCATCTTAAATACAAATATTATTAAACTTAAATAAATGTATATACATTAATCAGTTTTAAATATTTTAATGTACAATCACAACCATTTCCATTCAAACACTGTTCTAAATTATTAGGTAAGTTGCATATTCTTTTTCTAAATGAAATTTTCCACAATCTATGAGTAAATGTAAAACTGATGAATCAGATCCACACTCGCACCTATTTATGTTTTGTTTAGTTATAAGATGAATATGTGTTATATTAGTGTGTCCAATACGTAATCTGGTAATCACTATATTATTAAATAAATGGGTAATCACTACTTGGTCATTTCTACAATCGAACGAATTTAGCTACTTATCAAAAATTTATTTCCTATCCCATAACAGTTTTGTTAAATTATTTTCTTTCCAATTATGATCCCAGAGATTTTTAATTTTGTATTTTACATGTTTCTTTAGATCCAACAAAAGGAGTTAACAGAACTGCAAATATTATTTTCGTTTGTTGCGTTTTAGCTTCTAAATCTGCTTTATCGTTGCCGACCATACCTTGATATCTTGGTATCCATATTATTTCATCATATTTATTATTTATATTTATCATGTTTATTATTAATTTAATAGATTTATATATATATATATATATATATATATATATATATATATATATATATATATATATATATATATATATATATATATATATATATATATATATATATATATTACATTGTGGTGATATTTTGTGATATTTTCAAGGTTAATTGGCAGATCATGCTTATCTTAAGGTTTGAGAGGAGATATTATGGTTTCTTGGATATGGTTACTTTCATTGAGTACATGATCACTACTTCTTTTCTTCTAAATTCAAGTGGCATATCTTCTGCTTCTTCTAAAATACTCCTAACAGGACTTGTTTTGAATGCACCTGTACTTAGTCTTAGGGCTTTATTTTGAATCACTTCCAATGATTGTGAAGTGCGTTTTTTTGCAGAATCGTAAATAATACATCCATAATCTATTTTTTGTCTGACTATAGATTGATAAGCATGTAATAAACATTTTCCGTCAGCACCCCACTTCTTAGATGATAACACTTTTAATATATTTAATCTTTTAATTTAATATTAGTCCTAAAATATTCAGATTTTTCACTTCTCTAATTTTAAAGCCGTTTAATGTGAAATTTATATTTCTAGTTTTATTTCTTTTCTTACTTAATATTATAAATTCCGTTTTAGTTTTTGAAAATTTAAATCCGGCTATCATCGCCCATTCTTGTAAATTATTTAATGTATTTTGAAGAAGTTTTATGGTCGGTTAAAGAGATCAGCCACCACAAGAAATTGTTAGGTCATCAACAAATAGAAAACCTTTTACCGGTCTATTAACACATGAAAGAACGTCGTTGATTGCTATCAAGAAAAAAACAATACTAATTACAGATCCTTGAGGTAAACCGTTTTCCAATATTTGGGGATTAGATAAAATATTATTTAGTCGAACTTTAATTTTTCTGTTTAGAAGAAAGTTCATAATAAAAGCTAAAATTTCCCTTAATATCCACATCATTAAGTATTATTAATATTAATTGCAAATTTATTGGGAAGTCTTTATCTTTATTCAATTCTTCTATACAGCTTTCAATATTTTTCCACACTTCTTCGTCTGTTTTCGAATTATTTCTTTTTAACTTCTTCTTTATTTTAGTTTTTCCTTCTTCTATCGATATATTGCTACTTGATTCGTCAGTTTCGTCCATAATTTCACTATCTTCTCTTCTATCAGTTTTAAAAACTTCCATATTCGATGAATATAGCTAAAAATCATGTACAGCTGTCAAATCTGACACTTGACATTTCGATTTTCAGCTTTAATGTACTAACACATAGTTCTATTTACAGTGCAGTTTTTCTGCCACGACCACAAAAAACCGCTCGTGGGAACGTAGCCTTAATGTAAGTTGTCAAATTGATAATATTTCGTTGTTCAAATTGATAAATACGACAGTATTCAGTCAATACCTAGTAAAAGTCAATATGTCCCGCGGCAATTAGTGGAATAAAGGAGTTTTGTGAAGCAAAACAGCAGAATCAAGGTATTGTAATACCTATAAAAAATGCTGGCAATATTTTGTCGCGCGATCACAGCGCCGCACATCTAGGGAACTTCTCTCATGAAAAGGACTTTATTTATTTACCTTTTAGAAGCTACAACCAAATGTGGTTGTCTTAATACAAGGAACTGATTCACAACACTTTTATTCAGCCTAAATCTTTACGAAAATTCATAATCATTTATTTTCGACATATAATTCACACGTGGTTTATATTCCTTCTGTATGATATTATTGGTATCACTGTCTTCATTGCAATCTATGATCATTTGAATTCATTTAATATCACTATCATCACTACTACAGTATTCCATATAATATGTAAGTATTTAGAAAATAAAACAAATGATCGAATTTTCTGTTTTTTTTTAATATATGGCGGAAGGTCAAGTTAAAAAAGCGTGAAAAATAATTTTCGTATTAAGCTTTCAATACCGTTATTCAAAATCGACAAGTCCAAATGCAGTCAATGAGTCAAGTCAGTCGAATCAGTAAAGTGGTAAATCAGTACGCTTTACTAAAACTTCCTAGGTTTGAAGGGAACACAAAATAGCACGCTTTTTGAAGTTCTATGTACCACTTGCCCATACTTGTGCACGTTAACGAATATTAATGAATAGTTAATATTCTACCAATATTACTCATTAAGCACCGAAATAACACAAAAATAGGTAAAAGATACAAAAAGAACAACGTCACACATTGATATCCTAGGGAAAACTAGGTTCTCCGTTTTGTTAACGGCCGACATTGACAGATAAGCAAATGACGTTATAACAGTAAGCTCCGCCTATCGGAGAGTGAGTTGAAACTTAAATTGAAATGCAGTTAGCTAAGATTTATATGAGCGTCCCTATCTCTAGTAGGCTATCCGTCCTCCCCCCGATAGATGAGCCGCTTCGGTAGGAAATGCCATCTGTCAGTAGGTTATTGAACGCGAGTAAAGACAAGAGCATAGATTTGACTATCTTTAGTAGCAAGAGTTACGTTAAGTAAAGGTAGTTCTCACAAAGAAAATGGTAGTGCGGTTAGATTACCCACTATACAGCTTCCTTAATTCAGTGGGTCCTACGACAATTATTTGGGTTTTCGAGATACCTTCCCTAGTTAGATACATTGCAACCCTGAAATGAGACAATATTAACGAGTTTTATTACTTAAGAGTGTAGTGTATATAATAATTCTCAGTAATCGTAGAATGTAGAGTCAGCTTACGTTGTTATGTTATGTATATGTACGTCGCAATAATATATAACTCCTACGAGAGTCAGTCGTCTGCCTCTCGCCAACTTAACCGGTTGTCGAATAAACTAATTCAGTACATCAGATATTTAATTTGAAGGCCCCAGCCATTGATCACTAAACTGGTGACCCCGACGTGATCCTAGTGAAGAAAATCGCCGTACAGAGTGACATTGGCTGCGGGGTAAGTTTTGTTTGAGATCGAATTCAACGCGGCGGCAGGAAGCAAGCGTGACCCAATAGAAGAACACGCGGCGGCACGTGGCGAGTACAACGTCAGGCGGCTCATCAACTCATCAGCTCAACTTTTTCAAGATAATCAAAGCAGTAGCAGATAAGGGGTGTAAGGAAGAGGCGTCAGGCGCAGCGTTGGCATCTATAAGCGTGTCCACAAAGCTGCCGGAGTTTTGGTCAGACTTGCCAAGGTTATGGTTCGCACAGTTCGAGGCTGTGATGGCCCCACAGAAGCAGGGCGAAGAGACCAAATTCAACATGGTCATCTCAAAACTTGGAAAAGAAGCCATCCAGCAGATGAGCGACCTGGTGATGTCACCACCCGCGCAGGAAAAGTATACGGCGCTTAAAGTGAGACTGCTGCAGGTTTACGAAGAGAGTGCCGAAAGACAAATGCAGAAGTTGGTGTCGGAGCTGGAGTTGGGTTCGCAGACCCTCCCAGTTCTTAAGAAGAATGAAGGATCTGGGTCGCAGCGCACAAATTGCAGACACCACACTCAAGAGCCTGTGGTTATCGAAGATGCCATCATCGGTTCGAGCAGTTATGGCGGTGTGTGAAGACTAGTCTTTGGACAAGCTGGCGCCCATGGCGGATAAAATAACAGAATGCACCAACGCCGGGGATGTTGCAGCAGTATCAAGCAAGAGAGAAGAAGATGGACAGCCGAACGAGCAGATGAGTAGATTGGAGCTAGAGGTTGCAGCGCTGCGCGCCGAGTTGAGGGGCCGCGAGCGCGCTAGGAGCAACAACAGATCGACCGACTTTAGGAGAAGATCAACATCGCGGCCTAGAAGAGTACCTGGGGACCCAGACTGGCTGTGCCGTTTTCACTTCCGGTTCAGATCGAGAGCTAACCGCTGCGAGCAACCCTGCGCGTGGCGAGCCAAGCAGTCGGGAAACTAGTTGGAGTACATGCGGGCTCGGTGGACGGATGTACTCAAGGTCAGGTAAATAAAAGCCATCGTTTATTAATTAGGGATAAATTAACAAAATGTAATTTTTTGATCGATACAGGCGCTAACATTTCCGTCATTCCAAAGTGGTATGTTAGAAAGCCTATTGAGAAATGCGATCTAAAGTTGTATGCCGCAAATGACAGCGAGATTAAATGTTATGGTATATGTAATTTAGAATTATCGTTAGGCCTAAGACGGTCATTTAAATGGCCTTTTGTCGTATGTGATGTAAAGCAGCCTATAATAGGTGCCGATTTTATGAAGAATTTTAAATTAAATGTGGATTTGTATAATAACAAGTTAATCGATACATTTACCAGCTTAAATGTTTGTGGAATAACACATTCATTTATAATAAGTTTAAGAGATACTTTGAGCAAAATCAAGCCCATAAAAAGGGCATTTAAAGATAGTAATAGTAGTACTTTTGTGCATGCTGATCTAAAGTCCTATTCACATGTTTTTCTAAGAGTGGACGCGGTACGGAGACCGCTAACGCCTCCGTACAGCGGACCACATAAAGTTTTAGAAAGAGCTAGTAAAGTTTTTAAAATATTAATTGATAATAGAGAATGTAATTTTTCGATCGATAGACTGAAGCCCGCGTATATTTTAGAAGAAAATGAAGTCAGACATGACAGTAGCTTAGATCAGCATAGAGAGGCTAATGTGTATACGCCTTTACAGCAATCACGTAGTGGCAGAAAAATTAAAAGACCTGTAAAGTTTTTGGACTGTAACTGGTTAACAGTGCATTGGCATTTTTGTTAGCAAGTAAGTACGCGAAAATTGCGTAATGTTATCTCAGCACATACTAATTGTTATAAGTTTTAGTTGTAAACATTTGCATTCATTTTTATTTTAGTGTCGGCTCAACAAGTTAATTATATATATTATTATATAAATTTGATTATCAAGCTCAATTCACAAAGTTTAAAGTTGAGAGTATTAAAAGTTAAATGGGGAAAACATATTCGGTAGAAAAGAAAGATGAAGAAATTGTTATCGCTCAGAATGGAGCAAAGTATGCAACAGCATCTAATGCTTATTATAAATTGGAAGTGTTGAGCATCATAGTGACTGTTATGGCAGTCATCCTTTTTGTGTTTTGTGCTATTATTATATACAAAGTTTGTGTTACAAGTGTAAGGTAAATGTTAAGGAAGGAGTTCAATTGTAATCAAGGAACTAATTTAAGTGTTTTGTCGCAAAATAAACTTCCAAATGTTAATGTTTGCTAAATTCAAAATTTTTGTTTCATTGTCAATTATGTAAATCATTTTTTTTTTTTAGAAGGGGGTGTATGTAGTGTATATAATAATTATTCTCAGTAATCGTAGAATGTAGAGTCAGCTTACGTTGTTATGTTATGTATATGTACGTCGCAATAATATATAACTCCTACGAGAGTCAGTCGTCTGCCTCTCGCCAACTTAACCGGTTGTCGAATAAAGTAATTCAGTACATCAGATATTTAATTTGAAGGCCCCAGCCATTGATCACTAAAAGAGCTTCGCTTAAAGGCTTCGCCGCTATTGTCATCAAGTTGATAGAATTTTCGTGTAATAATTATAATACATTGGCGTGGGATTTACTAAGCGAGAGATATGATAATAAACAATTGTTGATACAAAACCACGTAACATTATTATTTATTATACCGACTAAATAGAATAATATAGGAATAGATTTCTCCTGTCATATTAAAATTTGATTGACATGTTGAATAAAAATTTCAGGACGTTAGAATCATTATGGGAATCCGATCAATGTTGGGATACGCTTTTAATTTATATTGTAATGAATAAGTTACATCAGAAAACGTACAGAGAGTGGGAGGAGTTTAGAGGAAGGATTGATAGTTCTAGTAAGATTACTTTGGATTTGGTTGAGACATTAGAATTTTCTTGTAATAACAATTCAGTTAGTCATTCAAATAAGCCGAATTTTAAACTTAGATCGATGGTAAGCGTACAGGAACCGAAAAACTTTAAGTCTATATCACCTACTCTATGCCCGGCGAGTCCGATGTGTAGCGAAAGTCATAAATTATTTAATTGTCCTCAATTTTTAAATTTAACTAACGGTTCTCAAAGTATATTTTCATTTTTCTTGTAAATGTCACAAGCCTGGATGTTATATATGTAAGAAAAAATTCCAGATACACATTGATAACTTTTGATTAAACCAAAATAAAGATCTTGTGGTGTCATAGAAACCTATTGCTTGTGATGTCCCAAATATAGACGTCCAGACTGTTGCATTGACATCAAAAATAACACTGAACAAAGTGATGTTATTTTGTCAACCGCTCTAGTTAAAATATGATGTGATAAAAACAATAAGTTTCATACGGTCCGTGCAGTCCTAGACAGCAGCAGTACATGTAGTTTTCTCTTATGGAGGAATAAAATTTCTGAATCTAGTAGTATATAATATGAACCGAATAGAAATGAAATTTCAGAATCTATTGATATATATGAAGGAAATACTGTATCCAATGGTACAGTGAGTGCTCCGTTACTTGCTACTAGGTGTTTGCGTCAGTTAGGCAATTAATGTAATGACCCTGTGATAGCTAATATTATTAAGTATGACTTCTTCGTTGACGACATATTAACTGGCGGAAATGAGTTTAATGAAGTTTTAAAGATACGTAGAGAAGTCACAAAGATTCTTGATTCTGCCGGTATGAATTTAAGAAAATGGAAATCAAATGAGTCGGCATTTGTAAATGATGTTTCGCTTATGACTCTTGATTTAAACATGGGTTCGAGTGAAAGCAGTAAATTGTTATGATTAAATTGTTATTCTCAGCATGATAGTTTATTTTTTATTTTAGGTTCCAAAAATATTAGTTGTTCTTTATAAGGTATTTGAAACATTGCCCTGCTTAAACAATGCACATATACCGCGCATTGTATATTGTGAGTTGTATAAGGAACTTGAACTTCATATTTTCACTGATGCGTCCGAGCAGGCATACGGCGCATGTGCATACATTCGTAGTACAAATGAACATGGAAATACATTTAGATTATTAATGGCAAAAAGTCGTGTTACGCCTTAAAAGCCATCCACAATACTCGTTTAGAGTTGTGTGGTGCCTTGGTCGGGGCACGTCTTTATGAAAAAAATATTAGTTCACTACGAGTGTCTTTTAACCAAATTATATTTTGGACAGATTCAACTATTGTCTTAGGATGGCTACAATTGCTTCCTTCAAAGCTTAATATTCGTACGTAATAGAGTCGCTGAAATATTAAATAAGACGAATAAGTCTGGTATTTGGAAACATGTGTCTACTAAACAAAATCCTGCAGACTTGTTAATGTGTGACATAACTGAATGGCCATTACAAATTCATCAGAGTTATGATAACAATTTACCTGAAGTGCGACCGAATGTTGTATTAAGCACGAATGTGCATAAGGTTGAAATTACCAATCGTAAAAAGTTCGAAAGATTTTCAAAGTATTTGCGTTTAGTCCGATCAATTGCGTATATGTTAAGATTTATTAAGTTGTGTAAAAAGAGTTTGTTTTAAGTAGTTATATTAATGACTATGAATTTCAAAACGCATTAAAATAATTATTATTAAGTGCCAAGAGGAATCTTTTCCCGAATATCAACTTTTATTGCATGGTAGACAATTACCAACTAATTTTTAGATGTTTTTTCGATTCCCTTCATTTTATTGTAGGGAAGATTGCGTGTCGAAGGTCGTCACGACAGAATTGTCACGACAATTCAAATTTTAATTGTAATAAAAATCATCCTATGTCCACTGCAATCATACAGTCCACTATTATTTTACTAAATTATTATTTGATTATGAGCACAAAAGATTAATGCACGCTGGGCCACAACTGCTTTTGGCTTCAAAACGAGAGAATTATTGGCTAATAGGTGGTCGTAATTTGGACAAAACCTGTTTTCATAAATGTATATGTTCTCGTATGGCAGGTGAAATTGTGAATCTTTTAATGGGGAACTTACTACAGCAGCGGTTACAAGTAGGTGGATCTATATTTCAAAATGTTGGATTAGATTATGCCGGTCCGATTATGATAGCGAGCCGAGAGCGAGCAAGGTCGAGGTTGTAGGTTGTTAAAATCTTAAATCGCAATTTTTGTCTTTCTAGCCACTAAATGTATGCATTTAGAATTAATAAGTGATCTAACCAGCAGCACTTGTATGAACGCTCCAAACAGATTCATTACACGGAGGGGTAAGCCTAGTAATATATATTCCGACAATGGCACTTCGTTTGTTGGTGCTAACAACGAAATATCGAATTTTTTGAAAAATAATTGTAGTTCAATAAGCGGTAAATGAAAACATCAAATTTCATTTTATTATATGTGTATTCTTCACATTTCGGCGGCATTTGAGAGGCAGGTGTAAAATCTACTAAATTCCATTTAAAGCGAGTACAAGGGAATTGTAATTTACCATTTGAAGAATTAAGTAGGTACCACAGTAGCTCAAATTGAAGCAATACTTAACTCGAGCCCCCTCACACTTTTGTTGTCCGATCCGGCAGATTTCAGTCCACTCACACCTGGATACTTTATTATTGGTCTTCCAATGACAGCGTTACCTGACAAGTACAATTTGCAAGGTCAGCATATACGAACTGTATCGAGATTTCACGGCATAGAGCAACTGAAACAACATTTTTGAACACGTTGGAGCAGAGAGTTGTGTCAGAATTGCAATACGTATAAAATGGCGTTCTGATGTCGAAGCTCTCATACTGGATACAATGGTAGTTGTCAAAGAAGATAACAATACTACCTTTGAAATAGAAATAAGGACGAGTTGTTACATTCAGGCTGTGATGGTGTGGTGGTGATCTCCAAACTTCTTCCGGGTTATAAGAAGATCATTTGCCAAAATATGTCCCCTCCCAGTATAAGTATATATTAGGTCCTTACGTATGAAATTGGCGTTTTGTCGTACTGCCCACTTTGATCAAATATATCTTCTTTGCTTAGGAATTCCAATTTCAAATTTATACCGCTATTTACTCATGCATTTGTATTTCGAAAACCATTCATTTGTTCATTCATTCATTCTAATTCATTCATTTGTATTTTCCTCTTTTGGTTTTTTCTTTGCGTCACTCTGTATACAAAATGGAAAACATGAAATATCGTATTATTTTCGAGTACGAGTTCCACCGTGGCACCAGTGCTGCAGAAATGGCTCGAAGGATTTGTATGACGGCGGTATCATAAAAGAAAACACTGCGTTTTTGGTTCTAATGTTTTAGTTCTGGAAATTTCGACCTGCAGAACAAGTCCCGTGGACGGCCGGAGACCAAAGTTGATAATGAATAATTAAAGGCTTTTGTGGGAGCGGATCCATTGCAAACCGCGTCCGAGTTAGGTGCAGACTGAGGTGTTAGTGATAAAACTGTTTGTTCCACTTGAAGCAAATTGGGATGGTGAAAAATCTTGAAAGGTTTACAAAGGTTAAAGGTTTTTTCGGTTTACCTCATGAATTGAGTGCAGCAAACCGACAAACGCGCGTCGACTGCTGCGTCACATTACTCAACCGGCACAATAATGAAGGGATTTTAAATCGAATCATTACTTGTGATGAAAAGTGTATCTGTGATAGAATCAAACTCTCCAGTAGTACATTAATTTTTATTTGCACTTCTTCAATTCACTCACTACACTTTTATTACCACTTTTAGATTATAATACAATGCAGTATAATTATTCTAGATAGACATCTAGTCCTTACTGCTGTTCTAAGAAGAATGCCCCTTCCAAAATGAAGATCAATGATTTATAGATCATAAACCGGAAACACGATAGTTTAATAATTTAGAAAATGCGTTTCCGGCCTATGACAGACCGGAAACACGCCCTCCAAGACAATCCTCAGATATTTTATAAATTGGCATTCTTCTTAGTCGATTAATTTAGAATTAATACATTGAACAATAAAATAAAAATGTGAAATAGATTTCAGTCGCTAAATATAATTCATTAAAATAAATATTAAATAGTAAAATCACAACTTATTGTAAATGTTATTTAAAATTGCATAAAATAATTTCAAATATTGCAAAATCATTACAATCCTGTACGATAATCGGAAACGCTCATCGCAATGGCTGAACCCTGGCAAACCAGCCAAAGCCCGCCCCGAGCGAAAATTGACTCAAAAAAAGGTTACTTGTAACCGTTTGGTGGACTAGTGCCGGTGTCGTTCACTACAGCTTTCTTAAATCTGGCAAGATGATTACGGCAGATGTCTATTGCCAGCAACTACAGATCATGATGGAAAAGCTATCTGCTAAACAACCGAGGTTGGTCATTCGCTCTAGGCCACTGCTACTTCAGGACAATGCTAGACCGCACAGTGCACAACAGACGGTTACCAAATTATAGGAGTTTTAATTGGAATATCTAAGACATTCACCGTACTCCCCGGACCTTGCTCCAACAGATTACAATTTTTTTCGAAATTGGATAACTTCTTGCAAGGGACAAAATTCATACTCCGATGGGGCAGTCCTAAGCGCCTTCAAAGATTTTATTGATTCCTGTCCGAATGGTTTTTTAAATAAAGGAATCAATGAACTACCTATGAGATGGCAAAAGTGCTTCGATAGCAATAGTATATACTTTGATTAAATAAATATATTATGTTTAAAAAAAGTGGACTTTATGTTCCTCCTTTACAAAACGCCAATTTCATCATATATGAAATTGGCGTTTTGTAAAATTGGCGAATATTATAGATCTAGGTTAAGGATGTATGGCATTTTAGATAATGTTCGTTAAGATTTCTTTAAATAATTTTATTTGTAATAATGTTGTTTAAAGATTAATTTTATTTTGCTAAATATTTAAAGTAAGTTTTTTTGGGTGAAAGGTAGAACTTTCAACGCCCGGGGGAATGTTAATAATTGTTTTTTTATTGTTTAATTTATTTTTGTCTCATTGATTTTGTTTTTATTTTTTGTAATTTACTCATTTAGATTACTATCATATATTTTTTTATGTTTTCAAATTTAGAAAACTAATGTCAATAATTTTCAGTATAACATTTGTCTCACATTGAACACATTAATTTTTGTAAATCATTTAACCTAATTAATAAATCTTACTATTTAAAAAAAATATTAGTATTGAGACTCCTGAAACAAAACCCTAAATATATCAACCTGTATATTGATGCCCCCCCCCCCCCCCTCCCCCCTCCCCCTCTGACAAAGTAATATAATAATAATTCCATTCAATAAACAACTAGCTTGTGTTGTGTGTATCATCTTCAATTATTGTTACATTGAATTCACAAGTATCAAACAATAAAAGTTTCCAGCAACGAATAAACATAAAAGTATTGTACGAGTGGTCTCAATGGTTCCACAGCCAAGAGCCGCGCTCGGCGGGAATATCAAATGTTGGCACATCAAAAACTTCCTTTACCTATCCGTAAGACATAACATGCTAGGTGTTTACTGTGACCATTATTCATAAGGAAATGGGGATGAAAATTTTAAATAAAGGACGGTTCAAGGTTTGCAATATTGTTACTTGAAATTGGGGATAGATGTCGTTGAATAATACATAAAATCGTGCTGTACGAAAGTTAACTGTATTTATTAGTAGGTTTGTATGGTTTGTTGACTACAGTTACTACTACTAGCTTAAACATTGACCTACAGGTCAATATTTAAGCTAGTATTTTAACGTAACAAGATATTTTATAACATTACTAAACAGTTAACTAATGAAAATATTTGTGACAAAAACAAATATAATTTGTGACTAATCACCTTTTTGTATGAAATTTGTAATAACTGACGCGTGTTGGAATTTACGAATGGCTTTATAATGCCTAAACTCAAATACGCTTTATACTACCGTTCAGTTTTTTTATTCAGACCATTTAGCTATAGGAAGTGGTCAGATTAAACCAAGAAACGATGCGACGCTACATTTTTAAGATAATGACTCAAAATTGAACTTATTTACTTCACAAAAAGATACAACTTTCATTGCAAGAGAGGCGCCGCTCGGTGCAGCTCGGAATTTAAACTCTTGCAATTAAACGTGTATCTTCTTTTGTAGCGTAAAGTTCAATCTTGAATCGCTGTCTGGGTATGAACGACGCTAACAATACAAGTTGTTTTTCTACAGATAAGAATGATTCTCTCTTTTTTATTATTTAACAAGCGTATGCAAGTTCATACTTCAATTTGTATAAAAACCAAGACCACTGACTTTTATAAAAATGTATGGTTGTATAAATATGATATTGTAATACTTTCGGAAACTTGTCTTAATAATGACATATACGATTCAGGACTCTTTCATGACCAGTACACAGTTTACAGAAGAGACCGTGAGTCATCACGTTTTCATGTAAAATCCGATGGCGGAGGGGTATTAATTGCTGTGGCTAAAAATTTAAAATCTATACGATTAGAATATATTGAAAGCTCAAATGAAGATTTATGAATTAGTTTAGAAATTAAAACTAATAACAAAATGAATAAACACGAAAAAATATATATTTGCTCGGTATATTTCCCTCCACCTCCGAAACAAGTTTTATTAAATGAGTTTTTTGCAAAAGCTCAAAAACTAATTGACAAGAATCACAAAGTTATCATTGGCGATTTTAACTTAAGTGGGGTAGAATGGTCAAAGACTGATAACAAAGAATACACTGTTCCTTCAACAAATGAAACCAGAGAGCTGCAATCATCATTTTTAGATTTTATGAATTGTAACGCGCTTCATCAATATAATTTTTATAAAAATCTTCTAAATAAGATATTGGACTTAATTATTACTAACACAAACTACGTTCAAAATATTTACACCATGGAAAATGATGACGCTTTAACGAGAGTTGACGAAAATCATCCTCCCTTAAAATTCACATTAAATGTTGTGCCAGCTTGGTGCACCTCGTGGGCTAACTACTAACTTTAATACTCATCCTAACTACTTTGGAGTTGATTACGAAAAAGTAAATAATGAATTAGAAAGCATATTATGGATGAACTTTTTGCCAAATGTAGAGGACATCCTTAATATTTTTTACTCGGAACTACACGCAGTAATATCTAGACGCTACGCGATTGCTACGAGAATTTTTTAAATTCCATTTAAACAATTCTCGTAGCAAAAAATATCCTGTTTGGTTTACTCGTGATTTAATAAAAGTCGTAAATGAAAAACATAAATATCGTTGTAGAGTTAAGAAATATAAAAACGATATGGAAGTACTGACTATCGAATTATTAAGGAAAAGATGCATTAAATTAATGAAGAGTGTTATAGTCAATATATAAGGAGGATTGAAAATTCTATAAATAGAAACCCAAAATATTTTTGGTCTATTTTAATAAAAACAAAAAAAGTAATAATAGTTCATACCCTCAAATGGAGCATGAAGATAAAATTGTTACTACTAGCCCTATGGTGTGCGAACTTTTTGCTCAATATTTTTCTAAAGTATATAAATAGTCAAATCAATTAAAACCATAATTTAAGTTTAGCTTTTACTCACCTAATGCCGTCACCAAAAGATTTTATTTCGTCGTCCTTATGCAAATTGTCATTTTCTGAACAAGAAATTCTAAAAGCTCTAAAATCATTAGATTCTGGAAAAAGTGCCGGCAGTGGTGGTATCCCACCAATATTTATTAAATTTTGCGCGAATACACTGTCTTATCCATTAGAAATTATTTACAATAAATCTCTTGCAGACGGAGTATTTTCTTATCTTTGGAAAGAGGCACTAATAGTTCCGTTACATAAATCTGGTTCTCGGCACTTGATTTCTAATTATAGCCCAATATCTATTCTTAATATTTTTGAAAAAGTTTTAGAAAAATTAGTTACGACACAACTAGTCTGGCATCTTAAACAAATAATAATCTCACACCAACATGGTTTTGTCAATAAAAGATCTACTACAACTAATTTAGCTTCTTTTACTTCAAATGTTCACAAATATGTAGATAAATGGATTCCAGTTCATGCAATATATACAGATTTTAATAAAGCTTTTGATAAAGTTGACTATAAAATTGTTCTCTACAAAATGTCTAATGCTGGTGTCAATGGTTTATTGCTTCGTTGGTTCGAGTCTTACTTGTCAGAACGGTTTTCTAAAGTAGTAGTTAATGGATTTACATCAGAAATTTTTTCTGCCATCAGTGGAGTTCCACAAGGGTCCCACTTGGGGCCAATATTTTTTAATATATTTATAAACGATATTCATCATTGTTTTCAAAATTCCGACTTTTATTTATTTGCTGATGATTTAAAAATTATTAAACCTATATACTCACATTTGAATGCAAAACTACTTGAAGAAGATCTAGACAGATTATATAATTGGTGTATACAAAATAATATGTTACTGATTATAGGCAAATGTCATCATATCTGTTTCTCTCGTAATCGCAAAAACCTAAATTGCTATAAATACAAAATTAATAATCAAGAACTGGAATAGGTAGAAGAAGTCTGCGATCTAGGCGTTGTTATAGATAACCAACTTAAATTTGATAAACATATAAACAACATCGCCAAGAGAGCTTTTAAAATGCTGCGCTTTGTTATAAGAAATTCAAATGAATTCATACAATCTGCTTCTAAAATCAAATTGTTCAATGCGCTTGTTAGATCCATCTTAGAATTTAAATTGCAGTATTTGGAATCCGCACTATGAAGTATATATTAAGCGCCTAGAAAGCGTACAAAAACGGTTCCTTTGCAATTTATCTTACAAAGATAAATTGTAAAGTCTAAAGAACTTCGCGGATATGACAACAGGTTGAAACATTACAAAATGTTAACTTCAAAAAGTCACAGAAAGATACTGATATACAGACAGACTTAATTTTCCTACATAAAATAATCAACTTCAAAATAAATTGCCCTGAACTGTTACACATGCTACAAATTAATGCCCCTTCGAGACTACCAAGGAAAAATGCTTTTAAGTTATTTAATATACCAGCGTCAAACACCAACCTCGGACTTTTTGCTATGTTGCCAAGGATCTGCAAGGTCTACAACAGCCTTTATAAAAGTAATGAATTGGACATTGGTCTTAATTTAACTTGCTACAAAAGCACATCAATAGCCTTCTGAAAATGAAAGTTCCACAAGTGCCTATGAAATATGAAAGCTACATTTAAAAAGTATATATAAATTTGTTTCTTTTTTTTTAATTTAAAACTAAGCAATTTGAAAGTATTAAATATGTTATCTTTACCTGTCTACAATGTTTGTTATAATTGTTTTTGTTTGTTGTTGAATAATGTTAGAAATAAGAATGTGTTTTTGTAACATTTTGTTTGTTACTGGTTACAATTATTATTGGTGCATGCTGTGTTTGTCTATAAAAGATTGTAACACTCAATTCTATACTAAATCGAGTAATAAATGTGCGTAGTAATAGTGTTCACAATTGTTGGCAAAAAAAAAAACATAGTATCAAGCATTTAAGATAGGACACCGCACCGCCCATACGGAGCAGCATCAAGTAATTTCAGTGGGTATTGTAAAATCTGCCTTTTCATATACACCTCATACTGAAATCGCACCAGCGTCAAGAAGCTTTATGTAATTTCAATACCAATTATGATATCTACCTCAAGGTTGTTTCCATTTAAAAAATGTAAATAATATGTTTGTACTTTCACTTGGTCACCCTACTGCAACTATTGCATATTTGAAGTGAGTCTACTCGGTATTGCACAAGTGGCTGACAAATTGAGACACCGTTTTACGTCGACGTCAAAACTTCCACTATCGAGCTGCAGTATTAATATTAGCGAATTGTCAACTTACTAAGATATTACCTTGCTTTGCTACGTCTTAGTGCATTTGTAGAACCGCATATTTATCTATGTCCTTCTCCGTGGTCTACTCTATATCTGTACCAAATTTCATCAAAGTCGGTTCAGAAGTTTCGAAGCTTATTCAATGCAAACAAACAAATCTGTCCTCTATATAATATTATTCAAGTAAAGAAGTACCTGGGAGACGCAGTTTTTCTTGGAATTTTAGTAGAACGATAAAATGAATAAGTACATAATATAAAAGAAAAGCAAAATAAAAATGATTACAAAAACATTCGTCTGACCGGGATTTTACCACCAGAAACCAATTTGCCAGCAACGCAAACAGTCCAACGTTTCCAAAAAGCCAACCGGATTTGACATTTAGAAATGGAAATCACGACAGACCACTGACGTCCCTACTGTTGGGGCTCGAGTTTCCACTTTAAGAACAAGGCCTGAAAATAAGTCTGTTTGTAGCCGGTAGAAAAGCCAAGTATTCGTATACTTAATATTCGTATACTTAATACTTGTTATGTAACTTGCTTGCTTGAACGTAGGCACTCATGGCTTTGTTATTTCATTGCCTCATGAAAGTTTTACCAAAAATATATTGATATAAAATAGAGTCTGGCAAATGAAAGTTGATCGTGGGTTATTTGCAAACTTTTAACCAGGCAACTCTATACGACCTTTAAAGTTAAATTGACAAACCAAAATTTGACAAAAAATCAAAGACAGGTTTTTGCTTGAAAGAGTATTAAACATGATAATTTATTAAGTCACATTTTATTTACGATGTTAGTGCTTCATGTGAACACTCATCAGGTTATTTAAATTTTTTTTCATAGGAATCAGAATGAAATTTTATTATTTTAGTATCAATTATAAAAAACTTCGGAAACACTAAAACTGCGATAAAACTCGTACTGTTTACAACCAGCGCTTCGGTTTATTTCGCAAATCTTCGTAAATCCCCGTAAATCCAGTAACTCCGGCTCAATAATCATAAAACAAAAGAAATGGCCTCTTGTGAGTGTAATTGTTATTATATCGATTCGTTTACTGGCGCAACCTTGGCCTAAGTAACTCGGTTAAACGTATTTACTTTTTGGAAAGTCTGGTTAGCAACCATTGAGCTACGATAAGCTTTTAAGCGTTATTAATTAGATGATTTTGTATTATAAGACGTGTGATATAAGTTCACGAGACAGAATAAAATATGTAAAAAAGTATTTCGGGTCAAACCTTTGGAATAAATTGAAACTCGGACATGTGTGGGTTGAACTCACGCTCGAAGCGTGCCGTACCATTCGTATTGTTACATTGTACAACTATTAGTACTAATATAATGAAAAAATAAAGTATTTTGTGTGTGTATACAATTACTTTTGTTATATTTTTGTTTGGTATTTCATGTTATAGCGGCAATAGAAAAACATAATCTGTGATATGATCACGGTTTACGAGATATAGCCTGGTGACACACAGACAGATAGACAGACGGACGGACAGCGGAGTCTCAGAAATATGGTTCCGTTTTTGCCCTTTGGGTACGGAACCCGTAAAACAGTTTCGTCGCTTCCTCGTTAACAAGTTTTGGCGAGGATGTGGAAAAGTGAAGTTGCTAATTTTGTATTTCTTCCATAGATTTGTGTTATTTTGGTTCATAATGTGTAATATTGGTAGAATATTAACCCTGATATTCGTTGACGTGCAAGTGGGCAAGTGGTACAATTCCAAAAAGCGTGCTATTTTGTGTTCCCCTCTAAAACTCCCTAGGAAGTTTCAGTACAGCGTCTACTACTTTACTGAATCGACTGACTTGACTCATTGATTGTACTGACTATTTAATTGGACTTTGACTAGATTTTGGACTTTACGATTTAGAAATACGGTGTTGAAAATTTAAACAAAAATTATATTTTCCCGCCTTTTTAACTTGACACTGGCAAATGGTTTTAAGCCGAACGCCATATAAATTAAAAAAAAAAAGTGAAATGGCTATTTTATGATGTCAATTAAGTTACGTTAGGTTGATAAAATTCAGAATTATTTTCATTTTGACAGATGATCATTGTTAACAAATTTTTTCTCTCTCATGGTATGAGAGTACTTCAACTAAAGTAATACTAGTTTCATGTATACAGTAGTCCTGGACCACTTTCGAAGAAAATTTCTAGGAAATCCTAGCTATTTTCTAGAAATTAGAAAATGGCTTATCCTAGTTCCATAAATTAGTTTCTGCGTCATTCGATGCGCTTTTCCCCACCATTTTAGTCTACTACAGTTGACAGGTTAGGCTAAGCGTCAATTCACATCACGACGATACGCAACGCGATGCGGCGCTGCATTTTGAAGATAGCTATTCAAATTGAACTTTATTCATAAGACAAAAAGATACACGTTTCATTGCAAGAGCGGCGTCTATTCTTAAAATACAGCGCTGCGTCGAGTTGCGTCTCATCGCGGTGTGAACTGACCGTAGGTGCTTATGGAGAATATTATTTGTCTTCTTAAACTTTTCTCTCTTTTCAACTACAGAAGTAGAATAAATTGAATCCGTAAGGTACATTCCTGGCCTAAGCTACCTACAGCTTCACCAGCTCAGTGATTCATATAAATTACAAACCTATAAATTACAAAAACACTAAATGTTCCATCCAAAATAATGCACTATCGACCTAATGAAATAAAAAAACTGCCTTTCCAACTCCTTACACAAGAATTCCTTTCAAAATGCAAAACAGTAGCAAGTACGAATAAATAAAACAATATCATCCGAGAGTCGTATTAGTCGCAAAAAGTGGTACGGAAGCGTTCTATATGCAGATCCGACAGTATTAATGTTTAAGCCGAATTGGAGCAACGACTTGTAACAAGATGTTTGCTTAGTACTGAATACTAGCGGGGAACTATAATCTCCTGGTACATTGGGAAATAATTTTTGTATTCGTATTTATGTCACTGTGGAATTCTAAATACCGTTAGATTGTAATATAACTAGCAAGATTACAAAATGTCGACAGATTGTCAAATAAACATTCTACTTAGAATTTCACGCATTCGTTTTTGTTATATTATAATAAAAGAAACTGAAACTCGTCAAATTGTAAAACGGAACGCAACTCGCGCACTGATTGGTGGGCCTGCGCCGCCATATTTGTTTACTTTATAAGGTTTGGAACAGTCGATGTTAAATCGCAGCAGTCTGTAGGTATCTATTTTGGGGACTGGGGTATGCATGTGTATGACGAGCACAACTTAGGGTCAGCTCACACCTAGACGCGACGCATCTCGGTGTGAACCTATGTCTAGAAACTCGTGCACTATGTTTTGGTTAATATTATTAGTATCTATTACTATGGTATTTTAGAAAACTGCAATTCTAAAGTTACACTAGAAAAATTGTATTCTACTATCCCACTGGATGGTGGTGATGATGGATGGATGGATGGATGTTTGTTACTCTTTCACGAAAAAGCTACAGAACGGATTTCAATGAAATTTGTTATGGATTATAGTTTTGGATCTGGATTAAAACAAAGGCTACTAATAATAAAGGCCCTAAAAATACAGTGTTCCCGTGGGTACTATATTTACGCGAACGGGGCCGCGGGAAAAAACTAGTACTGAATAATTTAATATGAAGGCCAGGGCTCAAAATCTACTACGGCGGATCCAAAAGGAAGGGTAATGAATAATGATTTTGGTAGTCTGTGTATGAATGTATATCTGTTCCACCGTAGCGCCTAAGCTTCTGATCCGTTTTAAATAAATAAGTCTCAATAGATTCGTAATATCAGTCAGGGTAACATAGGCTTTATAATTTACTTAGTCGGGTTATAGTTTTATATAAAAAATAGTTATTTTCTAACACATTAGACACATTCGACCTTTTTAGGGACAAATATAATAGTAAGTAAAAATAGCTTGAAGATAAACACCTCACCCTGTAGGGCTGAGTCCACAGCGGACAAATTCTAAGCCGAAGGCCCATCTATATACCCGGGACATTATATTACTGTAAAACTGTCCTCAAATCTGCTTTAGAAAATTTATTTTATTACCCTTATTATTTATGTGCTGGTGGAAAGATAATCTGATGATCTGAAATGTTGAAAATGAATTTTTTACATTTTATGACGTATTTTAGCTTTAATTTTTGTAATTAAGTATTGACATATCATTATCATTATATCTAACATTATTTTGAATATTTTATATATGAACCTTTAAATGAGGTTAAATTTTATTTATTCGTAGTGTGATTAATTTTCTTAATTATACAAGGAATTGACATTAAAATTTAATTCTAATTTAATTATTGACTGATACGTTAATTTTTGAAAAAGTAATTTTATCTGTGTTATTTGACTAAATTAAAAGATATTCACACACCGTTGTAATGGTAGGATGTGCATGTACTCTCGTCAGTTATTGTCAACCACATTCACGTGAATCAATGATTTGATTTGAATTGATTTGACGCCATATATAAATATAAATAACCTAGTAGGTGCGACCAATAAGGTGCTAGCTAAGCGGGAATTATAATAAATCATAAACTATTTTAGTTTTCGATTTATATACGAATAATATATCTATTTATATAAGAATTAACTAATTTTAATGTTAATTAAATATTTATATCAATTACTAACAATTTTAGTAAAAAAACGGCAACTTTTACCATAAACATAGACAAAATAAAACATTTTTATAAAGACTGTCTGTAAACAGTGTCTGTCTGACAGTGTTTTTAAAAATGTTTTATTTTGTCTATGTTTCAAATTCGAGTGGCCTTAGGTACGGAAACCTAAAAAGTATTGTCCCCGCCTAATAAATAAACGGTCTATTTCGGATAGGAAGTTACTGAACTGGAGTTGATCACGGGGGCGCGGGGGGATGGTCCATGGCAGGCTTTACTCAATTTGCTCCTATGTAATTACTTTCCATCTATCTCTGTCGTATTAACACTTTGTTTCTAACTGGTGCGTAAGTTTTTACCAGCTCGAAGAAAATTTTTGATCGTTTTGTTTCAGAGCGAGAAACGTTTCAGAAAACAAAAAAAAAAATTCAAACATTTCAGCTCACACCGACACGCGACGCACACGGCGCGCCTTTTTTAGGTAGCGTCTAGGTGTGAGCTGACCCAGATGTCTAGAGAAGTTACTAGAAAACGCGTATATTCGTCATACACAAGCGTACCCCAAGATAAATACAGACGGCTACGATTTGACATCGACTGTACTACGGTACAGTCAATATCAAATCCACCAATAAAACCAGTAAATACTGTAAAGAAATTATTTAAATCGGACCAAAAATGACGAATCAGCGATCAACAGTCAAGTGTCAACACTAATTCACTTATTAACCGTACATTAAGACGAAGTCAATATATCCCCACACATCAAAACACAACGATACTGCGATTCAGAAAAATGACATCTATCGAACGAATAAGTAATAAAATTGCTAATAATTTCTTTCATTTTCTAATTAAAAACGGATGAACCGACTAACCGATTTTAATCTAGGTTTTTTTTTGTTTGAAAGCTGACATAATCCAGAGTATTCTTAGCTATAATTCATCATCATCAGCTCGTTCACTGCTTGACAATTCAGGGGTTATTTAAATGTTTTATTTTTTATGTGTCCTATACAAATTATATTTATAAAATAAAGTATATAAATAGCTCGGTTTAATTTTTTTAAGAGTTTAGAATTTGAGGTTCAATTTTCCAAATAGTAAATTTTGAAAATAAAAACTTAGTCTGTTACCCGCGGCCTGATTACAAATCTATTGACATCTCGTTTATTTAAATCGGACCAGTAGCTTAGACGCTTTTTTTTTTATTTTCTTCACAAAGTGGTAATAAAATTCAACCAGCATACCAACTCTCTTTATTACTGTCACAGATGTAAGCAGCACCAACAGGCTGCTATGAGGAAGTGTTGTTAATGCAGCAATTGGTACCATGGGTGTTGGTTTGTCAGAGGAAGACGATCATAATTTTTTGGATCCAGATCGTTTCTTATAAAAAAATCTTCTTTCAAGTCTTTGCTAAGTTATTATTATTTAGATCTTAATTACCTAATTTTTTTTTTTGTTTAATTTCGCAGTCTAACGTCTTAGGCCTTATAATAGTTATAGTAGTTATGGTTATACTACCATAGTTTAATAAGGCCTACAGTACCATAGTTTAATAAGTTCTAATCATCTATCAAATCGAAATACTAGTTGTATTACGTATAACGAAAATAGCTTAAGTCATAACTCATAACACATGTTGGGCCTCATATAATGAGTCAAGGTAATTACAATTTCCTGGCGCCTTTATTATTAAGTACCTGAATCCAGGCGAGCGAGGAATTCGAACCTCCGACCATTTTCTGCGCTCCTGGTATCTGCCTCATTTTTTCTATCATTTTTTTCTACTACTTTCTGGCCGAAAATCTAATAACACCTGCACCTTAATGAAGACAGATGAAACAGACTTTGAAATTTCAGTGTCAAATTATTTTTACCCGACTACGGCGAAGCCAAAAGGAAGAGTAATGATTTTGGCAGTCTATGTATGGTATGTATGTTTGTTCCCTCGTAGCGTCTAAGCTACTGGTCCGATTTAAATAAACGAGGTGTCAATAGATTTGTAATCAGGCCGCGGGTAACAGACTAAATTTTTATTTTCAAAGTTTACTATTTCGAAAATTCTAACTTCTAAAAAAAATTAAACCGAGCTATTTATATATTTTATTTTATAAATATAATTTGTATAGGACACATAAAAAATAAAACATTTAAATAACCCCTGAATTGTCTAGCAGTGAAAGAGCTGATGATGATGAATTATAGCTAAGAATACTCTGGATCATGTCAGCTTTCAAACAAAAAAACCTAGATTAAAATCGGTTAGTCGGTTCATCCGTTTTTAATTTGAAAATGAAAGAAATTATTAGCACTTTTATTACTTATTCGTTCGATAGATGTCATTTTTCTGAATCGCAATCGTTGTGTTTTGATGTGTGGGATATATTATTGGCTTCGTCTAAATGTACGGTTAATAAGTGAATTAGTGTTGACACTTGACTGTTGATCGTTGATTCGTTATTTTTGGTCCGATTAAAATAATTTCTTTACAGTATTTACTGGTTTTATTGGTGGATTTGACATTGACTGTACTGTAGTACTGTCGATGTCAAACCGCACGCACGCATGTGTATGACGATTATACGCGTTTTCTAGAAAATTCTCTAGACATTTGGGTCAGCTCACACCTAGACGCTACCTTAAAAAAGGCGCGCCGCGTCGTGGCTCGGTATGAGCTGACGCTCTGTATCAAAACGATCAAAAATTATCTAATTATCTGGTAAAAACTTACGCACCAGTTAGAAACAAAGTGTTAGTACGACAGAGATAGATGGAATGTAATTACATAGGAGCAAATTGAGTAAAGCCTGCCATGGACCATCCCCCCGCGCCCCCGTGATCAACTCCAGTTCAGTAACTTCCTATCCGAAATAGACCGTTTATTTATTAGGCGGGGACAATACTTTTTAAAGTTCCGTACCTAAGGCCACTCGAATTTGAATCGCTTGACAGAAGTACATTTCTGACATGCGGTGACTATGGCGCCCGCCTGCGCGCGTCTCCGCTGCTGTCGATGCCCACCGCCGCGCTACTCACCGCAAAATTCCGGGCAGTGGCCTAAAGGGTAATAGGGTTGCCTATTACTAAGACTCCGCTGTCCGTCCATCTGTCCGTCCGTCTGTCTGTCACTAGGCTGTATCTCATGAACCGTGATAGATATACTGTTGAAAGTTTCACAGTTAATGTTTTTCCGTGGTCGCTATAACAACAAATACTATCAACAGAATAAAATAAATATTTAAGTGGCGCTCCTTTACAACAAACGTGTTTTTTAGCGTTTGGTACGGACCCCCCGTGTGGGAGTCCGAATCGCACTTGGCTGTTTATTTTTATTTTACAGACTATTTTTAGCCTGAACTTTTGTTATTTCTTTTATTATGAAGTGGACAAGGAAACGAGCAGACGGATAGCATCATAGTAGGCGAAAACCTCCGCCTCAAGTGCGTTCCTGATCCTTAAAACCGCCAATTCCTCTAGCCTTTGGTAACCTGGCAAACTCACTAGCTCGGTGAAATACAACGCAAGAGTTTTTTCACGCCGGTATTCTGCGCGGCCGTGGTATTTATCAGGATGAGCTGGGCCATTCGAAGCATCGCTCCTCGTCGTAACTCCTTGATCTATTATGACGCAAAAATCCTACTCATATTATAAATGTGAAGGTTTGTGAGGATAGATGGATGGATGTTTGTTACTCTTTCACGCAAAAACTACTGAACGAATTTTGATGAAATTTGGTACGGCAGTAGTTTGAGCTCTGGATTAACATAGGATAATTATTATCAGTGTTCCATGGGATACTGTAATTACGCGGGCGGAGCGGCGGGTAATTTAAGCTAGTAAAAAAATTATCGCCTAATTTGTATTTAACACCCGCAGAGTTATAGCTTAGGTATTTTTTTTATTTTACAGGCTCTTTTGTATCCTGAAATAGTATTCCTTTGCCATATTATAACATAATTTTTATTAAAAATAATTAAAATATCTTGGTCTTAAAATTGACAAAAGCTTTAACTGGGCTTCACATATAACAGAGGTATGTAATACATTGAGATCAGTTCTAGGTAAGTTTTATCAGTTAAAGAGGATATTAAATGTGGGTGCATTAAAAATGGTGTATTATGCACTAGCAGACTCGCTGATAAGCTATGGGCTAATTGTTTATGGACGAACATTTGTAACATATTTACATAGTGTCAAAAATTTACAAATACGACTATTGAAATATTTAGTAAGTAGTAAAGTAAAGCACGAATGTAGAATTATTTAAAGTGGGCAATATTTTGGCGATAGATAAAAACGTGGAGTACTTAATAGGCTTACAGTATTAGTATAGTAATGAATTTAAAGTGACAGTAGATAATAAATATAAAACTAGAAGGGTAAGAGAGCAAAGACTGATTAAACCTAAAATAAAAAACTACTATGGAGAGAGGACGAATAAATACTTAGTACCTAAAATATTTAATAACTTAGATATATTAAGACACACAGAAAAAGTGGCAACAGGAATGATAAAGAAAAAGTTAAGGGCTGCATTGTTAAATTAAAATTAGGAGTTTAATTACTTTTGTTTATAAACTGTAAATTTCTTTGAAGTTAATGAACTTAGTTTTGTTTTTTTATTATTTTATCGTTTGTGCTAAAGACTTAACTACTCATAATAATAAGCAACAAATATTATATTAGATGAGCGAATCTCGCCGTCAAACACTCGTTTGGCGAGATACAACTTGAATTGTATATATTTCTTTTTATGAATAAACGAATAAAAAAAAGATGAAATTTAAAAATTTAAGTAACCCTCGAAATGTCAAGCAAAGGAAGCTAAGAACACTCTCGATCTTGTCAGCTTTCAAACAAAAGAATAACTAAAATTTCTACGTAAATTATGTATATAGCCTGTTACCCGGGCTATTATTACGAATACATTCACACCCCGTTTATTAAAATTGGACCAGTTAGCTTAGGCGCTACGTTGGAACAAACCAACAAACATAGACTACCAAAAACATTACCGTTCCTTTTGGCTTCGCGTAGTCGGGTAAAAACTAGACCAAAATTGCTTCATATGTTTGGGCGCTACGGTGCCACGGACACACACACACCTCCAGGCACGTCAAATTTAGAATACCCTTCAGTCTTCGTCTTGGGTTAAAAAAAAGGCGAGTTTTGAAAATGTGTGCCGCGCGAATCGCCATGTTACCAGAATTCAGAGTAACCTCAGTACGTATTGGACGCTGGGGGGTGCGGACGTGCGCCAGGTGTCGCGAGTGTGGTGTAATTCATGATGTGATGAACATGGTCCTGTTGATTTTCCTCGTCGTTTTCTTCGGTGAGTTTGTAAGAGGCCCCAGTGAGTTGATTACAAATTGAATGGCGAAGTTACGATTTAAATATACGAGACCGTTTCCGCGAAAATGTTGTTCGAGAGATGAAAAGTTTGTTGTTGAAAAGTACTTACAATTTTTTAATATTATTTGCATAGTAATATTTATGATTTTATTGTATCCAAGTAAAATCAAGCCTATGATCAGCGTTGAGAAAACTAATAGAACCTTTTACTGGCTTACTTTTTACTTGTGCTAAACTTTACTTGGCCATCTGAGTAATAATTATAAAAAAATTAAATAGGTATATATTTTTTTAATGTGTAAACTTATGTTATCTACAGGCTATGTGTAATTGAAGTTTTATGTCCACATTTTAAAAATATAAGCAACTACGAGTACCGTCTCTGTCCATCTCAATGTCTTTCGGGAATCGTCGTTTTTCATACATAGTTTAAATAGAAAACTATCATTGCCGAGGGACAGATTTACTGCAGATCCTACTATTATAAATGTGAAAGTTTGTGGGTATGGATGGATGGATATTTGTTACTCTTTCACGCAAACACTACTGAACGGATTTCGATGAAATTTGGTATGTAAGGAGTTCAGGCTCTGGATTAAAAAAAATCCGTGTGGTGTCGTGGGACACCGGATAGGAACGAAGTTCCTTATCATAAAAATAATAATTTTGAGTTCTATTCGAGGTATAAAGAAAATAATAAATACTTTACATAAAAATCTTACGTTATGGACGTTTTTTCCCGGCTAGGGTACCCCTACGCATCGCCCGATAAGGAACTTCGTTCCAAAAGGCTACTTTTTATCCCGAAAAAGTACAGTGTTCCCGTGGGATACCCGATACTATATAGACGCGGACGGAGAATGTATGAATGGATGTTTGTTACTCTTACACGCATAAACTACCGAACGAATTTTAATGAAAAGCTAGTTAAAATATTATGAATCATGTCCAACTTCGACCACAGTTACACTCATTCCATAAAAATAACTGACTTGAACATTTAAAAGTCATTCTACAATAACTACACGTATAAACTTAACCTGAACTAGTCTCAGTAAGTCAGTAACCAAATCCTACGACTATTATAAATGTGAAAGGATTGTGAGTATGGATGTCTGTTCTCAGTAGCAGTCAAAAATCCCAATTTTATAGTAGTATTTTATGACTATATTCATAGCACATAAACTTTATAATTAGGTTACACAACTTATACATTGTATGGGCGCTGACATAATTTTCATACATTTTCATACTTATACTGGTACTGTTTCCTCTAAATTTGTAATAAGTAGGCACGTGAGGTATATACTGATGTATGTATGTAGTATGCCTGAGCATACTATCACAGAGTTAATCCTAATAATATTATAAATGTGAAAGTTGGTGAGGATGGAAGAATGTTTGTTACTCTTTCACGAAAAACTACCCAGTGGATTTCGATGAAATTTGGTATCGTAGTAGTTTAGGCTCTGGATTAAATCATAGGCTACTTTTTATCCCGAAAAAGTAAATTTTTCTCGTGGAATACCTGATATTATATTTACGCGGGCGGAGCCGTGGGAAAAAGCTATTAATAGTAAAGTAGCAAGTAGGATAGTCTATTCGCGTTTAGGATATAGTTAAATGTTAAAAAAAATCAAAATTGACCAATAACGCTTAACTCGAATGGAATATAGGTACAAAATTAGATGAAAATTTTCTAGTTGCATTACTTAAATAAGTTCTGTCTCTGTAGCTCGATATGAAGTAAGCAGCGACAAATCTAAGCTATCCGCCACTTATTAAGAGATTGTGAAATAGGCCCTAAAAGAATCAAATGCATTTTTGGACTGGATTAAGTTGGAACACGTTTCGCCTAACAAAATCTTTGAAATCGTTTTGGAAATATCTTTGAACACGAACGAAGTCACAGACGAGAGCCGGTCATAAAACATTTGTTTTAACAAGCTACAAAGGCGCACACTCTTCTGACAGGTCGTAAAAATGTTAACTTTTATCTCTTAACTAAAGTAAAAAGGTCATAAGTTGTAAAAAGTTGAAAATTTTTAACACTAAAAAGAAGCTCCCTTGGTGAAACGTATATTGTCGCGTCGCAATTTAATATGCATTACCGTTAGTGTAGGTAACTTCGTAATATTAAAGTTGGATATTGGATCAGAGTGTTCTGACTTAGATGAAACCTACCGGAGCTGAGTGTAGGTACTTGGAGACCTACTCCACCTACCTAACCCACTTGGTTACTGTCCAAGCACCAACAATATTTATTTATATTATTGCGGGTTTTTGCCCGCGGCTTCGCCCGCGTAAATACGGTATCCCACGGGAATACTGTACTTTTTCGGGATTAAAAGTAGACTATGTTTTAATCCAGAGCCTAAACCTGAACATGAAATTTGGTATGGTAGTATACCAAATTTCATTAAAATCCGTTTAGTAGTTTTTGCGTGAAAGAGTAACAAACATCCTTCCATCCTCACCAACTTTCACATTTATAATATTATTAGGATTAACTCTGTGATAGTATGCTCAGGCATACTACATACATACATCAGTATATACCTCATGTGCCTACTTATTACAAATTTAGAGGAAACAGTACCAGTATAAGTTGTGTAACCTAATTATAAAGTTTATGTGCTATGAATATAGTCATAAAATACTACTATAAAATTGGGATTTTTGACTGCTAAATTAGATCATAGCCCTCACTTAACTACCAGCCATGACCTTATGTAATGAAATTCTTCTCTCTAGACTCAAGTCTACCACTCACAGATTAATAAATAGTTACAACGTTACCCCAGTTTATGTCACATGACACTTACATAATTGTAAGTATGCCTATCTTTATATATAAAAGGCAAAGCCGATTGACTGGTGTATCAACGCACAAGCCAAACCCTTAAGGCTAGAAATTTGAAATTCTGCACACGTATTTCTCATACGACGTAGGCGTCCACTAGGAAAGGATTTTTCAAAACTCAACCCCCAGAAGGGGTAAAATAGGTGATAAAGTTTGTATTAAACTTTTTATTCCTTGGACACATGTGCACGGTATTTCGTATGAATTGAGTACGGGAAAAATAATGACTTACATATTTCAGTGATTAGCTAAAAGTCAGCCTCTAGGTGGGTAAAATAGGGGATGAAAGTTTGAAACCTAATTTCACGCGGGCAAAGCAGCTGGAAAATAATGCTAGTTGTCTAATATTAAGACGGTAATAAAATAGTACAACACAATACTCGGTTACCTTTTTTTTAAAGAAAAAAAGAGAAAATTTAAATTACTTAGACCAAATTAAAGTGTCAATAGCGCACTGCATACTAAAGTTCGGACCGCCGGTTGGACTGCGTTCCAAACCGCGGATCCATAAATAAAGGTACTTGTTTATAGCGGAACCGCTATAAACAAGTACCTAATATTTCCCGCGGTCAGAACTATACCTACATGTGCCGGACTATACCTACATGTGCCGGACTATACCTACATGTGACGGGCGCTGTTGTATTTCTATTTATTGCACATTTAATATGTGACTTTCAAATTGGTATCATTATAGTGATTATAGTGTAAGTATTGATGTCTAAGGGCGATAGTTGTAGTTATTAATTACTTATTAGTACCTGGGTAACTGAGCATCGCTCGGAGTTCTAGTAAATTAAAAAAATAAAAAGAATCACAAAAATATTAATCTCCCACGAACCCACCACATTCCAAATTTCCGAACAACGCCAAAATTATACATACGCATACCAAGTCGCCAATCAGACTGACATAATAGAGCCGAAATTAATGATAACTAGGCAATATTGTTGCACGACGAAATAAAAAAGCATATATAGAATGCTAAATAAAAGCATAAAAAACATATATAGCTTCAAGTTTGCGCTGTTTCCAAGGGACCTAGCTAGATCGATTTTTCTCCCCCAAAACTCCCGCATACTAAATTTCATGGTAATACTTGCAGCCGTTGCCGAGGTTCCGATTATGCATATACAAGATTAGCTCCTTTAATATAAAAGAATGTCCTTTAATTAATTGATACAATTCTTTGATTGATCAGGTGGGTTCAATCAAATTAATTTAACTTGCGTATCAGGTAGATAACACAACTCAGATTTAGTCAGAAGCATTGAAACTGAAGGCCAATACTCGATTTTTTTTTAATTTTAATAAAATTGGTTAAATTGCAGTAGATGTGGCTTCAGTCTCAAGTGAAGCGGTCGCACCAGAAGACGCATCGAATCGTGCGCGTGCGAGTGAGACAAAATATACTAAAACTGAAGCCATACCGCGAATTGAACATTTTTAATACGATAATTGACCTTCAGCTATCTATGATAGTTACAGTACACAGTATCAACAAAGTTCCAGCTCGACCAGTTTCTAAATATTTTCCTTTGCACTAAGACAACTCAAAACATTTAAACACAAAGAGAGTTAACGCAACGATTGCAGACGCGATTGAGCTACGTATTTACACGTGACAATGCGCGCGTGCGCACGATCATCGTTGTTAAGCGATTTTGATTTAATGCCTGGTCGAGCGACAACTTGTTCGATAGTAGGCACCTAGTAATCTCACAAAACACTATGCTAATGCCATATCAGACGTTGTAAATATTTAAACTTCGCTCCAGACTCGACGTGTTCAATAATTCAGGTCGTAAGCCGACAATTCGTAGTTCGTACATGTAAACCGCCCAAGTCCATATTAAACTTGTGGCGGACAATTACCGCCACAATCCTGAATCGCGCTATCGAAGTGATCGACGCGCTAATTATCCCGTTAATAAAAGAACATCACATCGTGAGGTTTTTCGCTCACGTTCATCATTTTCTGCTTCATTACCAGCGAATTTGTGGATCCGATATACCCGGGTACGGTGTATCACCCGGTACGTCACTCTGATACACACACGTAGTATATACTGACGTAGTTCTCACTGAGCGTACTGAAAATATTACCTTTTAGTTATGCACTGGTGTAATTGATGGGAATTGGGGATGTTAATATTACAGTGTCCGGTTACAGTGCGACGTTACGCGATGTGGAGGTGCATTTTTCAAGACTGCTATTCAAAATTGAACTTTATTCACGACACAAAAAGATAGACGTTTCATTCGACATCAGTCGTATACTGCACATGCGCTGTGCAGCGCGGTGCAACTTGACATTCGAACTCTTACAATGTAACCTGTATCATATTGTGTAATGAATAAGTTCAAGTTGTGTAATTAGTAGTCACTTGCAGCGCCGTGTCGCGTATCGTTTCCTTTTCGTGTAAATTGACCCTAAATAAGCAAAATCAAACAGTGTCCGCGGATTTTGTTTTCATTCGTTTACTAAAATTGCAAAATCGTTTTTTTTCTTCAGTGTTGCAAAATCGTTTGTTTTCTTCAAGATTCAAGATCTCTCTAATTAAACACAGATCAGTGTGATCTGACATGCATTTGACCGATTTTCTTCGAAGAATAAATATCCATCAAGGGTAGGTTAGCGTAATCCGGCGTCGCATTTGTCAAGCTGCCGGGAGCTTTTCTAATTACGAGAGGACTTAGAGACCCAGTGCTACCGTTAATGTTGCAGATTCTAACAAATAACGCCGTAATGGGTTGATACTTAAGTGTTAAGTGGGCTTTATGTGTACGATAGTACATAAGAGATAAATGAAATTTTGCGTCGGGTATCGCCGCGAACCTTCCCGTGCGTGTGTGTGGGACAAAAGACTATCGTCGGGCGCGCTCGTATGGGATCTCTCATAAATTCGGCGCTTACGCGCGAACATTATGTAGTTCGAGACAACTTAAGTAACTAATAACCTTAAACAAAATGTAATAGGCCATGTATTAGGAAAAAGCAGCGTCTAAGAACTGTATGCTTTACTTATTACATAATACTAAAACTACATTTGTAATGTAGTTTTAGTATTATCTAATAAGTAAAGATCATCATCATAATAAGATCATCATCCTACTATAATACGTGAGGTAAAAACTTTGTGGCCAGTTTAAAAAAATATATGCAACTGGAGGAGTATGAAATTTTGCCGGAAAGTTTCAGTTAACGTGGGTGTGTCTTCTACACACCCACGTTAACTGAAACTTTTTTTTAATTTTAGCTATTTTTTTTTTAATAATGCTTAGAAATACTTTATAAATAAATAAAAGTAACAACAACACTCAGCACCTCAGATTATTAACTCGCACCAACGTTTGATAGAATTTCGTTACAGATAGATAGATTGTCTATCTGCCAAGAGTGCGGAGGGCGAGTTTTAGTCCCTACTCGCCGTGAAGAAGTTAGCTACAATTTGTATGGCATCGAAACACCGCCCCTAGTGGCAAACAATGGTATCTTATTCGATTAATTTATTTTTTTCTATCTAAGAGCAAATAATGTTATATATATATTCTATACTATACTATTCTATCTATACTAACGTAAGGAGTCGTCATTCCGCGGATTTACACGAATGACAGCTCGCGGCTGTGTGTGCGTGGCTGGGCGAATGCGGAGGCGGGCGGGGCGTGAGTTTTTCCACCCAGGACTTTCGTTCACGGGGCTGGCCGCTGGTCATTTCGTGCTTTGACATAATTGACAGTATATTTTCATAATAATTATGATAGATTTTTCTGACGCGACGTTTAAAATTAGTTTGGTGTCAACCTTAGGCTTACGTCAACATTGCTGACATTCGTAGGTGCAGTTATTTGTAGGGAGTGTCGCCCCTGTGCTAAGAGGCAAAATAACTATAAAGTTAAAATTATATGAAATACTATTGGTGAATTTCGACAACACCTCTAGTTAAATAAAATATTACGTATAACATACGTAAGATACGTAGGAAGGCAATTATTTCATTATATTTTCAATTGCAATAGATTCGTTGTTAAAATGTAGTTACTATACCTAAATATATTTTTTTACATTCATTTTCTCGGGATAAATATCTATTTTCCTAAGTAATTTAAGATGCCGTCATCTTATCAGCTTAGGAAATTAATATTCACCGCTCAGTGCAAAGTGCGCCTTGAGGAGTTCAAAGCAGTCCTTTATCCTATAGCTAATACTTTTTCCAATATTTGTTGCGAGAGCTCAAATATTAAAGATTTCGAACTTTTCAGCTCAGTCCAACACAATTTCATGAGCTGAAATGAACGTATAGAATTTGTTATTGGAGTGCTCGAGTTTTCGCGGAAAAAATAAGTGCATTCGAAAAATTTCGCTCGAATATTGTGACTTACTGTACTTTAATTGTGGCTAATATATTTTACTTAATTAGCTTTGACGTCAACACAGAGTAGAAAATATATACTTACATATATACGTACAAATAAACAGCTTTCATAGAATGATCCAAATCGATCCAAATTGGAAAATTTTCACATCCCCTTCAACGGCCCACAATTTTTCCACACAATCGTGGACACACCGTGCGCTTGTAGTAGTGCAATTAAATCGGAAGCTAACCATGCAGCTGTTTATCGGTTTCTCTTTCATTATTATGTGACGTCAGTGTACTATTGGTAGAGTTTATGTAATGAAAGGATGTAGGCACATAATATATTAAAACAGCTAGCTGTATATTAAAAGTTTTATATTTGCCACGGATATAGAGCAGACCTTAGAAAGAACATGGGCTACTTTTTATTGCGGCAAAATGTACGATGCCCTCGAGTTTTCCTTTTTCACGCATGAATTCGCGGACGACATCGACACAAATGGATAGAATAAGATCAAGATTTTGATATTGGGTGTGTTTCGTTACATCGTAGAAAAATTTGTTGTATGTTTGCGTAAATAAATTTAATTTCTATATTGGGACGTGTTAGAACTTTAGTAATTTATATGATCATTAGAGATATAATTTAAAATTCATGTGAAGTGTGAAGGTAATCCTGAAGTTCACGGATCCCCAAACATTCGGAGTATCGACGTATAGCCGGGGCTAAACTTTGGGAACGTCAGGGGTGTGCACAGAGATAAACGACTTATTTCAACTTTGCCGTCAAATTAACTGAATTATTTACTACGTGGATTATGTCATCGCCTAATAAGAGTTTCCTCGAAGAACTGTTACAAACCCGAAACCTGCATCAATCTGTTTGTGATTTAGAAAAATATCTAGCCAATATACGGCAATGCGTAATGCAAGTTTAATATCTTAAAATATAATATTATACGAGGGCTGATTGATAAGTTTCCGAAACGACAAAGAAAAACTTCAAAAATCTATTTAAAATACATTTATTTCTCAACGTAGTTTCCTTCTACCTCGATGCATTTAGTCCAGCGCTTCTCCAATGCCGTTACACCAGTTAAATAAATAAATAAATAAATAAATATCTATGGACGCTTCACACCACGTCAATCTGGCCCCGTGCTAAGTATCCGAAGAACTTGTGTTACAGGTACCAGAAAACGGGAAGTATATTTAATACTTTTATACTATACACATATTTAAGATTTTTATTATATTATACACATATTTAATATACATCCATGACCCAGGAACACTGAAAAACTTTTTGTTCCTTCGGCGGGATTCGAACCCGCGACCCCCGGCTTGAGCACCAACGCGCTGAACCACTGAGCCACAGAGGTCGTCAAAAAAAGTTTGATAAAATGTTTTCTCCAACCCCTCAAAATACTCGACCACGGCAACAATGACTTTTTCATTTGATGAAAATCTCTGGCCACCTAACCATTTCTTCAGGTTTGGGAATAAGTGGAAGTCGCACGGGGCCAGATCCGGGGAATAGTGTGGATGCGGTAGCAATTCGAACCGCAATTCATGGAGTTTGGCGACTGCAAACATTGACGTGTGTGCAGGTACGTTGTCATGGTTACACAATTTTTTTTTCTTGGCCAAATGTGGTCGTTTCTTCTGGATTTCTTCACTTAATTTTTGAAACAAGTACTCTCCATTTATTGTTTTTCCTTTTTACAGATAATCCACTAAAGTAATCTCTCGAGCATTCCAAAAAACAGTCGCCATCACTTTGCCGGCCGACAAAACAGTTTTTGCTTTCTTCGGCGCAGGTTTTCCGCTCTCAGTCCACTGCTTAGATTGTTCTTTTGTCTCGGGAGTATAATGATGTATCCAGGTTTCATCGATTGTTACATAACGCCGCAAAAACTCATTAGGATCTCGGTTAAACAGCGCCAAACACTCCGATGAATCGTCCACTCGACGTTGCTTTTGGTCTACAGTGAGCAAACGCGGCACCCATCGCGCGCAAAGCTTTTTCATTCCCAAATGTTCGTGCAAAATATTAAAAACGCGTTCAGATGAAATTATCACCATCTCTGCTATCTCTCGCAACTTTAAGCGCCGATCATTCAATACAATTTTGTGAATTTTTTTGATCATGTCCGGATTCGTGACTTCATTTGGACGGCCAGACCTGTGGTTGTCTTCGCAGCTCTGTCTTCCACGTTTAAAATCAGTTACCCAGGTGTGAATTATTGTACTCAATGCAGGAGCAGAATTACCTAAAACACTGTCTAGCTTGGTTTTAATCTGGGTGGCTGTTTTCTCTTTTAAAACGTAAAACTTTATCACCGCACGAATTTCGTTTCTTTCCATTGTTAAGAATATTTACGACAGAGAAAGTTCTACGTCCTCTCAAACAAATTCCATCAGTTCGATTAAATTCAAATTTGGCGTTCTATTTTAAAAAAGATGCCAGAATATAATGTAATATTCCTTTTTTGCGTATCATTTTTATAAGTTCGTCGTTTCGGCCAGTTATCAATCAGCCCAGGTAATTCAAGATATTCAAGTGATGTTAATACTATATTCCATAAAAGAGTGATATTATACTCAACTTTGCGCCTATACAGTACTCACACATATGCAATTTAATATACAGTGAGCCAAAAATATCATAAAAATTAAAGATACTTTGGATTTTATAATAATTTATAATTCATTTCAGTGTCAAGTTGGGTGTGCTCTTAGTATAATCAAAGCTTGATTGTCTCCTTCATAATCAAAGCTTGATCAGGCGAGAGAGAGAGTGACAGAAATATCATGACGTGCCACATCACGTAATGCTTAGTCACAGACAGCACACGATGTAACACATACATGTGTTGTAGGCGCCAGCTTTACGGATATCGAGAATGAAACAGGTAAACTTTTTACACAAACAGGTATGGAAACCTACAACTAAAATACATTTATTTATCATATGATTTATACAAAATTCCTCAGCGTATAACATTTGAGCAATATTACCGATGAAACTAACTTACCGAAGTTCAAATTAAATGTTGGGCCCCGGAGACCCCGGAGAGCGCTGTGTGCGGTAAATAATACTTAGCAGTTGAGGGTTAACTCCCAAACGGCTCAACTTAGTTTGACTCTATTTTTGTGTTTTATCAAGGAGATTGCCTTAAACTTGGGTTAGGTAAAAGGGTGCATGCTTTATCATAATAGTTTGGAGATTGTGTGTTGTTACTGTCACTTGGTAATCGTTATCAAGACCTATTATATATTATATTTACCTATTATATTTGTAGACTAGTAAAGTCGTTTTTATGAAAAACTTCTTTGAATTTTATAGAAACTGTTTGAAACTTAAAAAACATACCATACTTATTTCAGTACTAGATTTCGCCCGCGACTTCGTGCGCGCAAAAGGAAATTTCGCGGAAACCCTAAATTTTGCAGCAATAAAAAGTAGCTACAATAATATACCGTGGTCTACTATAGTAAGAACCCCTTACACAAATTTCATCTAATCTTTGGAAAAAGGACATAACCTTTTGTTTCGGCAAAATGTACGGTGCCGCGCGGAACACGACGTCCTGTGCGAACAAGTTGGGGGCAACATCTATCTATACAGATAAATAAAATTGAAGTGTCTGTTTGTAATGTTAAATGCAAAGTTTTGCAGTAAATGCATAATAATAAATAAACCTACACCAAAAAACCAATTTTAAAAATTTTGTCATTGTGTCCGTCTGTCTGTCTGTTTGTTTGTTCCGGCTAATCTCTAAAATGGCCGGACCGATTTTCAGCAAACTGTCACTGGCAGATAGCTGATGTTATAAGGAGCAACTTAGACAACATTTATCTTTGGGTACCGTTGTGAAAAAATCGGGTTCCATTTCCATTAATAGTTCCATACAAACGAAGTTACGGGCGACAGTTGGCTTACAAATAAAATTAATTTATTAAAAGCCGTAACGTAAATATATGAATACATCAATATAACGCTATGATTAAATTTCAAAAGCTTATTAAAACGACATAGCAATATAGATGAAAAAGCTGTTAGCTATTAATTAGTTATTTGTGTAACGTATCTGATATAGATATTATGGAATAGCTGCGATGAAATATGGCCCGGTCCGAATTCCAACTCGTTGGGGAATGCCGAATTTACAATTGATGTTATCACTATAACCGCTCAGTGATTGGGATAGTGATTTAGTGGTTGTATATCTTTGAAAGACTGATTCCGTCAAAGTATGTTAGCGATCACAATCCATTTTGGAATTTCATTTTTTTTTCAAAGTAATACATCTTCCACAAAAACGGATTCTAGAGTTTTAAATACATCATTCGGTGCTTGAGGTCGAAATGGTCGAAATTCTCCCCGAATAATTCATGCAAGTGTGACCTTTTAACGTACTTTAAAAGGTGTTAAAAGGTTCACACTTATATTTTTTGCCTCTTAGATAAAAAAAAGATAAATGTTATGTCTTGTGACAGATTGACAAACGTCAATGTGTAACAAAACGTGGATCTATCAAACGCAAGGTAGTGCGTTTTACGTAGTAGGCTAGGCTACTGACCCTTAGGCAGGGACTATATGATCCGGAATTCGGCAGGCCCGGAAAATTTCAGAGCACTGAAAATAGATCTCTGCGTTATTAGAATAGGACTGAAATAAAGAAACTAACACACAAGACTCGAGTCAAATGTCAATGACATATTATATGACAGCTCAACACTTCGATATTTAACTATATTGTATTAGCGCAGAGTTTTATTTTTTAGTGCTCCCAATTTTCCCGGGCCCGCCGAATTCCTGATCATACTACGGGTCAGTAGCCCAAGCAGTAACAATTGACAACTACGTACCGCTATCGAATGTCAAATAATAATGGTCCCAACCTTAGCCAGAGTGTAAACCCATCTTCGGCAGTCGTTTAAAAATGCGAATCACTAAGATAATTCATAAAACGTGTAATCTCAGCTAATGCTCACCTTCAGACTATTTAAACTCCCGTTTACGGAACTTTTGTACCTCGCAGACGGAACTTTTACACCCCGCAGACGGAATTCGTGCATTACGCAAATTTATTCCGCCCAGGTTGGGGATTTTTGTTATTGTAATCCTAATTTTTACTTTCCAACAGATTTAATGTCCGCTTCATCTTTTTATTCAAAGTATTTTTAGAACAATTACAGAATGATTTGGAATTTAATCCATTGAACAATCTGGCTAATTTTAAACGCCAAAATCAATATTATACACCAAACCGTATAGTTTTTGCCGTCGCAGTGATGCTACGAGTCGTAACGTAAGGTACGTAACGTAACCTAAGTACAACAAAGTCGAATGAAAAATGCATATGTGAAGTAATCATTTTCAGAAACAATGTCATTCGATAAGTATAGGAGTACTTTATTGTCAGTTGTTCGTGCCTGAGCTTGAGACCCAAATCTAGTGGGGGCTTGGAAAACCAGCGGTGATAATGGTGCCCATCAGTCAAACAGTAAACTCGCTTACCAGTCTTATTCCATAACTAGATGTGATGGTACGGAATCAGCAATCGTGCGGTAACCGTACATTTTGCCGCGATAAAAAGTAGCCTTTGTCCTTCCTCTTGGTCTACCCTATATCTGTGGCAAAATTCATCAAAATTGATCCACTAGTTTCAGAACTTATTCAATGCAAACAAACAAATCTTTCCTCTTTATAATATTAGTAGGTATTCTATAATATCTACTATATTTAACAGCTAAAAATTAGTAAATTGTTCGAGAAATATTGAAATAGGTCACTTCCATAAAACCAGTCTGCGTAACGAACATTTTCCCATTTATTTTTATGTTTTGATTTGATTGAAAAGTTATTTGCTATAAGCGCTCGCACTCGTTCACGGTATTAATAAATATGTATGTTGTTTTACATTTTGTATTTACGGTGGCTTAGAAAAATATTTCCTTTATGACCTACTAGATGTTAAACGTTACATCATAAAAATATGGACAAATAAATTTAAGGAACCCTTATAGTTTCGCTCTGTCCGTCCGTCTGTCTGTTCTTTCTAACTTCTAATTAAAACAAATCGATGAAATATGGTATAATAGTCACAGAATGTGTATAGATTTCAAGTTTGGTATTATAATGTGAAATGGGGATGTTTTTTTTCATTCTACCCAATCATATGAGGCATCTTGGAATAGGTATTTTTAAATGAATGTGAGGTTTCATACGTTACTTTTTTATAAAGTGTAAGCATTGTTTTCGAGTAATCGGCCACCACCGATCGGCGCCGATAGATGGCTCCTCTGAGTGACTAAAATAATTAAGCATACAAATCATAGATGACGCAAGTAGCACCGAAATAATTGATTTTACGGAGAGGAAATGTATCTACGTTACAAAGTGGCTTAGAAGCTGACCCATCCGGCATTTGTAAACTATATGAAGTAGAAACTTGTGACTTTCTATACTAATAGGTTATACTATATAATGTTTAGGGAAATTATTTTAAACGAAAAATGACTACAACTTTTGGAGTAATTTAGAAAAGAACACCATTTGCTCGTTGATAGTTACGAATCCCTCCTAGACATGCCTCTATCATCACTCATATCATCGATCCGTCCCACTGGGTTATGAGAGTAAAGGAAGAGAGAGAGAGTGCTTTTGTGTACTGCGCACACGCTTGGGCACTATGAAATAACTCCTGCGCAGCTGGCCTGGTTTCAATGAAACCGGCCACCGTCACAGAAATCGGTGTGGGGAGCTATTATTATCATCGATCATACTCTTAGCTAGGTTTTATTCTTTTACATTTTGTGTATGGTTTTTGGTAACCACGAGCTCCGTGGCCAAGTGGGTAGACCATTTGATTCGCACTCGAGAGAGTGCAGGTTCGATTCCCAGTTTGTGGCGTGTACCAATGAGGCTTTTTCAGATCTCAAGTACATTATACGGACGCTCTAACGGTGAAGGAAAACATCGTGAGGAAACCCGCACACGGTTGGCCCCAGACGTATTGACCAGTTATTCCTCTGGACTAGGCTGACTATGTTGTGAGAATGTGTGTAATATGTCCCAGGCACTACAGTATTTCAAGAGTGGTTACTTCGCTCGGAGAATACTGTATAATCATCCAATAACGGATGAAAAGGCCCAAGTTTTTTTTTGGCAACCCAAAACTATACAATTTCATAAACTGAAATTAAACAACATGCTAGAAATATACGAAAAAGGTCCAACCTTTTTTGTATATAAAAAAATAAAAACTACATTGTACCATAAAATAACAGGATTCAGTGTTTTACTTTGTACCGCACAAGCGTTACAATAGCGGGTATACAGTTAAGGGCCGAATTGAATTAATGATATAGCGTGAATGAAGTTAAAAATAACTTGTGTGAGTTTGTATGGAGTTGAACGAGTTATTTTTGTTCCAGTAAAAATGAAGCTTGTACGTACGTCGGTAGCGGTCAGTAAAAAATAGCAAAGCAGGGGTTAAAAACAATAGTGACGTACGTACGTATGACATTGTAGGTAAGGGTCAGGTCACATCGAGTCGTGACGCAACCCGACGCGACGCTGAAGGCAGCGATTCATTAGAACTTTATTCACTTCACAAGAAAATACACGTTTTATTGCCAGAGCGGCCGCGGCGCGGCGCTGCGAAGCTCGGTGCAGCAAATATTGCCAGATGGTACATGATGGCGAATCTTATACAAAAAGAATGTTCCTCCTAAACCCAAAGCGTGAAATAAAGCATCCTCTTGCCTCAACTACAGGGCGGGCCATCCTCACGGGTTAGCCTGCAAATCCAGCCGCCTGTCATTAGTGTCAAATTGAAGCGTACTAGTAGGCACATTCTAGGCAAAAAAAAACTTACACAATTGATACTATTGGCGGCCGTTAGTATCGGCGCTGGATTTGCAAGCTTGACGATCAGAATGGCCCTTAACCTTAAACATTTTAAGCATTGTGAAAACGCCCTGAAATTTTTTTTTTTCATAATTCACGACTTATGCTCGTTTTCTCAGGGTTTTTGTCGGTAGTTTATCTCTTCAATAGCGCTTTTGATTTGATTGATTAGCGCGTTTGCGTCATCCAAAAGCGCTATTGAATAGATAACCTACCGACATAAAACTTCAGAAACCGGGCATTATTAATTCACGGTCGTTTCATCGTGCATCATTCATGGCCTCTACATAGGTATAATTAAGTCACAAAACCTGCAGTGCAGCTACTATCTTAATGTCCCTCGGCTGGTTTTCGGCTATGTACGAAAACGTCGATTCCCAAATTTTTCCGAAAGTATTTTGCCGTAAAAGTGAGCAAATCAAACGTCAATTTTTAGGAGTTTTCATTTGAAATTTCCGTGGAACGCGGCGCTTTTGTCTTATTGTGGACTAGCCGAGGCAGGTAGGAAATACCTTTATTGTGTACACAGTTTTTAAAGCGAGGTATTTCCAGAACTAATTTGCCTTGGGGCCTCGGCCTGAGGGCGAATCGGTATGCGTTATGCCCGCTACACACCACAACGATAAAACTGCACAGTTCGGTCACAGCAGACGTACACAGTATTCCATCTTCATACTAGACCGCCTGAAACGTGTATCTGCTTGTGTAATGAATAATGTTCAATTTTGAATAGCTATATTAAAAATGCAGCGCCTTATCGCGTATCGTTTTGTATGTGAATTGACACTTAGTAGTCAATGATGATGACATATCCTACAGAGAAATCGTATCGCAAACTGTCATTTTTATCTTAGTTACTAGCTTTTGGCCGCGGCTTCGCCCGAGTAAATACAGTATGTATTTACTCGGGCGTATGTATTACCCACAAAGAACTTTTTCGGGATGAAAAGTATCTTATGTGTTAAATCAGAGCGCAAACTACTACCATACCAAATTTCATCAAAATCCGTTTAGTAGTTTTTGCGTGAAAGAGTACCTAACAAACATCCATCCATCCATACATACATCCATCCTCACAAACTTTCACATTTATAATAGTAGTATGATCGTTTATCTTCTGATAATAAAGATAAAACATGCTAAGCCATCTGCAACAGAAGTATGTAAATCTCTAGGCACGCTAAAGTTTACTTATAAATTAGCGTACAGCATATCTCAACTATAAATATCTTTTATGGTTCCTTGAGGGATCCGCCTTATGTAAGTTGGCTATCTTCCATCTTCAGATAAAATCCACTCACTTTGTCGGCGCGGGCTCTCCACCTATCTGTTTCTATCTTTTTAGGCTTGTTAGTCGGTTTCGGGGTCACCTACTATAATATTATCCACGATAAATGAAGCGAAGTTGCGAAGTTTCCTAGGGGAATATTTGTTTTCACCAGATGGCGCTAGTAAAAAAACATGCATAAAAGTCGGATTTTGCAAGGATCCGCTGTTCGCTCCGTTTTGTACACTTTATTGCTTGCATCATTTGCCTTGATAAAAACTTTCGTATTATTTCACATCGACGATATTATTAGAAACTAGATGTAAAAGGAAATCTGAAATAAAAAGTAGCCTATGTCCATCCCCGTGGCCTACTCTATATCTGTTGCCTTTCATCAAAATCGGTCCATTAATTTCGGATAGTATTCAATGCAAACAACAAACATATAAAGCAACAAATCTTTCCTTTTTATAATATTAGCATGTCCATACTAATTTATGGAGATATTATGTTACGTACGGGGAGCCAAGAATTCCCCCTAAATTTTTAAATTACAATAACTTTATGATGCCATAAACTTAACTTTTAAAGCTATAGCTACACACAATCTACAACTGTACCAAATTTCGTCTATTTATATACATAATCACATAAGTTAGGACAGACAGAGAGACAGACGGTCAGAACGAAAATATAACGGTTCCTTGTAATACTACGGAACACGAAAAGCCGCATGTAAAAGTTAGTTTTTTCATAATTGCAATCGATTTCGAATAATTCATCAATATGGAATAAATTATTGTGAAGCGAGTATCTATACAAATAAATAAAATTGAAGTGTCTGTTTGTAAATCAACAGCTTTGCACTAAATGCATATATATATATATATAAACGGTACCTACACCAAAAAAAACATTTTTTTAATTTTTGTCTGTCTGTCTGTCCGTCTGTCTGTTTGTCCCGGCTGATATCTGATACTGGAGCGATTTTGATCAGAATTCCACTGGCAGATAACTGATGTTACAAGATATCAGGGATAGGATTAACTAAAGCTACTTTTAGTTCCGGGTTCCTTTTAAAAACAGGGTTCCGTTTCCATTAATAGTTCCACGCAAACGAAGTTGCAGGCCCCAGCTACGTTATTAATATGGACGACTATAATTATTACTGAACAGCCCGCTTCGAGCACATTGTAGTTACATTTATATATAATCATTGTACATTTTAATTAAATATTCAAAATTAGTAGATTAATTATTTTCATATATAGTATATACTAGTGGATTTTGTTCCTATTTAACGAGTTAAATATTGACTGATGAATAGCCACGAGCATAATATTATTTAATGAATTTTTTAATTGTGGTATTTACAATATATTATCTTAATGTAAAGCAGAGCACTGGGGCGTTCATAAATTACGTGAGGTATTAATAAAAGTGGTCCAACCGAAATACACTAAATCTCACTCAAAAAGGGGGGACATCATTTTGCCAAATATCTGGCAAACAATAGTCTCTAAATGCAAAAAATTTGGTTAAATTAAAAAGTTTGGATAATCCAGTTGTGCACGTCTCACATGTATTAATAAAGGTACTAAAACAAATTTTCAATTTGGAATAAATAAACACATTTATTATTATACTGTACTCAATATATACATTTTTTGAAAAAATCTCACGGGAGATTAGGTAGAGGTCCCAGGGGTCGTGTTGTGCCTCATATATCACCAAGCTGGAATATAAAAATCCTCAAAAACGTCTCATGTATTTTATAACTTTCAAAGAAAATACTAGAAATTAGATAATCTGTGATAATAATACTGAATATTTGTATCAAGTTCAACAATACATTCATAACCAATAAACCAATACAGTTGAAATCGGTTACGATTCGTAATCGGAGCACAATACAATGGGGGTGGGTAGCCGCTCGTCGCTCGTGTATCAAAATGGGCTTTTCTTAGAAATTGCTCAAACATTTCATTAAATTGAAAATTATTCCATCAAATTGGTTTCGATTGGAAAAGCAATTCGAGTCTTAGGAAATTGACGACAAAATATATATTTTAAAGGATTAAATTTAACATTATTAATATTTAATGATTGGTCCTCGAGTGCTTATATTCGTCGTCTACAGAGAAATTATTTAAATGACAAGGAGATATTCTTTAAAGGACATTCGAGCAGAGGAGCGAAAATACTGCGCCGCGATACGACTATAATACGACTTTTGACGTCGCGCTACGCGTTTAAGCGCGGTGTAGTTTGAGAATCGCCCTGTGACCGGACTCCGGAGTTGCAACCAATGCGCTACGAATTCAAATGTCACTTTTTTACCGTGCAATAAAGAAATCCAATGATTCAATAAATTTGTCGAATTTTATGTTTTTGCATTTGATAAGCTATAATAGCCTAGTCCGTGGTCCAGTGGTTTAGATCTTAGCTCTCGATTTGAAGGTCGTGGGTTTGATTCGAAATTTAAACAACAAAAAATTTTGTTTCCAAGTTTGGTAAGGATTATTCTAAAGCTCGCTGATCACCTGATTGTCTGACAAGAAAGCATGTAAAAAGTTGGTTCTGCGCCTGATCTCTCTCCAGTCGTGTCGGCCATCCGTCCCACTGGGTTTCGAGATTAAAGGAAGAGAGAGAGAGTGTGTGCTCTTGTGTATTTGTCACACACTTGGACATTGAAAATGAAAAATAAATGATTTTTTTTTTCATTTTAAAATATCTCCGCATTATAAAATAGCTCCTGCGTAGCTGGCTTGGTTTACATTAAACCGGCGAAACCTCCAGTGAAATCGATGTGGGGAGGTATTATTAAGGTAGGTATTACCTACAGATCGTCGTGATGATCTTTATCATCACAAATATGAATGAAATGAAAATTAACATGAATCAGAGGACAAAGATTTGAAAGATTGACAACGACTATGCTGCTGATCACGATGATGTTGTTCAAACCAAGCGAAACCCGCCTAAACAGATTGTTCTTTAACGAGGACTGAGTACGACAGCCTGCACAATCGCGGTATAGCGCACTCGATGCTAAGCAGTACTTATGTGAGCGGGAGCTATGCAACACAATGAGAATTTACGTCCAATCTTCGGGCTCGTCTAACGGGCCTTTTTATGGGTCTGCTGAAAATTGCCAGATAATTTTTGATAAAATACCGTAATACTGTCTGTACCTGTACAGCAACATGGCCTAATACTCCTCCTTCCTCACAAAGGTGTTATGTAAAGAAAAATTTAAAAGGTATTTCACCTTCAATATTATCTATAATCATCATCATCAAATTATAAAGAGGAAGTATTTTTTATTGGTATTTTTGTTTGTTTGCATTGAATAGGCTCCGAAAGTACTGGACCAATTTTCATGAAATTTGGCATAGATATAGAGTACTCAGTAGACCACGGAGAAGGAGATATTAGGCTATTTACTATAGTCAAAAATGTACGGATCCTTCGAAATATTTTTCCGCGTACGAAGTGTGTGCGAAATCGAAGTGCGAAACATTTAGTTATGAATAATTTTAATCTCTAAGAGAGTGTTTTTTTTATTATTTCGTATTATTGTTGACTATTAACCTAATGATTGATAGCGTTTTTGTCTATAGGAATGTATAGTTTTAGGTATACAAGGTTACCTCCAAAAGATGAGTAAAATATCATTGGCAGTAATGTCAAAGTTTGATCAATTATAAGATATACTTATAACTTTTCTGATAATTTATCCCTTAATACATCTTTGTAAAAATCAGCGCAAAATACCTCATATAACCTCGAATAATATTAAATCATGTTGACATACTCAAAGCAGAGCGGGCCACTTCCAGCGCCCATAACACCCTTACCCTACTGGATATCAGATCCAGTTACTTCAGGGCTGGCAAAAAACGGGAAATTTAATTATATTCGGCTTGCTTATGAATATGAGAGCGCCACCCCTAGGATTTACATGAAGAGCTAAAGCATAGATTAAATTAATGATTCTTGCCGTATATACATGATTATAATTGTGTATTGTCAAGTAATGTTATGTATTATGATCTTGTTTTAAGTAGCACGCTGGGTATTTTTAAATAAATGAAGCATTTTTGGGAGTGTTTTTAAAAGTTATTTTTTCCACAAACACAGCCCTAGCAAATTTTGTACCTGTAGAATGAACCCGTGACTTGCTAATATCGAGCGAAAGTACCAAATGTCGAATGAATGCGAATCATCTGGTAAAATCTTTATTATTTAGCTCAAGCTTTAACGTTACAATGTAAAATACGTAATCACTTACAATTATTTACATGTCAGTATCGGGTTGATTAATTATTTAAGTATTTAACATCCTAATATCATAAAAGTTATATTATTATTCTAAAACCTTCGAGGAGTTACACGATATCGGAAAGTCTAGAAATTCGATCAATTAACAATACTGCAGGCTAAAATCAAACTTACAAAGTTAAAATCGAACTGCGATTAACTAAGTTAACATAAGTTCGGAACATATGCAAAATACTCCTTTACGGCCCAAATCTTGGGACTTGTAAATATATCTTGTCGATACGATATTTTACGACAATTAAATTTACAACTTATTGAAATTACATATGAACAGGTACGACTTTCTAACGCAATAAACTTATTATAAACTGTCGTTTAGGATTTGATTATTACTTTTAATTATGATGTACTTCTCAACTCAATCTTACGATGCAAACTATCACTGGAACTTGGTTGAAAAACCTTTCTCTTAATACCAGTTACACTAGAGGGCAAATTGTCGTAAATATAACTGTTTCATTTGAAATGTCTCCAGCGACAGCGTATATGATCAAAGAGCGAATATAATATTGTCTAAACTAGTTTCATTAAGTTAAACGAATAAAAATACTTTTGTCTAAAACATTTTTATCTTCTTATATCTTCATTTCTGGACATTTTATATTGCGCCCTAAATATAATTTTTCGCATAGCCAGTCTCGGGACGGCCTGTAATCAAATTATCTCAACAGCGGTTTGTTTTAACATCAAATATATGAAGTTTACTCTGAAGATCCTACTTTAAAGTTATGTTTATTTTAGGATTATTATAGAACCACATTTTGCACGCGACTACTGCAGCAAAGCTACATTTTTAACGTAGTTAATATAGCTAATAACGACGCTTCTAGCGTTATCTATTAGCTGTTATTGCTAATTATAATACCTAATTTATACTAGACGACGCCATCTATTGGCAAACGTTTCTAACTGGAGCTTCATCTCCAATATTTCTTTATTGTGGCATATGGATTATGTATTACCGCTAGTTGTCTGATAAAAAAAACAATATGATAGTAAGGGTATTTAAGGGCTGTAGCGAGATGACAGTCCTTTTCTTTTGCTGAATCCATAATTTATTAAAGTTTTTCTGGATACAAGTGTATCATATATCTTAATCCCGTTTTTACGGAGAGTTTTTTTTATAAATATCTGTGTTGTGAAGTTTTATTTGGTTTTATTTAATCACACTTGTATTAAAACACATTATTTTTTAATGTAAATTATCACCTTGTAAAATTAGCTCTCTAAATTTGATTGGCCAAACCACGTGCTCATTCTTGCCGTTTAACATTGATATAATAATAGAATATTTGTATCCATACTTTAATTATTCTTGTATATCATCTTTTATTTTGCTTACCCCTTTTTATTTTGTGATCGGTCACACAGCCCATGATTTTGATCGTTTGGGGTTAAGGTCACGCCGGCTATGGGACTCCTACTCCACATTTTCTTGTATGGATTTTCCAGGGAAATATACTCCGGGTTCAAGGCACCGGTTTTCATGGACTTATGGCTGGTTTTTACACATCCGGATTTCTAAGTGCCGCTAGTTATTGCGGACTGAACTGACTGGTTTTGGACCCAGTCTGCACCGCCCCTTGGACGATCTACGTCGCGGTGAACATACCGGCCTGAACGACAGAGACGCTACCGGAAGTTGGAGCCCAACTCGCTCGCGCCACGTGCTGACTACACTCCTGGACCCAGCTAAGTGCCCGCGTGGTTAAAGCCCCTCCGATTCCCACAAACACCAAGAGGCTAAACCAGATCTTTCGGCCTTCTGCCCACGACCACTTTTTTAAATATATTTGTTACGTTGGTAATTCCTCGTTTCATTTAAATCACCCGTAACACTACGTCCACGTATATAGCGCATACGCTACGCGACACATACATAAAGTAGTATAATATAAATACACATAATATATCAATATAAATAATATAAATAATATGCCATATAATATTATAAATATCTTAATAGCCATATAGAGATAAAAAGTCATTGCCACCTGTATGGTGCATTTGCAAGCATTTGTTAAATCTCTACCTATATTCTGTTTTCTTATAGCATTAACACAAGTTATTTGGTCCAGAGAAAACTATGGATTTGGTTGCCAACTTAGGAGGTTCTCCCTAACATTTGGGAAAAAATTCTCGAGGGGGAAGATTTTTAGGGTTATTTTTAGAGTTTAAGTTTGTATTTTCTTGTTTTAAATTAAATTAAGCTATTGAACTGTTATAATTATCAACAAGCGATTTGAAAAGTCAACCTGTAGAAAATAAACTTTCGGAAGTATATTTTAATGTAAAAAGGACAGGATAATTATATTACAGAACTTTTTGACGTGATAACGTCTTATAAATCGATGGAGCCGGCTGCACGCATGAAAAAACATGACTCATGCGTTACCTGTTACCCGTTATCGTTACCAAGTACCGTTACCAAGTACCCAAGTACCAGCGTTACCTCGCATCGCATTGCCTTTACCTCATTATTATTATTGTTGTTGTTGTTGTTGTTGTTGTTGTTGTTTTTATTGTTGTTGTTATTGTTGTTGACGTTGTCACGTTCAACTATCGTCAGTAAACCGACTTTACAGTCAACCAGTATTTTTTTTAAATTATTTATTTATCAGATTATTCAAGTTTGGGGAGAAATATTTTTGAGAGTTGGAACACTGCACAAAAATCGGAATGCACTATAATCATATGAATGAGACACCGTTTATGGATTATTATTTATTGGTGACTTAATACGCGTTACAGTTTTGGTGTCCGGGACCCGACTGACTTACAAGCTAACGGCAAACTGAAATACAATACCTTATGTATATACTTATAAACTACGATGCAATACTTAAGGGTTGCCACAATCAGTACTCTGTTTTAATACAATAGAACTGAAAATCAAACAAACAAATGGCGTGCTGTCATAATGGTCTGCTCCAAACAAAATCGGTATGTGTGTAGGCAACATTAAAGGCAACTATGCCACAAGAATTGTATATATTCGACTATGACATAATAATTATACTACCTGTCCTAGGTGATTTAAAGAATTGTCTCTTTTTAGGGTTAATAATATTTGACAATTAGTGACTACCAGCCATATCACTGATTACGGTCCCAGCACCACTGTCAACAGGCATCACGTCTGTGTTATTAGTGATCTCCATCGCCATAAAAAATCCATCCCCACTACTGTCGCTGCCACCACTACCACCAACATCACCACTAACTATCAGCCTCACAACCCTGAGTAGTTAAAGTGACAAAGAGATCTTCTCTATCATGGCACAGAAAATCCACTAGCCGTACTTCCTAGTATACTTTGTTACACAGTCTAGTATGTCATCTGGGGGTATATATTCAGGGGGACCTCCACCAGTCTGTAAATAATAAGAGATACTACTGCAGTATTAAAAAATAAACAAACAAAACAAACATTTTTGTTATTGCATAGACAACCTTAAATTTTTTCATTCTTCTTTTAGTACTGCGTTTACGTGCAATACGTGTCTCTTTAAAATCCCACTTGAAACGGATTTGTTCCGGGGTCCTGGGACAATTGGTAGCGTTTGCGTCTATATTTTGTGGATAATCGTTGCCATTCGTTCATTTTCATCTTGTTATCGGCCGCGTTTGTAGTTTTTGACGTTATTGTTTTACTGAACTCTACAAGGTCCAGTAAATACTAGGTTTCTTCTCGTGAGAGGTTTAAAAACACATTAGGGGAATGGCGGGATAAACATGTTTAGGGTAATTCCCTTCGAGCGGCGGAATACGTTACGACGTCATACGCGGATAATCAACAGTTACAACGTTATACGACTAGTTTTATTTTGACTGTTTTATTGCTTTTGGAGTTGGTTTATTAAGATGATGTCTTTATGGCGCTTATGGTAATATATTATGTTGCCATGATTTTTATAAATACAGTTATAAGATATTGAATTACTTAATAACAACCATTTTGTTATGCAGTACATTATGCAGTACATTACAGGTTTTTAATTCACAAAAGTGAATAAAAAAGTATTTAACTCCAGTCACGACACAGAAAAAAAAAGTAAACAACAGTACACCATAGTTCATATGACAAAATTTTTAATTCTTTCACTACGGTCAAATTCACGAGACGGAATAAAAATACTATTTTGGACAAGTGCCCCTTTTCTAAAATGAACTGTTATCTCAGACCCCCATGGCCAAATTACATACTTTTAAGATCAACCCCCTTCGAGCGTCCATAATGGTCCGCTAACTTAAAACAGCTGCTACAGAGTGTTATTTTTCATTCTGACTTAGGTCAATAGAAGAAGACAGAGTAATTAGCAATGCTTTAAGTTAGCAGACTATTATGAATAAGGGGGCCTATCTTTAGTTTTTTCCTATTGATACAAAATACCTAGGCACTAAGGTACCAACTGGAAAACTTTGCACTTGGTTAAGTGAGTAAAGTTGACTTCATTTTCTCATCAAAATTTAACAAAATAAAAAGACATACAATTCAGTAAATATCAAGTTTAATTTATAATAATTATTACAAATTAAGTACTTTAAGAATATTAAGTAGGTAGGAAATTATATTTAAAAAAGTGTTAATTCGCAAAGAGAAAATAAAACATTCAGTGTGATGGATGAACCTGGTGACTATCTACCAATCTAGCTACATCCGGTTCAATATTGGTGAGTTGCGGCCTTAAATCTCCACGTTCGTTCATTTTCAAACGGTTTCTTTGTTTTGTCAAAATGTTTGTTACCACACTGAAGCTTTTTTCAACTAGGTATGATGATAGAAAAGCGATAAGGTATTTTTCAGCAATGTTCCAGAATGTAGGATACTGTGTTTCAATGTTGCGTTGCAACCAGAACTTCTGATAGCCTTGGTTGAACTTCTGCTTCAGCTCTTCGTCTGTGCTGATGGTAATCAACTCTTCTTGCATTATCACATTGGCTTCTTCTATGGCTGTGGTATTGTACGGATTTATTATCCATTGAGAAATTTGTAAATTTAAAAGATCCTCTAACCTCTCCGTAAAATCCTTGTGTAATGCGTCCAAGTGAGTGACATATAATAAAATGTTACCATATTGAGGAAATTCTGGTAATTTTGACAAATGCGGAAACTACGAATATTCTTTTCTGCCTAAATTTTGTTTATAAAGGATTAGTTTACCCACGAAGGCCGATATTATTGATTTTGTTTTAATCAAGTTAAGATCGTCACCCTGCAGCTGCAAATTAACTTTGTTGAACATTCCAAAGATATCAGTCAAGTAATAAATATCTGTTTTACAATTGTTCAGATTTTATTTCAAATTCGGATCTTTTTCTTGTAACAACTCCAACACAGATTTAAAAATGGCTGAAAATCTTACTAAGCAAAAAGCCTCTTGATAATCAGCGAACTTCAGTGTGCAGAAGTAATCGAGTAAAGACTTCGTCGTTTTCCTCACGTAGCTGAGCAAATAACCGAGAGTTCAAAGAATTGCTTCCAATCTTGTTGATAGCATTTATTACATATTGTAAAGACTTATCAATCTAGGACTTAGCTTTTTTGCTACTAAATGCTGCCTGTGAATCACGCAGTGAATGACTAGTACATCAGGCAGTTGTCGCTTTAAGTGAGCTATAAAACCACGATGACGACCAACCATAGACGGTGCACCATCAGTCGCAACAGAAACAATGTTCTTCCACGGAATAGCTTTGACAGTAAAAAAATGTTCCACGGCCTGAAAAATCGATTCTCCTCTGGTATTAGTATCTAAATATGTAGCAAAAAGCAGTTCTTGACACATATTTTCATCTTTGGTATATCGAATATATTCTAACAACAGAGCTTCATTGCCGGGTAATGTAGACTCGTCCAACTGGAGAGAGAATCTGTTGGTCTGTAAGAACTGGCATAAAATGTTTTCCACATCGCGTCCCATTTCATCTATGCGTCTCTGAACGATGTTATTGCTCAAAGGTATTATCTTTAAAATATCATGTGCGGGCTTGTCCAACACATTGTTAAGGACCTCCGCAATGGCTGGTAAGATAAGCTGCTCTCCAATTGTGTGGGGTTTCCCCGACTTCGCTATTAGTAAGATATATTACTATAATAGGACGCTCGTAAACTGTCATCGTCTTTAGTAGATGATGACGCAAACATCGATCTTATGGATGACCTTTTGTCTAGTTTTTCTTTAGGTGCTTGAAAAAATGACAAGGGCTTACTTTTTTTGTCAGCGTGTACTCTTGATAAGTGTTTATCCATTTTTGAAGGCTTCATGGCATAATATGAGTTATTATCGTTCAAGCTCCAACGAATTTCAAAACGCAAATGAACTTTCAACCTAAGTGCAAGCTCATTAAATAGTAAAATATCAGGAACACGTTTGGACTTGTTGATCGTTCGTGTTAAATTGTGTAAGCGTCAAATAGAGAGCAAGTCAAAACGCGCCTGAAAGACGTACTCTCGAACTCATTATCTTGCACAAACTTGACACTTTACATTACTACAACAATGCTATTTCCTACAAAAATATTAATTATTTTAGTACACGTAACACAACATAAACAATACAGTACCTACCTATCTTGAAAGTTTTAAATAAGAACTTGTGTTAATTTAATAGGGGTCTATTCTTAGACCTCGTCGACCCCCAAAATCAGTTTTCGTTTATGTGGACCCCTAGTAAACCGATATCGACCCAAAGGGGTCGATATCGACCACTTTGGGAATCCCTGATTTAGGCGAACAACAGCCTTTGGATGAATTTAAAAAAAATAGTCAAATGCACGAGACTTCTGCAATGTTTATAAATACAGCTATAAGATATTTAATAACTAAATATCAAGCATTTTGGGAGACGAACTACATCATCTAAGGTTTTTAATTCACAGAAAAAATGTGAACAAACATTTATGGTCACAATAGCAAATGTGTCAAAACTTAAAAATTGCGCGGTACCGACGCGTCGCGTCAAGTATGTAATAACCCGACCAAGTAAAATAGTTAATTAGATTCGCCTTACGAATGACAATGTGTTACTTTGGGTTGTGTGAATTACAATTATTTTTTGACAGATGATCATGATTGTTTACCGACATAAATTATTCTGTCTCTTGGTCTTTAGTAGGTATACAAACAACAATTTTAACCTTGTGTTTGGTGCTTATTTAACAAGTTGGAAAAAACATTTGGAAGATGTAATAAAGTCTTGAGACGGGTAAAGAGGCGTTGTTTGTGAATTTTGTGGTGCAGATTGTTACAAGAAAAAACGAGCGCGGTCGCTGTTTCACAAAGTTTACCGACGATATTCTCCTGATAGAAAAACTTGTTTAAAGTATTAGCCTTCTTCACCGGAGGAATCTTTTCCTCTAAAGTTTACGAGGCTACGGATTTTTCCTATCCTAATATTTTTGAAAGTAAAATGAATTACTATAAAATTATTAAATTAAATATCTGCACAGAAACGAATATAAATTCTGTATAATCAATACTATTCAGCACATTATGTTGTTATTAAAATAAAAGTAACCTAATAACCTAGTAAATGTACCTTAATAGATACAGCTAATCAATCATATTAAGTTTCATATCCATCAATTAATTTCACATTTGGAGATAAATCCGAAGGCTGTGCTCGTGTTATTTTCCCCGGGCACAGCGGAGGCAAACAGTTATAATCTAAAAAGGATCCCCCGGAGACGCCGATAGCCTTCAGCGATAAAACGCCTCGTCCCCTCAAATCTCTTTATTAATCCCATAAAATCGCCGAGAAATTCGGCCGCCGACTATTTTTATTTGTTTTCATTATTGTTTCATACAATTCGTCTTCTTTGTTTAGCATTAAGGAAAAATCACGAAATTGTGATTTTTCAAGTCCACAGCGTCAAATACTACAATACAATTGCAACAATTACAGTAGATAAACAAATAAAACGCGCCAAATGTACACCAAATAATACATATAAGTGCTTCATAATTATTACGTCAACCATAACTCGTAAAAACCGTATTAAAAGCATTTCCATTTATTTGAAACTATGTTTATGTGTGTATTACAGGAAACTGAGGCTTCAAAATGAAGTAGATTTTTTCTTACATTAAGATAAATAGAATTTTCTATTTCATCCCATACACTCAGTTCACGTAAGACTTTTAATGGCAAATAGATTACAACTATTAGAATCAAGCCGATCTATATCTGCCGAGCATATTGTGTAATCTCATACCTGACACAATATACGAGGTATTGAGGTATTGACGACTTGATTACCTTCCTCTCGCATTGTTCTATTACTAACCATAGGAGAATTACACCATTGTGGCTAAGATGTTGATGTAGGTAAGGCAGGCTTTGAAACGTCAGCTAAATACTATATCATGTTAAATATAATGTTCAATAAAATCTGAAGGTATACTGGGTGATTTTTTATTCCGTTTCGAATGAAACATGAAACATTACGTTTTGTATCAAAATAAGAATATAATATTATATTCAAAAGTACTTGGTGTCAAAGCTATTAATACATAAGCTATACAGGGTGACCTGAAATTCGATACATTCCTTTGAAAGACAGAAAGTAGACCTCATTTACAGTAATAATTTTCATGGCATCCCCTATCCGAAAGTTGATATTTACAAAGTTATTGAAATTTCAAAATTTTTTTCTTTATTTTCGACTTTTTGACTTTGACATGACGTATTTTTAAAAATGTTTGTCTTTTTAGTGATTTTTTTATGTATTTTAACCGTCAATGAGTCAAATATTATTTTTAAGGAATAAATAGGGACAAACTAAGCGAGAATTTTTGATTATGAGACATGAAACAGAATTTTCTTTTAAGAAAAATGCACATTTTTCTTAAAAACAGGTGATTTTCTTAAAAAAATGTATGATACAATGCGTACAAATACCTTAAATAACTTTCTTACCTCATAAGCTTCCAAAAAAGGTACAAATATGTACATAAAAATATGAACATGTAATAAACAAAGACAAAACAATCATCAGGTAACGTTATCTCAAGAATTACTCTACCTGAGGCGACCTTTTCTTTAATTGTTTCCTTTGTTCAAACTTCGGGATGTTTCGGCTACTGTCGTCGCGGCCCTTTGTCAATGAGTTACCGACTGGCTTAGAGAGCAAATTTAGTAGCTAATATTAGTTTTAAGTCAACTATTGCCGTGTACGGACGTATTGTTGCTTTAAACTACACCCTTACTTCTACTTGTGATTTTTTTGTATCGCGATGGCTGCTTTTGAGTACGATGAATACGCTGACATCTTGTTTTGTTACGGACTTTGTAATGGTAATGCTGCTGCTGCACGAAGAACATATACGTTGAACGTTTTCCGAATCGACGAGTGCCAAACGTTAGTGTTTTCAACAACATTTCGACGAATTCGGGAAAGCGGCCGTGTTGATAGAAGACGTGGCGATTCAGGCAGACCTCGTTTGTATGCTCCAGAAGAAGAAGAAGAAATTTTAACACTTTTTCAAAATGATCCTTCTATTTCTACAAGTTCGGCAGCTAGAAGACTTGGATAGAGTCAATGGAAGGTGTGGTTTACAGTACACACAGCGCGTCTACATCCATTTCACTACACACCTGTCCAAGCGTTGGAAGAGGGAGACCCGGTTAGAAGAATGGAATTCTGCCGTTTTATGATAAATGCAGACATGGAGGATCGCAATTTCTTCTCAAGAATATTGTGGACGGATGAATCGAAATTTGACCGTGACGGGATAAACAATTTCCACAACACACATTACTGGGCACCAAAAGGAGAAAACCCCAGGATGAAAAAAGAAAGGGCCCATCAAACCAGATTCAGTCTAAATGTCTGGATGGGTATAATTAATAATAATTTAGTTGGACCTCATTTTTTGCCTCAAAATTTAAATGGTGAAATGTACGAACATTTCCTAAGAGAGGAGATTACTGGTTTAATGGAAGATGTGCCAATAGCAACTCGTCGTAATATGATTTTCCAGCATGATGGTTTCCCGGCCCACTTCCGCCTCGGCGTACGCCAGTGGCTAGACCAAACTTACCCACATCGCCGGATAGGTCGAGGCGGGCCAATTCCTTGGCCAGCACGGTGTCCCGATTTGACCCCGTGTGATTTTTGTCTTTGGGGTCATATGAAGGCTTTGGTGTATACTACACCCATAACTACTGTAGAGGAGCTCAGAAGCCGCATAAGAAATGCAGCAGAAGAAATCGAAACTAGTCTTACTACCAGAATAAGCAAAACAGAGGTACGGAGAAGACTACGGGCCTGTATCAGAAACAGAGGTTCACATTTTGAACAAGACCTAAAGTAGAATATTTATTATTAAATTTAATTAAACATTGATGTTTTTTAAACACAATAAACGTAATTAAATTCAAGTTTTTCCTTTTATTTTAACCTTATCGCAAATAAATCGATTTAGACATTATTTCAATTTACTTCTAATATGTTTACTACAACGTCATATTTTTATGTAGACATTTGCACCTTTTTGGAAAGCTAATGAGATAAGGAAGTTATTTAGAATATTTGTACGCATTGTATCATACATTTTTTTAAGAAAATCACCTGTTTTTAAGCAAAATGTGCATTTTTCTTAAAAGAAAATTTGGTTTCATGTCTCATAATGAAAAATTCTCGCTTAGTTTGTCCCTATTTATTCCTTAAAAATAATATTTGACTCATTGACGGTTAAAATACATTAAAAAATCACTAAAAAGACAAACATTTTTAAAAATACGTCATGTCAAAGTGAAAAAGTCGAAAATAAAGAAAAATTTTTTGAAATTTCAATAACTTTGTAAATATCAACTTTCGGATAGGGGATGCCATGAAAAATATTACTGTAAATGAGGTCTACTTTCTGTCTTTCAAAGGAATGTATCGAATTTCAGGTCACCCTGTATATAACATAAGCTAAATATTTGAAAATCTTAAGAAGATCATGATTTGAGGTCACCGTACTGTGCCTGCGCGCCGTGATATGATCCAATCACGCGCAATGTCATAGGTGTCAATATGGTGACAATTATTTGTAATGTAAAAAAAATACTAGATGAGGGTCGTGGGCAGAAGGCCCTAAGATCTGGCTTAGCCTCGTAGTGTTTTTGGGGATCGGAGGGGCTTTTAAACCACACGGTCACTGAGCTGATTCGGGAGGAGGTGAAGATAGCACGTGGTGCGGGGAGCCCAACTTCCGGCGGCGCTTCCAGGTCGGTGTTCTGGCCAGGAAACTCGCCACGGCGTAAATCGTCCAGATGCGCAAACAGTCTTCAGTCCGGAGCACAGGACACAAGAGTTGCGTTCCCAAGGCAAGCAAAGCGGTGCGATGAATCCGGAATATAGCTAGCGGTGCGAAGAACCCAGAGTTTAGTTTCATGATGAAATTTAAAAGGTGCACGTGTTTGGCTATAGCAACTAGGTATGGCAAGTAATTATTACAATCAGTTAATTTACAGGAAAAATGTTAAATGTTATGTTACAAGCGTGATTAACCTAATAAAACTTCACAACACAGATATTAAACGCACCGTAAAAACGGAAAAATAAATATATCACACCATTACATCTTGATTATTATCCCATTTGAATTTAAATGGAAAAAGGAAACGTCATTTTGTGAAGTGTCTTTTATTGTACCTATTGTCTTCTTTTTTTTTTAAATCTGACTGAGGGCAAATATTATTATATCATACAGATTAAGCGTGCATTAGATTGCGCTGAAATTTGGATGCATCGTGTTAGAAATAATTTTATAAATTTCATTTCCAAACGGTATAATGCTAGTGTGCAACTGTGCAGGTAAACCGGAGCGTGTATGTTCTGCAGGTTTCGATACTAGTTGGCTCAAGCTTAGGTAGACATGTGTATCTGTGTAAATTTGTACGTTTCGTGTATGGCTAGCTTTAAACATGTGTGTAGCAGTGGACTAAAGCTGGTATTAGATAGAGCTTACATCAGTTACAACTTTTTACATAGCAGTCGTGTGGAATCGCACTTTAGAAGGCCGATTCTCGTAACCAAAAAGTTCAAATCGCAGTGTGGCTTCAGTCTCAAGAAATGCGGTCTTGTACATTTTTAATAACGAGAATTAACTTTCAGGATTGTGACGAAATGAACAGTTCCTGAAACTTTTGAATTGACTATATGAATATTAAGCTGTTCATCTTCATATATGTATAGCGTGGAATGATGTTTATACATTTTAAGGGCAGTGGTCGATTGCCAATTTAGCCATCACATTTATCAGAACTCCGAGCAAAGCTAGGTTACCCAGGTGCTTTGGTTTATTCAAATCCCGCGTAAATGACATCATCTCGACAGCACTTAGCGCTATTTACGTCGTCGATGCATTTGTAAGTCTTTTGATGTAAACATCGTTATGAATGCCATTAAAGTTCCAGGTCGCATTTTAATATTTAAAGTAAAATTTAAATTCGAGAATGAATTAAATTTAGAAGGCGAGATCTTCTTTAAAATGTAAATTGTTCTTCACAAAATTTGGAGTCAGTAATGAGTCTATATTGAAGTTTTCGGACGTAATTCAAGTGAAGGCGCATTTTGTCTTGAATTTTGTTTCTGTAACAAGTGAACTTTAATGTGCCTGCTTTACTTTTTCTTTTTTATTATTAAAATTGAAGTAATTTTAAATGATAGAAACGAAGTGTGCTATGTAAAACGTTCTGTCTGTAGCCATCGTCAAATCTGTAAGTTTATTAAATACTAGTTGTTGCCCGCGGCTTCGTACGCGCTAATGAAAATTTCGCGGGAACCGTACATTTCGCTACGATTAAAAGTAACACATGTCCTTTCCCGTCGTCTAATCTTTATATGTGCCAAATTTCATCAAAGTCGTTCCAGTAGCTAAAAAGCCTATTCAAGCCACACAAACAAATATACAAAGAACAAACCTCTCCTCTTTATAATAGAATAAATGACTACTTTTTACTAAATACCAACGTGATTTGTTTAAAGTTTTAGCTCTGATCGACTTCTCGAAATTTCATTTGTGGCCACGATCACGTGAGCTCATATCAACGAGTTCAAAGTTAAATTAATGCTATCATAATTCCAGTCAGCTACACACTCGATAATTGGCTCAGCGTCGAACATTCCGGCACGGAGGTCGCTAAAATATGCACAAACCTGCGAATTTGCGCGAGTATCGGAACAACTCACGGAAAATTGTTGATGTTCAAAATTAACTTCTATTTTTATTTCGCATAAAATAAAAGTATTCTTACTTATATTATAAATGTGAATGTTTGTTTGTTCGGCTGTTGCAGTTCCACCAAAAAAACTACTAAACCGATCATCATATCACATAGTCTACTTTTTATCGCGAGAAAATATCCCAGAGAAAACCGCGAATTTTTGAGCTTCGTATATTTTCTTTCGTTCCGTAATAACATATGAGTTTTTTCGGTCTCTGATAATTGTCAAAGCACGTAGCTCAGCTACGTATGCTTAGTTAGTTATTTCAAAACTTAAAATAGGCTATGACATACATTTGACAGAACAAATGTTCATACAAGAAAAAGTTACGACATCTTGGTTTTCACCATACCTGAAATGTCAGCCATCTTGATTTCTCCATATTTCAAATGTCATAATGCCCCCATGAACTTCAAAAGTGGGGCCATTTAAACGTAGACAGTTTTTGCCTCAACATGCCTCGTCGATAATATATACGACTATGCCCGGTCAGACTAATATTTTTGTGATATTTTTTTTACCTAGCGCCATCTGTAATTTTTTTCCCGTACTGCTTGAACTCGAGAAAAGCTCGATGTCCCAGGTTCTTAGTATTGATTAAGTAATTTCACTATAGGGTGGTTCTCCAAAAATCTTTATTTTCTAATGAGTAATGACGTTAAGGGTCAGCGCAGACAGAGAAGAATAATCCTCGCGCAATCTCGGGCATTTTCTATTTTATATCGATATAAAATCGGGCGTATCTTCGAGGACGCGCGAACATTTTTTGTCAGGTTCAAGCATTTATGCACTTTAATGTAATAATTTTAAAGTTTATTTTCAAGTGCGTTAATAAAATCCTCTCCGCTGCGCTCCGTTCTGTCTGCGCTGAGCCTATGGCGTTAAATTTGCTCCAGTGAGTCGTCAGTGCAAATGTCATAAGTAACCCCTGAATTATCAAGCAGTGAGCGAACTGTGTATACGCAATACCTACGTTTGATATTAGTATTAAAAAATATTTTATACAAAAGAAATAAAGTAGAGTGAAAACCAGCGACAGAAAATATAGCGATTTCCATGAGTGATAAAACGCAGCTTTGAGTAAAACCCGGCGTTAGAATATACGTAAATATTGTAAAATTGTGAAAGCCCCGAGCTCCACTGGCGTGGTGGAAATATTTACTGAATATCTCTCATACTGATACAGCCAAAATTCGTATTCACACCAGCACATCACATACTGTAGTTTATCCGACTATTTGATAAATGGGGAAAGAAGTATTGTTTTTTTTACTGGCTTTTCGAAAAGTACATAATAAGTGAGGAAATATTATCTTTGCAATGGCATATCTACGATCAATCGTTGATGAAATACAGTCATCGCTAGAGTGAGATCGTTGGAGAGCAGCAAAAACGCTCTATACATTTTTTTTAATACCTATTCAATGATACCCCAAACGATGGGGTAGAATCAAAAAAAAATTCTTTCTTATTATTTTATGATTCCAAAACCGAGACCTGTAGACATTATATAAGTACACCAAATTTCATCAACTTATATTCATAATTACAGAAGCTAGAAGAGCGAACAGACAGATAGACAGACGGACGGACTGACGGACAGAGCGAAACTATAAGAGTTCCTTGAGTACGACGGAACCCTAAAAATATCACAAATAAAATAAGTGTTTTAAGAGTAATTTTCGTTTTTCAATCATAATTCATAGCAAAAAAAACATCGTTTTTAGGGTTCCGCAATACTCAATATATTATATTATAGTTTCACTCTGTCCGTCCGTCTATCTGTATGTCTGTCTGTCCGCCCTCCTATTTTAGTTATTATTAATATAAATTAATGAAATTTGGTAAAGTTAAATACTGTTTATAGATCTCGGTTTTAGTATCATAAACTAATAATAATTTTATATTTTGAGGGTGGCTCTTCATACATGTGAAGTGGGGATGAAAAATTTTTTTGATTCTACCCCTTCGTTTGGGGTATCATTGAATAGGTATTATACATTTATGGAACTCACCTTAGACATGTTCTGACATGCTCTTGGTTGGGTAATTTTTGTAATAAAACTTATAATTTAGCAACTGACAACTGCTTGCATTTTTCCATCCGTATTTATGTTCAGTAAATATAAGAGATTTACTGATCGTCAACAAATGCATATCCCTAATGCTGTAATGTTCTGATGGTTGATAATAGATTTGCGGGTGCAGGTTCGATTGTATTTCCTGCATAACATATGCAATATATTATGCAGGAAAACTTAGAATAGTAACATCATACGAATAAGTTGGTTCCTTGTAAACCTGCATGCGTATTACGACCACAATAGAAATTATTTATTTCTACGAAAGAATATACAAAATGATAGATTGATTAAGGAAATCTGTCGTTCTGTGTCAGTATGTCAGTATGTCTATTCTGTTTATATATATATTTTTATTTTCTTTCCGTAAAAACGAATAAAATGCTCATAGGGATTGTCAGGATAGTATACGGCTACCGCGGAATTTCCTTTAGCTCGCACAAAATCGCGGGAAACATATAGTATGATTATAAGCACAGCTTGAATACAGCGTAAAACTTATTCACATGTGTACCAACTAGCAAGATTTGGTTCTTGGATATGAGTCGAAAGGCAGTCGGTCAGCGGAGTTTATGCTGCTATATAGCTGAGCTCGCCTGCCACTTACCGAAGTTAAGAGAACTTGCTAACTTAATTAAACCCGGGGTTCACATTCACTGGGATTGAGGTCGGTATTGGCGAGATTGGAAAATATTGAAGCGTACAAATAATCATAGGCTTTTTTTTCACTTCGAGCAATATATGGTATATAAATCTTTCAGTTAATAATAAGCTTTTAACATAAAATTAAACCGCCGAAAAAACTGAAAAGCAAAAAATAACCTTTTTTATTTAATCATAATAACTGAGTTCTTAAACCAATGTAAGTAAGTATACTTACTTTAATAGTTAATGTAAATATAAACGTACTTTACTAATTACTACATAAATGTACTTTACTTACGTTACGTTATTATTTTATTTGCTTGTTTAGCACCGACTAAAATGTACTTCTGTGACAACCCTGGTAAAATTTGGATCTTTCTATGAAAGGCGTTCCTCTCTACGTAAGTATTTTTATTCTGTGATAATATGAAGCCTACCGAAGTTCCGATCCATTTATGCCAACGATCAAGGATCACTGTCATAGAAATTGTGAGGTAAAATAACTCTGGACGCCACTGACTAATGCACTGAAATGATAAGCAAAATGTTATATTACCATTTTTGTTTGTAATTTTTGCCGTATATATTATGCGCACCGACCAATTTTCCCATTTTGGTATTTTGCGTCTACGCGCGGGACGTCGTCGTTGCGGCGTCGACGCTGCGTCGTTTTTCATAGACTTTTTACGACATGTCCGATTAATGCGTTGTGTCGTCGAACGCGATGTTTGGACGGAACGTCGGACAAGAGAAGGAGGGAAGGTAGATGATGCGCTGCATTGTGATGTCGAACGTCGACGCAACGAAGGTGTGACACACAATGCGCTAATCCCCGTTGCGACGACGCAACGCATTAATGGCAGGGGTTTGTCACTCGCTCAAGAACACGCGTTATTTGCCTATCGCTCGGCGTATCTCCTTAGATACAATTGACAAACGGCTGCCGCACGCCGCACGCCCGCCAGAGCGCTCGCACCGCACGTTCCCGCGCTTACGCGTCGAAATGCCATGTAATTATTGTGCAGTGGATGGGTGCAGTGTAGTAGTTTAACAACTAAATTTAGTAGTTTTTGATCTCTTTAATAGGCATTCAATTCTTAGTACATAATAGCCTCCAGCCAGAAAAATTATAATTTGTTATACCTATTTAAGAGCGTTCTTAAATAAGTATTACAAATTTTAAAATTGCAATACTTACTTGTTTAAGAATCTAATAATCGAGATTCAATGAAGGTAAAAAAATGTATAAATTATTTTATATTGTATTTGATATTTTATTTTATTTTATTTTTATACTTATGGAACTTTTTTTCGCGCTCCGAAAAGCAGATATTATTATTCAGATATTGTGGGCAATTATAGCGTAGGTATTTTCGTTTATGCATGGAAGTGATGTGTCTGTTACGTAGTAACTACATAATAATGTGTGCTAATGGAGCCTTAGACTTAGTGTGGAAACCGCCCTCGCTGTAAACGAGTAGTTAAACAATTATAGCCTTATTGATAAAAACTCACTACTCCGGGCCTTACTCAACTCGTCATGCTCTGAATAACGTAATACCAAATTAACTAGGAAGTAACATCGAATTGTTATTAATAAACACAGAGAAAACTCTGACTTACAAAGCATTCCTTACGCCTGGAGAAGCGCCATCTTCCGGCCAGTAGTACTTAACTACTGGAAAACACAATCGATGTAATTAGCTTTGTACCTAATTGTGACTTTTTATTTTATTTTCCTATTATTAACTTTTCTGTGGCATAATATTAAAATACCTATGTGTTTTTTTTCAATAAAACATAATATAATCTTTTGGATGACAAATCATATTTTAAAGATTTCTTAAAAGTGTAATCTCTTCATTAAATGAACTATTTTAGTTATTTGGACTAAAATATTTCAAAATGAAGATAATAAAGCTGGAGCTTTTTATTATGAAGATATAGATGGCAATATAAAAAATCCAAATGAAACAAATGTTCTCTTTTCATTATTCATGTAACACATTTCTAACAGTAATTTTCCTTTTATTATAACCACAAAAAGTCGCGTATAAATAAGACAATAATAGGCGCTTGTCAAGTGATTTCACCCCGCCTAAATTAAAGTGTAAGTTTGTGAGGATGGATGGATGTTTGTTGACTCTTTCACGCAAAAATTACTAAACGAATTTCGATGAAATTTGGTATGGTAGTAGTTTTTAGGCTCTGGATTAAAACATAGGGTACTTTTTAGGGATAAAAAGTACAGTATTCTCGTGGGAAACCCGATACTATATTTACGCGGTTGAAGCCGCGGGCAACAGCTAGTCCATTATACCAGGTCTAATTATTCCGCGTCGGATTACGTTACATATTTCTTACACTTTGTTTATTAATAAGGAAATTTGTTCCTCCTGCCTATATATTCGGAACAAAACTAAATCTAGCCCTAGTTTTCGTGTACTAATAAGGCGACAAAAGTAAAGTAGCTTACTTGTCTAACAATTACTACTGGCGTCAAAGGTAGGCAATCAAACATGCTATTTAACTAATCAAAACCAAAAGGTTTTGATTAGTTAAATCTCTACTTAAAAGTAATTGAACATTCGAGTCCTTCAAATACGGACAGGCAGTGTCTTTTTACAGAGCGTGGGTAGGCTGAAACGTGTAATTAATGATTTATTTAAGACATCCATCCTAACCCTAAGCCCAGATTAAAGGATGTATCTCCTTACTCAGCTTCTTCAATTAATTAGGCACAATTAAGTAGGATTAGTATCAGACTATCAATAATTTGCTCGCTTAGTGTTTATTAATGCCAACGTAATTACTAAAGATTAAATAAACAATCCATTATCTTATCTATTAAACCATTTATATTAGAAGTGAGGAATTTAAGTAATTATTATTAATCAACTGTAAAATATCGGTTGAATAATCTATTAATATTAAGACTATTTTCGGTCGCTTACGAATGAAAATATCGACAGCTCTAACTAACCTCGTATCAGTTTGGATTTTTCGTTATAAGTGCCCACGATCTTCGGTTATTAACTAGAAGGTAATAAAAAGCCTTAGCGGTCATTGAATCGTGTGAGCGTGACGGCGACAGTTTTATAGGAGAGCGAAAGAGAAAGACGATATTAGGTCAAAGGCCGATTATTCTATTGAAATGAGCAATATGCACTCAAATTCTATTTCAATAATAATAATTATTGTGCAAAATATTTCGGTGATTCCCGTTTATTAATAGGATTATAGTCTCGTACCTGTTACAATTTTATTAGCGCGATCAATACATTCGTTACTAAATTGTCGAATTCAAATATTGATAATTTGCACGGTTAATAATGAATTTCATGTAAATTTGATATTGTGGAGCGACATTTTCAGCGGTTACGGATAATCCCATGGTTTTCAGGGTAATAATTTAACATGATACTAGGGGAACATAAATAGGTGGGTGGATGAATTACGTCATAAAGTTACAAAATTAAATACAATGTTAGCTTGGTTTATAATTACAAGAAAATGTCGAGATAAAAAGTGTTCATCCAGGCTAGCAACTGTCTGTGGGTCTTTTTATTCAAATCCGTTATGTCGTTTATAAAAGACAGTCAAACATACATACTTTCGAGCTTTAGAATTTATAATATTAGTGTGATTAACCGTGATTGTAATAAGATGTTCGTTTCACTTAAATAAATAAAAAATTACCTAGCGAACGATTTATAAAATAGAAAGTTATTCTTGTTAAAGAAAATTGCGTTCAGTTGATATAGACTTATTACCGTTGTGTTAACAGTCTGAACGTTGCCTGAATAATTATTATCCTGCACACAGCCATACATTCATATTATATATACATTACACACACCTATGATACAACACATACACCCACCCACACACACATATGGGGGATAACATCGAGTATTTGTGACACAGTCACATTGCTCCATTGATTTTGTTCGGAAAATTGTGATTTTTTTACCGTACGTCGTCTTTTATTGAATACCTACCTTATACACAAGTCTGTAGCTATTATTACATTTGCTAGAAAATATCCTAGGTGTCGTGAAATACAGATTCTATTATTATCATAATATCCTCATATTATTTTGAATATGAAGCATAAGCTTTGAGTGCAATTTTACGAGAATTGTGCGAACGGAGAAGTATGAAATTTGGCACGATTAATGTTGCTTAAATTTTTTAAAATTTTGAATAATACTTAGAAATACATAAAACTAACACACTACCGTGCGTTTGACAGATACAAGTTAGTTACACGTTAACGTCTGTCAATCTGTCAAATATATTCTAATTCTTGATCTAATTCTAAAATATCTTGTAATATTTTTTTTTCTAACGAAGAGCCAAAGGCCAAAAGCCAAAAGAGCACTCAACGCAAAAACCTTTATTATAATTAATAATTTACAGCACAGTCAATATTATGACTTATGAAGTATACTGGAGGTAGACGACGTTTACGACGACTGTTTATTACTACTGTGCTTTGCGTTATAAACTTAACTGCGGATTAGGCTTATCATTATACTGATACTAGATGATGCCCGCGACTCCGTACGCGCATTGTATTAACTCGGTGTTCTATTTTCAATACTCTGAATTTTCCCGGGTCCGCCGGATTCCGGATAGTCCCAGCCTAAGGAAAATATTTTCCCCGACTTTTACGGAATCGGTAATCACTGATATTTATCAGCCGTCGAATTAGAATTTCAATATTTCCTTCGGCTTACGAAATTGCCCCAAATTGCTATTTACGAAATTCTCCTCGGTGATCATGGAGATATTTAGATTCCTTTTATTCAAATGAAACGTTGAAGAATATTATCAATAGGGGTCGGTCAGTTGAGCCTACTTTAAAATTGTTTTTATAGTGGCAAAACCATGCCTCGACTCCAATGGGCTGGCGCGACGGCTGAGACAATGGTCTTACAGAAATTTGGTAATAAGTTAACTTTTTCGTTGTATTTCGCCGGGTAAGTGGAAGTTGAGTGGCAGTATCATCGGGCGACCCGTCTACTCGTTTGCCAATTAAAAATCGTTTGAAATATCACATAAAATTACTAGGATTTCATAGACATTAAACACCAATTTCATCCACACATAAAGTTGAAACAACTACGTCATAAATATTCAAAACGTAATATTCTAAAACAAGCGCTCTGTGAGTAAATATTGTGGCCAAAGTGGACTTGTAATAGTGGAGTAAATTAAAACGCCCCGGTAATTACAGGGCCCAGGGCCTCAGCGCGTCAGGGCGCCACTTTAGGGGCACAGGACGTCAGGGAAACAGGGCGCTAGGGAAACAGGGCGTTAGGGAAATAGGGCGTTAGGGAGCTGCCGGCACCTAATTATTGAGTGCTTGTTCAAACACAGCTTCTTATTATTTTGATCCATTAGAATCGTTATTTTAATAATTAACTGAATGATTAGGTATCGTCAGGTCAGAATTTTGTCGTAGACAGTTTTAATAACAGTAGGTAGAGGTCGCCCTGTGTCGGAATTCGACCATAATTATATTAAAAATTATAGGTTACAATTTCGTAGGTTGTAACTTTTGCCTCTTAGATATGCAATAAATGTGTTAATTTTGTCTAGTTCAAATACTCGTTCTTGTTTGACGACGATTCGGAAATCGATTTGGTTTCTACCAATAGCTTTCTCGTTGCGACAACATTATCGATTAAACTTCTGAAGGGTACAACACTACAAATTTCAAACAAGATATGTCCAAACTGTCTTTAGCTTATAAATACACAATGTTTGTGTGTGTGAGTACCAAACGCACGGTAGTGTGTGTTGGTGATATGTTCATTAATTTCATGTATTTCTAAGCATTCTTTAAAAAAAATTAGCTTTCGGCACGCCTTCGCATAAAATTTCGTTGTACCAAATTTCACACTCATCCGTGCGCTCAATTCTCGTGAAACGTACTTGAAATTTTCGCTTCACGTACTTACTAATAAGTGCATATAATGATTTAGATAGCTATTTAAATTCAAACTTTATTCACTACACAAAAAGATACACGCTTCATTGCAAGAGTTCGAATGTCAATTCAAAGTTATCGTCGAAGGTGTTGCGTCGCGTATCGTTACAGTGTGAACTGTTCCTTAGTGTTTAATAATTCGAACGTACAATAATTATTAAGTTGTCAATAAGATAATAATACGAATGAATATAAATATTTTACTAAAGTACAAGCAGAATTCTGTTTGTACTTTGAATGCGGAGCAATGAACATACTTTTCCTGAAATAGCATTGAAATAAATCTTCAGCACATCCCCCAGGTAACTGCATCTTATTATTCATATTATACGATTTATATTTATTTATTTAAACGGCACATAAATTGTAGCCAGGTAGACTCTACGTATACAAGTTTGCGGTGAAGAGCATAAAAATCTGAGCAAAAGTATGGTAATGTATGAATACGTGTAACAGCTCCGGATATCGCGAGCTCACAGAACACTGGAATATACGAGAATACTCTGGAATATTCTGGAATATACCTACTGGAGTTTAGTAGAATATTCCAGAATTTCTGTAGAAAATAATAAGTGTGAGTCAAAGGCCAACGCTTACATAAAATGTGTTTGTAAAATATCGTTTACGATAGTTGATGTCATCTTTTTAAGTAAGTTGATGGGTGAACTTAAGTTTTGTTAAGGGATGCAGTATAAAGAAGATCGTATGATTGTCTGTATGTATAACTTCTTACTTATGAGGTAAGAGAGCTTGAAATAATCGCTAGCCTATTATATTATAATAATGATGGAATGATGGATGGACAATAATGAAATCATTTTATTATGTCATTTATGTATATTTTGTTTGTTAAAATTAATTGTGGAAGCTAGTTGACATTCACACACTATTGCTTTAGTATGATGTGTAAGAATTTATACTCTATTACCACCATTGTAAATCATATTTTGTGAACAAATGATGATTATGATTACTAAACATAGTAACTTATAGAAAACCCATCTATACCGCGTGAACTGGGATATATCATTATCGTTAATACACTTGATCACGTCAACTTCCAGAAAACTAAAAAATCTACTATACAACCTTTGCTTTAGTCGGGGGCTAAAAATAAGTCACTTCATTCACATTAATTTTATTCAACACTACAGTATATCGACTCTGCTAATTAAATCTTACAATAATACAGTTTCAACGCAGTTTCGATATGTAAAATGGTATTCTCGTAAACGTCAAACCAACGTTTAACGCGTTTTGATTAGTTCTAACACCAAAAATCAGTTCATGCTGTCAAGACGATTCATTTATAATTCACTGAAAGAAAATAATTGAAAGTCTAAGGGCCTTGTCTAAGTCTAAGTCTTGTTTTACAATCGTCTAATAAGTGTCAGATAGCTTAACTGCATGTTTTTTCTCTGTCGCTTGACATAAAGTAAGCAGCAACAAAACTGCCGAATAAGCTATTCGACACTTACTAGGCGATTGTGAAAGAGGCCCTTAGTTAAATACAAGAATCGGGGTCCAGTTTAAAAAAGAATCAAATATATCTGCTATCCACAAAAACATTCGAAATTATTTTTAATAGGTTTCTTCTTAATCAAAACCCAGTTCCTTTCGTCCGTATTCCTGAGGAGCAATCAGCATAAGCTGTAATTACTCCGAACTTGTGTTGTTATTGGGGAATTTTATTTCTTCCCCTAGAACATTACAATAAACTATGTACAAATCGCAATGTACAATATTACTTTTGTCTCCTTTGTAGTCAATTCGTTTTGATTATTTATATATTGCAAGTCATGTATATAAATACTTTCGATAATAGTTGTCAATTCTAAATATATGTGTATTACCGTGAAGCGAAAACTTTAAGTACAGTTTTACGTGAATTGTGCGAGCGAAGGATGAAATTTGGAACAGATAAAGTTCATTTGGAAGGAGGTGTGCAGAAAGTATTTTTTAATAATGCTTAGAGACACAAAAAATAAAGATACACACACCATCTCAGAATAATACCTCACACTACCATGCGTTTGTTTGATAACAGTAGATGTTAGTTTTTCACAATTGTTACTCTTTCATGGAATGTGTCTATAGACAATATTTACATATTTAATTGCACATCTAAAAGCAAAATCACACTAGAACTAGCCAACCTCAAGTTGTTATAAATATTTTAAGTTTATTAGTAAAATATAGGTAATAAGATTGTTGTGCGCAACTTTGTACATGCTAACAGAAACCACGCGGGAACCGTACATTTTGCTGCGATAAAAATTATCCTTTGTGTTAATCTACAGTCGTAACTATTACCATTCAAAATTCCATCAAAATCCGTTAATTGCGTGAAAAAGTATCAAACATCCATTTACATACATACAAACTTTCGCGTTTTTCATATAAGTATATTTTGATGTTTGTTAATATTTATACTGTACCGGCAGATCATACCGTCATGCTATACTTGATAAAAAGTGGACACGAGAACCTTAGGGTCAGTTTACACCACGATGATGTGCGACGCTTCGAGGCGCTGCATTTTTAAGTTAGCTATTCAAAATTGAACTGAATTCACTACACAAAAAGATACACGTTTCATATGATATCAGTGATACATTGCACAGCAACTTGACGTTGCGTTGCGGTGCAACTTGACATTCGAACTCTTACAATAAAAGGTGTATCTTCTTGTGCAAGTAATAAAGTTCAATTTTGAATAGCTATCATAAATGATATGTCGCATATCGTTTCGTTTCGGTGTGAATTGACACTTACAAGTCCTAAAGTTCTCGCCATTTTTCTGTAAGGCCGTGGTATCTCATGGGCTATCGATCTATTCGTTAAATAAAAAGCCGATCGTTCCCGTCACATATATAATTAAAACAAAGCTGAAGTCAACCCCACAGAATAAGGCATTAATAGGTACCATTTTCCTACAGATTAGCATCTGATTAAGCTTCTGTCGACAGTTTTACAAGTTCAATATTTAGGCTAATAATTATAACCCCAATTGTTACTTTCTTTCCTCGTAGTTTTCGTATCAAACGTTTTTTGTACCAGGCGCAGATCTCGGGTTTGGTGAAACGGGAATTTGTAAAAAAAACTTTTATATTTGATTTAAAAACTGTAATAAATAATATGAATTTCCGCTTATCTTTGTAATAGACTATGAGCCTGTTTCACAATCCTACTTCTATTATAAATGTGAAAATATGTGGGGCCAGACGGACACGGGATTTCACGCAAAAACTACTGAACCAATTTTGATAAAATTTGGTATATTAGTAGTTTAGGTTTTGAAACATAGGCTACTTTTCATCCCATAAAAGTAATGTTCCCGTAGAATACTGTGTTTACGCGGGCGTAGCTGTGGGAAAAAGCTAGTCTTCTTGTAAGTGTCGGATAGTTTTGTGCTGCCTACTTTATATCGAGCGACAAGGACAAAACCTGCAATAAACCTATCCGACTCTTATCAGTAAATTTTGAAACACCCTAAGAATATTTATATTACTCGTACTAACCGTAAGGAACCGTTGAACCGGCGAGACGTATGAGGGGGCGTCGTGGTGCACACGGGACGTGGGTTTTCAAGCCTAGATTAACCTTTCACAGGCTCGTTTCGTGCTTTGACATAATTGACAATATTATATTAAGAAAGGTTCGTCTAATGAGACGTTTGAAATTATTTCGGTGTCAACCTTAGGCTTACGTCAACATTGGTGACATTCGCCGGTGCTCGAGCTGTCATTTGTAGAGAGTGTCGCCCCTGTGAAACAGGCCCTTAACATTTTATGACAAACGACTCCATTTCCCTCTTTGGAATCGCGTCTGTTTCATACGCTATTAGTTTTTCAGAGAACTCGCTTCGATATCTAGAATATATTTTAGTAAGAATAAAAAACGTAAATGAAGGGTTTCCCTTTTGGAAATATTTTTTATCTTTATTAAGATATAATATTTATATATTATTTTAATAAATTGTTATTTTTTTAAATCTAGACCATAATTCTTGTGTGTGTTTTTTTAAATTTGTGTTTATTTTAAAAGGTAATAGGTAATAATATTTTCTTTGAGCTTTTATTGTTTCGCTTCGCTTCCACTTTTTACTCAAAGAAGAGATATTATGTACTAGTAGCTTTTGTCCGCGGCGCCACCCGCGTAAATACAGTATCCCACGGGAACACATTGAAGTGGCCTTTGTATTGTTATAGACCAGGGGTCCCCAAACTTTCCAGCCTTAGGGCCATTCTGATTACTTCAGTAAGTTCTGAGGGCCAAAACCATATTATCATTGTTGCCGGTGGTAAAAAGTGAAATAGTCCACTGATGAAAAAAAAAGTCCGAAAAAGTACGCAACGTTTAAAAAAGGCTGCAAATCGGACTAAAGTCCGCAAAACGGCAACACTGCATATTATTAATTTTCCTGTCATTATCTGTAATTTCTAGATTAGTCGTAGAGTACGAGCCATGAGGAGTAACGTGACACGACATCTGGTGGACACAAGCGGAAATAGGTAGTACCTTCTATCGCTAACAGATGGCGCTAATAGCACGTACAGAATAATCTCGTTGGTTCGAGAAAGTTCTGGTGTCTTCCACTCACTTCTAGATGGCAGTAATTGGAATATATAAAAAGGCTAGTGGCGCAACCACAAGTCAGTTCCTATGACACTGTTGTGAAATAAAATAGTGCGTACCTCCTTAAAACGTGTTTGTGCGTGTTTAAGTTTAAGACATCTTTGTAACAGTATTTTGATTTGAGTTGTTGCTTCTGTGTGTGATTTAGTAGTATGGAAAAGAAGCGAAAAATTGATAGTGAATGCAGAAAATTCAAAGATCAGTGGAATATTCAGTATTTCGTAATTGAGTCCAGTAACAAGGCGCTTTGTTTGATTTGCAATGAAAACATAGCCGTTCTCAAGGAATATAACATTAAACGTCATTATGAAACAAAACATTTTCAAAATTACTCAAAATATACAGGAAGTTTGCGGACAGAAAAATTCGAAGCTATGAAGCGCGGATTGAAATCGCAGCAATCTTCATTTACAAAACTCCAAACTGAACAAGAGGCTGCAACTCGTGCCAGCTTTCGTGTGGCTCTTGAAATTGCAAAACGTGGAAAACCATTCACCGATTGAGAAATGATCACAGAATGCATAATTGCAGTAGCCGAAGAAATGTGCCCTGAAAAGGTAAATTTATTAAAAATTGTCAGTATGTCAGCAAACACTGTGGCTCGAAGGGTAGAAAACATCGCTGAAAATATATCCTCTCAACTGTTCGACAAAAATGGACATGTTGAGTGGTTTTCTTTGGCCTTGGATGAGTCAACGGATGTGTCAGATACTGCTCAGGTGTTGATTTATATTCGAGGAGTAAATAAAATCTATGAAGTGCATGAAGAACTTTTTGATATGTATAGTATTCATGGCACAACTACTGGTACAGATATTTTTAAAGGAGTTGAAATGGCCATTAATCAAAAGAACCTTCGATGGAAAAACTTGAAATGTATTACAACTGATGGAGGCAAAAACATGAGTGGGAAAGATAAAGGAGTGGTCGCTCTTGTGTCGAAGGCTGTAGAAAATGACGGTGGTTCAAAACCATTAGTCTTACGTTGTATCATTCATCAACAGTCTTTGTGCGGAAAATGTTTGGATATGTCTGTAGTTCTGAAACCAGTCATATCAACTGTTAATTTTATCAGATCTTTTGGGCTGAATCACCGACAATTCCGACAATTTATTGAAGAGATTGGAGAAAATGACTTACCTTATCATACTGCTGTACGTTGGCTTAGTTATGGAAAAGTCCTTCAGCGCTTTTTTGAACTTCGAGCAGTGATCGAATTTTTTTTTAATGAAAAGCATCGCCCTCATACTGAATTACAAAACAACGCATGGCTGTGGAAGTTAGCATTCTATGTTGATTTGACAAAACATGTGAACGAACTGAATTTGAGATTGCTAGGATTCCGGAAGAAATTGATACTGTTTCAATCACAACTACGAAGTAAATGTTTTTCACATTTTAAAACATGTGAAATATTCAGCCACACCACTGAGACTGAGTTTCCTATCGATTTTGCAATCTAAACTTTGAGTGCTTTGAAAATAAATTTTGATACACGTTTCTCGGACTTTGATGCCATTGCGAATTAAATTAAGATTTTTCAGAATCCTTTTGATACTGACATTGAAACCCTAGGCCCGGAACTTCAAATGGAAATGATTGATCTACAGTGCAGTGATATAATTAAGAACAAATATCATAACTCATCTTTGTTGGAATTTTATAAGGGTCTTCCACTGACACAATTTGCTAATTTGCATAAATTTGCTCGTGGGCTGTTTTCTATTTTTGGTACTACTTATTTGTGTGAGAAGACCTTCTCCAAAATGAAGTACACAAAAAATGTTTACAGATCTAAATTAACTGATGCGCATCTTAAATCTCTTTTAATAATTGGTACAAGTAAAATTAGTCCACAACTACAAACTATTGTCAGTGGAAAATCTCAATTACATAAATCTCATTAGTATTTCATATGTCATTATGCTTGTTATAAGTTATTTTTTTATTTAAAATGTATAAAATGCTAGTTGGATTCATTTCAATAATTTGTTAGTAAATAATATACTGAAGTTAAATTTTCTGCATATTATACATGTCTTTACTCATTACAATTCTGTGTTTCTTTATCCAACTTATCACAAAAACAATAACAATAAGCCTACAACAATGTTATGAGTAGTTAGCCCATGACCATATCAATGTAGATGTCATATTAATAATTATTCAACATAAAATTAGAATACTTCAGTAAACTAAATTTAAATTGCTATAAAAAATATGTTCTCTAAAAGGAGTTTTCAAGTATGCTAGCTCTCCGCGGGCCGGACAAAATCTGTCAGCGGGCCGGATGTGGCCCTCGGGCCGTAGTTTGGAGACCCCTGTTATAGACTCTAGAGCCTAAACTACTACCATACCAAATTTCATCAAAATCCGTCCAGTAGTTTTTGCGTGAAAGAGTAACAACCATCCGTCCATCCATCCTCATAGACTTTCACATTTATAATAAATAGTAGCAGGATTTGTCTGACGCGACGTTTGAAATTATTTCGGTGTCAGCCTTATGCTTACGTCAACATGGCTGACGTTCGCTGGCGCTCGAGCAGCTGTCATGTGAGAGTGTCGCCCGTGTGGTTCAGGTCATGTCATGTCTAAACGTACAACGACAATAGCGCACTTGAATGCTACCAATTTGAATGTCACTTATTTACCGTGCAATAAAGTAGTACATTAAAAAAAGAACATAAATGAAGGTTGTCTGTTAAGTCGGCTTAGGGACATAACGTCATCACAAGCCGAACGCTTACCTTAAATGGGCCGGCTTGACCGCTAAATACCACGGCGTCACAGAAAACCGGCGTGAAATAACGCTTGCGTCATGTTTCGCCTAGTGAGGTTACCGGAGGCCCAAAGGGAGTTGGGGGATTTTAAGGACTGGGAACGCAAGTGGCAACACCAGAGGAATTACAAGTGTAACTCCTCTGATGTTACGAGTGTTCATGGGCGGCGGTAATCGCTTATGACGCAATCGGTGATCCGCCTGCTCGTTTCCTGGTTCATTTCATTAAAAAAATAGGCCGATCGTGCCTCTCTATCGCTCGCTCCGCGCTCTCGCTTGCACGCTCGGCTCAGGCGGAACGTGACTCAGGTGGAACGTGACAATTGTTCGTGCGGGCAGCCGGCGTTTATCGATTTTTACGTTTATATTGCATTTGAACGGAGTGTAGCGTCGCGTATCTTGTATACGCTCTTACATCGATCGGTCGCTTAAGAATAGTCAAACGTCCTCACACACAACTTATACAAAGAAAATAATTACCAAGTATATTGGACCGGACCTCTTTGAATAATTCATTCATTCGTTCGTGAATTATTCATTCCTATTGTTTACTTGATACGAATTAGCGTCAAGTTGTATTTGAGTGAATGATTCCGTCCGTTTCCACTAATGAGATTCTATTTCTGTAGTTATCTTTACTACTACTATTATATATACTACTACTATTCCTTTCTGTTTTCCTTATCTTCTTCTTCTTACATATGTCGTAGGGTAATTGGAAAATTGGGATCTTTGCGAAAATCCTAGGATTATTGCAAAGAGCCGGATTTTTTGATTCTGACATAATATTTCGCTATCTTCCTAACAAATTTCAGGATTTTTCGCAAAAAATCCCGACTGCACTAGTACAATAGTAAAGTCAATACCTTGCTGATTTCTGACCAATCCGAATAAAGGTGCTCTTAGCGCACTCTCTCCAACAGCCAATCAGTACTCAAGTTTCGCCCATTCCTAGTACAGGCGGGTTTTTTACAAATATCCTGAAAATTGTTACGAATTAAGATGTCGAAATTTTCTGGACGTGAAAAAACGCGCAGTGCACGCAGACGTAGTAGCTAGTACTAGCGACTCCTGTGTGGTAGCCAACGACCGCTCCAAAAATCACGATAGAGCTATTTTAATAATAAATAAAATGTCCAGCTTTTAGACTAGGCAGCCAGTAAATAGAATATCATGCGAAATCCAAGTACAATTTTTTTTTTTTTTTGCTGTCAGACGTTCGTAGTGAGTGTAAAGCAGCTGGAAAAGAAATCTTGTACCTGTAGGGGCTAAATAAAAGATAAAAGGTAATTCACTTAGTAGCTGGTGCCGGCAAATTCGTTTGCGTAGAACTAATAGAAATGGGATCCTATTTTTAAATGGAACCCTAAGGAAAAAGTAGCCTAAGTTACTCCTTATACCATCAGCTATCTGCCAGTGAAAGTCCCCTGAAAATCGGTCCAGCCGTTCCAGAGATATAAAATTTTAAATAAAGATTTTTTATTGTGAGTACCGTATATAATACCGTACCGTACCGTATATACCGTATATAATTATATTCTCTCATATGGATATTTTTGTGAAAGTCACTTTATTTAAAGTTACAAACAGACACTCTAATTTTATTTATTTTATTTGTACAAATCATTTATATACCATTAATTAAATAATCAAAACACTCTTACTAATATTATTAATATGTTTTTAATTTGTATACTATTAACTATCATTATTCCTTAAATTAAATTGAACTGAATAAACTTACATAATTATTAATACCTGGGAGACCGAGCTTTGCTCGGTGTTTTAGTAGAACGATAAAATAATCAAAAAAAAAATAAAAGAAAAAGAAATAATAAGAATCACAAAAATATTTATCTTACCGGGATTCGAACCCACCACATTCCGAATTGCAAAAACCAATGCAAAATTTATGCGTAGGTATGCATACCTACCTACGCATAAATACCTACGATAAGCTGCCAATCAGACTGACGTAAGAGAGACGAAATTATTTATATATTATTGCACGAAAATAAATTATATTGCTTAAAAATGCGCAGCTTCTAAGGGACCTAGCTAGATCGATTTCTTTCCACCAAAACTAAATACTAAATTTATACTATATAATTTATACTATACGCATACTAAATTTTATCGTAATACTTGTAGATGTTGTCGAGATACCGATTAGACCGATAGGCTGTACCTGTGACATCTGTCAATATGACATTGACAATTATATTTCTTACAATACTGTTGACATTACGCAATAGTAGTAAGGGTACCCCATGAATTGAGTGCAGCAAACCAACAAATGCGCGTCGACTGCTGCGTTACATTACTCAACCGGCACAATAATGAAGGGATTTTAAATCTAATCATTACCTGTGATGAAAAGTGGATCCTATACGTTAGCCGGAAACGCTCATCAGAATGGCTAAATCCAGGCGAACCATCCAAAGCCTGCCCCAAGCGAAAATTTACTCCAAAAAAGTTACTTGTTAGCGTTTGATGGACTATTGCAGGTGTCGTTCACTACATCTTTCTTAAATCTGGGAAGTCGATTACGGCAGATGTCTATTGCCAGCAACTGCAAATCATGATAGAAAAGCTAGCTGTTAAAAAACCGAGGTTGGTCATTTGCTCTAGGCTACTGCTGCTTCAGGACAACGCTAACCACCACAACCTGCACAACAGGCGGCTACCAAATTAGAGGAGCTTCAATTGGAATGTCTAAGACATCTATCGTACTCCCCGGACCTTGCTCCAACAGATTACCATTTTTTTCGAAAGTTAGATAACTTTTTGCAAGGGAAAAAATTCAACTCAGATATGGCAGTCCAAAGCGCATTCAAAGATTTTATTGATTCCTGTCCGAATGGTTTTTTTAGTAATGGAATCAATGAACTACCCATGAGATGGCAAAAGTGCATAGATAGGAATGGTATACTTTGATTAAATAAATATATTATGTTTAAAAAAAATCTACTTTATGTTCCTCCTTTACAAAACGCCAATTGCACTATCTAATGACCTAATATTATAATATCCGATACTAATACTTGACTATTTATATTAGAAGTAACGAGGAAAAGTGGTTGACCTAAGCTCGTGTAACTGATACGTATAACTTGACATACAAATTGTTGGTTATTTTTTGATCGCCTGATCGCTTGCAATATCAGAGGACTTTTAAGTTTTAAGCCGCTCTTTCAACCATTGTAACCGTTTGTCCACCACCACCGTCAACGGGACGTCAACGAGAAAGACAGGACGGCGCCTAACTAGCGATACATACATTTACTATTCGCTCTGTGCGTGACTGCAGCGCCACGGCATGAATCAACTAAAGGGGGCTGTTAGAGAGCTTTACACTATGAATCTTTGATGTAATAATTTTTATTATAAAAAAAAAAAACAGTTTTTTTTTTAAATAAATTTTTAATAAATGAAGATTTTATGTCGTGAAGTATTTGTTTGAAATCAGCAGTGCCAAGTAAGTATTTTGAACAATACAAATGATATAAAAACCAGCAAATGTGAGGTTAAATTATTGACAGATAAAAACAAAACAGACAGTTAAATTATTGACAGATAAAATAATAATATTGGCCAGAGAAAAATAATGAATTAAATTATGAAATTAAAATTAGTAGACATGTGACTATTTTAATATTTTTTATTCAAAATATAATTTATTGTAAAGAAAATTATAAAAAAATCATATGTAGAATTTTAACAAAACTATGAATGTTAATTTGAAATATTTTTTTTTTATGCTAATCTATTTGTTAAAAAAAATTTAGAAACTGTCAGATGTCTACCGTGTTCAATTTCATATAAAATTGTAGTTTTAATTACTTGTTAAGTAAATAAATATATTTTTTTATTTTTAGATTCAAATTCATCATGGACATCATTATTAAAACAGGCTTTCAATCAATCACACATACAATTGAATTTCAACCACAAACAAAAATTAAAGGAAAAAAGTTCGTATTAGCTGACTGCGTACGAGAAGTTCAAGAGTTCCGTGAAATTAATGAAAGTTATTTAATAAAATATCGTATAATTAGGCAGGCATCAGTCCATGCAATACCCTACAGTACATCTTTAAATGTAATAAAAAATGTCATGAATAATTATATTTTATTAAATTACAGTAACTGAATCAATATATTAATGAAACTTAACTTATTATTTCAGATAAATTCAGCTCGACACGTGACAGACGTGCAATGTAATTGTGTTTACAACCAAAGTAAAAATGCAAACATTTTGCTGCATAAAATTAAATGAAATAAATTTTTTTCGTATATTTTGATTGCTCAGAAATATTAAACAGCCCCCTTTAACGCCTAAATCATCCACTGCGAGCGCTGAGATCGATCTGGCTACCATGGCCTCGCACTGAGCCAATAGCCGTCTGTCCACCGCACGCTAGTCCGGTCAATCTGATCTCGACCAGAAATAATCTCGTTCTCGTTGACGTCCCGTTGACGGTGGCGGTGGACAAATGGCCTTACCCTGCCTCCGGTAGCCTCACTCCCACAATGCGAGCGTTCTTTAACGCCGAGTTTTCTGCGAGTCAGCCCATTAGCGCTGAACGCGAAGGAAAATGGTCAATGACATAAATGTACAAAATTAATCAGATATTTCAAATCTTACTACTATTGTAAATGTGAAAGCTTAAATAAATATAATATGAAGACATTTCAGAACACCTTAAAAACTTAAATTTACTATTCCAATTTAACGATTTCACAATTACTAGTTGATGAAAAAGTAAAATGTGTCTTTTGAGCACAAATTAAGCAAAAAAAACAGTATGTAGATTATACAACGTTTTTATAATTAAATATATATACTACTATAATAAATATATATAATACGATTTCCATAACATTCGTAAAACAATAATTGGTTCGTTAAAAATGTAAAAACTTATTTCGGAGAAAAATAAAAAGTAATTTTTAATTTACCTCAGTAAAGTTTTATTGTAGGCCAAGGATTGTTTAAAATGTTTTCGTTTACTGAAAATACATGCAACCAGACGTTTGTATTATATTATTTTAATTGTGCCTTTTACTAATCTAATATTATGATATTGATGATAATTGAACTGATTCAAACTGCGGTGCTAAAAACTGAGAGAATTTCAAATGTTCATTTTTGGACTATTGTTACATAAGTACATAAAATAATGTCAATTTTCAACGTAATGTAGGCGATAATATATTTTTACATTCATTTATAGTGACTTAGTGTCAATTCACACCGCGACGATATGTGGCGCTGCATTTTTAGGATAGCTATTCAAAATTGAACTTCATTTACTGCACAAAAAGATACACGTTTCTTATGACATCAGTCGTACATACACGTAGGCGCAACCTGATATTCAAACTCTTGCTGTGAAACGTGTATCTTCAAGGGAGAATAAAGTTCAATTTTGTATAGCTATCTTTTACAACACATGTTTCTCATCTACAGCCTCAGTAAACGCGTTCAAAGAGTATCAAAATGTAAATCTCGTCTGCGTTTGTGTTTGGAAAAACCAATGAACAAAATTAAGTTACCCCCAAATGATCAAGCAGTGAGTGAGCTGATGACAATGAATTATATAGTTACTAGCTGTTGCCCGCGGCTCCGCCCGCGGCTCCGCCCGCGTAAAATCGGGTATCCCGCGGGAATACTGTACTTTTCCGGGATAAAAAGTAGCCTATGTTTTAATCCAGAGCCTTTACTAGTAGTAAAGGCTCTGGATTGGTAGTAATGTAAGGTAGTAAGGTAGATTGGTAGTAGTAATCTGGTATGGTAGTAACCATACCAAATTTTATCAAAATCCGTTCAGTACTTTTTGCGTGAAAGAGTAACAAACATCCATCCATCCTTACGAACTTTCACATTTAAAATACTCGTATTAGTAGGGATAGTAGGATGAACACTTTTAATCATCTCAGTTTTCAATCAAAAAATATTAGATCCAATTCATTCCGATCCGGTTCATTCGTTTGGGAGCTACAATAACACGGACGGACACACACAGACACGTCAAACTTATAACAACCCTCTTTGGTGTGGTATGGTTGTGATAAATACAACGTCGACAAAGATCCTGCTCGACCAGTTTCTAAACCTTTTCCTTTGCACTTGGACGCCTCAAAATATTTCAACAAAGGAAGTGGCCGCAACGTCTGCAGACCTGGTTGAGCTACGTATTTACACGTATGTGTGCGTGCGCACTAATCAACGGCGCTGTTCAGCGGTTTTCTTCTTATGCCCGTCCGAGCTGCAACTGGTTCGATAGTACGTGTAAAGACATATTGTTATCGTAAAATTATACCTCAAATATAATATTTTTATAGCATTAGTTACTCGTTGTGACTGATATAGTATATATTATACTTGTAAGACTTCTGATAATAAGATAAGATTTAAAGACACAAAAACACATTTGAAATCGACACAGCCCGTTCCGTTTGGCAATATTAAACTAAACCCTGTCTCAGGGCTCGGGTTTTGCGGATTTGATAAATCTTTATGACGTCACAAGATTTATACTGACAATAGTTGTCGCCCGATCAAGATGGACGCCGATGTTAGGACAGTTATTTGGGGTTTCACGACACATTTACTGGATATACACAACATATTGCTATTTGGGTGATTTAGAATCAAGCGCCAGACACACGGTCCAGCCTGCAAGCCCAGCAGCCAGTGAATATTGTCAAATTGACCATCAATTATAGTGTCAATCATTTTTAACCGACTTCCAAAATGGAGGCCGCTAGGAATTTTTGCATATTACTCCGCTTCAAGGTTCTGGACCGTGAGTATGCCCATTTAAAAAGAATAGAAAATTTAGTTCCAGATCTGAAGAATAATAATAAAGAATAAATTTACTAAAAAAAAAACAAAAGTAGTGAAGAGGTTTTAAGTAATTTGGTTTCTTTTGAATTCCATTCCGCTGTGCAAACTTCATGGGTGATGCAGATATCCGATTTTTAATAAAATTTACCAGAAAACGAGTGTCTACTTTGTCTGATTGGTAACGGTAAGCGATTACCACCGCCCCTGGACAGGCGCAATACCAGTTACACTTGCGTACCAGTTACTCTCGCACTTGCGTAGTCCTGGTCATTAACCCTCCTTGAGCCTCCAATAACCACACTCAATCGGCGAAACACAAGCGCTACTTTACGCTAGTTTTCTGTGAGGCCATGGCATTTATCCATTGCCGGCCGGAGCATGGCTCTTCCACGTGCTGGCACATCATAATGCACTGGGCAGCTATCAGTATAGACACTTGTTTCGCAAGGTACCAGGACCGCATAATGCTATGTGGTAATATTACACTACAACTACCGTCTATCATCCTATTCATTGTTCGCTGTAGTATTTAGGAGCGCATAACTCTATTGAAGCTCTTATCTGGTCAATTACGCTGTTCCGCTGCACTTCAACAGCGGTATAAGTTTTTAGCCACCAGAAGTACAACGAAGCTCTCTCTTCCAGTTGGCAGCGTGTGCCACACGATTACTCTGCTGGACGTGCCGCGCTGGGCGGACCCGCGGCGCCCAGCCCAGCTACAGTGTCACTACATGCGGCGGCCAAACGACGCTGTGTTGCACTCCGTCAAGTGGTACCGGGACACCGACGAGATCTTCCGGTATACTTCGCAACAGGTGAGTAAGCATTTTACAATGTGTGGGGTAAGCAAGTACAATTGACAGCAACGTCGTGAGCATCAACTGTCATACAATTCTCTTCTTCTTCTTTTGGCATAGCCTTCCCTGTAATAGGAGTTGCCAACGTCAGAGTGATGCAGCAGATGTTGAGTGAAAAGCTGATGGCGTACAGTGCAGGGAATGGCTCATGCAATGACTTCATGGGTCATACAATTCTCATTCGTTAATCTTACGAATACGTCGCTGTCAATTGTTCGTGCTTTCCTAGTGATGTGAAAACATATGCTATGTAACTTCGCCTGCGTGGGTCCCCATTGTACCCCGCGGGGGTGCAATGGGGACCCACGGGGGTACCTGGGGACAGGGGACCTGGATTTCCAAATATCACTTTTAGGGTTCCCAAAGTGTATAAAACGGGACCCTATTAGACTTCTCTGTCCGTACGTCTGTCTCCAGGCTGTATCTCGCGAACCGTGATAGCTAGACAGTTTAAATTTTCACAAATGATGTATATCTGTTGCCGCTATAACAATAAATAATATAATTATTTAAGCAGGGCTCCCATATAACAAACGTGATTTTTTGCTAATTTGTACGGAATCCTACCTGCGCGAGTCCGACTCGAACTTAGCCAGTTTTAATGGATTTCTAAAGATTATAAAACAATAGAATAATAACTACCTAAAATTCAACACCATCCGTTCAGTTTGTGATATTTCACTATACACACTTTAGACACCCGTTTAAGGCGAATTCCAAAAAAAAACGGTCTCTATTTTATTATTATTTAAATGGCACATCGCAATATTTATGTTTAAAAATGACAATTATAGATGTTCAAACCTTTAAAACAGCTCGAACACGAACTCGCAAACACCAGTTACTTTAAACCAAATAGTTAACTCTAAATTTACAGTTTAACCCGCTAATGCTGACAATTATCGTTATCGTCCATTCCGCGTCGCCGGAGTTGCACAACTTGCCGCTAGTTTGAGCAACTATGTAGGGGTGCTACACGCTTCTACCGCGGCTATCCAGAATTTTCTACCCGCTATAGCTACCCACTACCCTACTACCGCTACTCGCCACTTTTCTTCTAAGGGTCAATTCACAGAAACGAAACGATACACGATATGGCGCTACATTTTTAAGATAGCTATTCAAAATTGAACTTTATTCACTACTGCCGCGTAGCGACCTGAACTGACCCCAAGCTCAATTCTAACCGCCGAATATGAAACGATAAATAAATTTATTGACGCTCAAGTCACATGCTGTCCTTGTCTTAAAAGCAAAAAATTTACACAAATTGACTGTCTGTCAGTCGATTTTGCGGCCAAATGAAAGCAAATCTCACAAAACTAACAGTTGTCACAAATAGAGTACCTATTTATTTGCAAACTGGTTAAAACATTTAAATAATAATGATTTTTAGTATACTCAAAAAAATAAGATAGCGAATATAATCACCCTATTTTTTTTTTATAAATTCAAGAATATTAAAAAGTTATTTGCAAAAGGCAAGTCTCCCAAAAATTTTCACGTGTTTTTATATAATGCAGAAATCTTAATGCGTGGCAATTAGATTTATTGTATTTCACACTATTACACTAGGGAATCTGTCAAACTCGTCTTTCAGCGTTATTGGTAAATTTGGTCATTTGCACTGATGATTTACTGCCAACATAACGCGAATTTACTATCCTTGAAACATGTCTTATACGTTGGAAAAGTAGCTTCACAGACAAGGACAAAACATTGTCTAGCTTATCCATTGTGTAAATATTTTTATTAGTAAGGGGGTATAGATACAAAATGAGGTATGGGAGGACTCGTGACGTAAGCAGTCTTTTTTTATTTGTATGTTATTTAGACTTTTAAATCTATATATATACCCTATTAAAGAAATAATAAACTAAATTTTAAGAAAGTAAATTTAAATGTATTTATATAAATTCAATATTACGCAATTTGGATAAAATTCTCACCCAGAAGTCAGAACACGTACAAGGAAAACGCACGGCGTTATGGAGCGATAGAATATAAACGCGAGTTAGACAATATGTATAATATCGATTTTATGAGGGTTCTAATGTGTATAAGGAACCCTTTTTAACCGCCAACGCTAAAAGAGGGGTGTTATAAGTTTGACGTGTCTGTCTGAGTCTGTTCGTGGCATCGTAGCTCCTAAACGAAAGGTCCGCTTAAGATACGTTTTTTTTGTCTCGTAACGGCATGTGACGCCACCGTGGTCCAGTGGTTTAGTGTTTGGCTCTCGACTCTGGAGGTCGTGGGTTCGACCCCCGCGTTGGAAAAACAAAAATGTTATTTTCAAGTCTGGTTAGTATGGCTCTTGTCAGAGAATCAGCTGAGCATGTAAAAAGTCGGTCCTGCACCTGATATCACGCCAGTCGTGTCGGTCATCCGTCCCAATGGGTTAGAAGAGTAAAGCAAAAGAGAGTACTCTTGTGTGTGTCTCTAAATAACTCCCGCGTTTATGGCACCCGCGATGCAATGACCTGGTTACTCGGAGTGTGGGACGGGCTCTTGTATGGGACGCTACTTGTGTCGATATTCTTGCTCCGTCCCATGTCCAAAGCACCTCGGCTGTGCGGGCTAGAAACTAAGCAGAGAACCTCAAACTGGACAAAATATGAGAACCTTAGCGGAGACTTCATATTTGAACCGTTTGGGTTAGAAACACTAGGCGCATTGGGTCCGGGCGCTTTTAAAAGAAATATCAAAAAAATTACTGAAGCCACCCGAGACCCCAGAGCCTAAATAACCCTCGCGAAATCGGTGTATATAATATATGTATATATGTATCGGTGAGCTATTTATAATCTTGTAATTTTATAATCCTGTTGAAAAAAAATTGTATTACAATCATTCTAAAGCATAAATAATGGATGCCCTAGAAAGCCATACCATACCATACAAATTATTTTAAAACTTGCCGTAATTTTCGGAAGCCGAGTTAAATGTTCTTTCAAGCATTTTTCAAAAGAACTCTTTGTGAACAAAGCGTTCAAATAATTTGTAAAGTGAAACATTAGTGGGGAAAAAGGAAATTAATGTATCTATTTAAGTTAAGCAGTTTTTATTGTGGCCGGAAGACGAATATTATAAGCTCCTGTTTATGGCTCAGTGGTTAACCCGTCGGCGCAACTTATATTGAAACTTACGAATTGGCTACGACGCTTAATGAGCTATCCATATATATGAGTTTGGATACGGTGGCCGGCGACGCGCGTGGCCATGGCGACCCGGTGAATTACTTTATATTTCAACTTATTTTGATATGTTTATTACATGTTTAAGCTAACGAAGGTAAGCAAATTTTGTTAGTGTCCAAGGGAGCATATTTTTTAATTTTAATATTATTTTTCATTTATTTTATTATATTCTCATTTTAGATTATGGTGTTCAATAATGTTATAAAAACATAACATTAATGCTCAAAGAAATCCTGATCTCATATTTAAGTAGGTATAACTTATGATATTCAAGTAATTGTGTTCCATTCACACAGTGATACTCAGTTTGAAGCATTTATATCCTTTTTGTTTATCAAATAAACCTTTCGTATGATACAAGTATTTTTATTGATTGTTCAGTTGCCTACTTTTTTATTTACTTTTATTAATATTAAACTTTTTATTTATTCTTTTTTATCATTATTGTAGTCCATGTTCACTAGTCTTAAACATTTAAAGTTCACATTTAAAGGTATGCGAATGTGGTGGCCGATGAAGGTTCGACCAGGCTGCGGTGCGTCGAGGCGTGGGGCGGAGGGGTGGTGAGTGATAGTGATGATGTCCAGAAGGCGTGTTCTGTCGAGGGTCACCAATGTGGGAATATGGGTAGCCCCAATAGGGAGATCTCCGACCGAGCGAGGTGGTATGCTCGGTCAGGCCGAAGCCCACTTGTAGTCATTTCAGCTGTTGTATATATAGCGCCGAGCTGGGAAAACTTGGATAGCGCGATTCACGTTTGTGAAGCTAATTGTTCCACCACAAAGATACCAGACAAAACGAAAATGTTTTGAATATTCCTGTTAGTTTCATAGAGACAACAAAATAAAGAACTATATAACTATAATATAAATAAAAGACTTTGGGCGCGATTTACTCGAAAGTTACCTCCAAGAAAGTACGTTGTTTTTGATAAGGATGGCAGTATTATAAATGTGAAACTTTGTGATGATGTATGGATGTTTGTCTTTCTCGCAAAAACTACTGAACTGATATTGATGAAATTTGGTATGGTAGTTTAAGCTCTGGATTCACACATAGGCAATTTTTATGCCAATAAAAATTCATTGTTCCAGTGGGATAGGTATTATATTTACGTGGGCGAAAATACGGGCAAAAGCTAGTCTTAAATATATGTTAAGTATAAAATTATTCAATGTACCTACTTGTCTAGTTCGTGTGACACAAGTTCTTCGGGACTAGATTGACGTAGTGAGAAGCATCCATAGATTTTTTTTGGCAGTCGGTTGAAAATTACTTTTGTGACTGTTAGTAGCAATAAAATTAATTCGAAGTTTGGACGCCATCGGCCAGGCCGGGCGAAAAAATAAATAAACATAAAATCAATAATTAATTTAAATTCCAATTACATGTTATACAAAAGTTTTATTAAAAATTCCGAAAATGTCTCTGAATTGCGGAATCATTTTGAACTTTAAGAAGCAATTTAGAAGTTATTTCAAAATAACACTGGCTTTAGTGGGGAAACCTGCGTGTACCTTACCTTTTACGTTAAAACTCTTAGTTTTAGAAGAGAAAAGTTATTTTATGGTATTGACGCGGGCGGAGCTGTGGGCAAAAGCTAGTCAATTATTTTATTGAGTTGGACTTGGAACAGACCGATAAGTTAGTAACTTGAGAATATTACAAAGCGTTTATTCCTTTTTGACATTGGAAAAGTCTTTTCGTTCGCTCCAGTATAGGGGCCGATTTCACGAAAAAGTGCGATCCCCTTATATATCGGAGAGTTCTGAAGATATAATATTCAAAAAAGGCGCAGAAGATGCGAATTTACGAGAGCTATAGGGTGCAAAAAGAATTATTCCAGAAAATAGAAAATGAAAAAGTAAGGGCCGAAATAGTGAAAAAAAAAAATTTTTTCCGAATTTTTTATTTTAGCGCTCGATATTTTGGAATCGAAGAATGATATCAAAAATTTGAGAAAAAATCCTCTGGACAGTTTAGTCAGCAACAATATGAGCCTAAAACAAATACGATCGGGTAAAGGGTTTTCCTGTAGCCTAACCTTTTTGAAAAAAATAATTAAATATCTTATACTTTAAACAAGACATGAAATTTAGTACGCGGTGAGTTTTGGGTTAGAAAAAAAATATCTAGCTAAGTCTTAGAAACTGCGCATTTTTATATGACAGTTGTAGCTGATAGTTCTATGTTGCGTGTTCCAGAGTAAGTTCGGTTAGCAGTCTGGTGCTATATAGTTAATGTTGTATACTTAGTCTGGCCATAAATGTTGTTACAATTAAAAATAAACAAAATATTACATTTGAATTTGGAATCTGTTATTTTTATATAATTTTTCATTGAGTATTCTCATTTTTCATTGTGTTTATTGGGCGTAATACAATGTATTGGACATTGTACAATATTTTGCGATATTAAAATGGAGTAGGGTGATAAAGAGAATCGAATCGCTGTGATTGCATCACACAAAGTAGGTATGGAGCCAAATGCAATTTCTAAAACTCTCCATACACTTGGTATAAGTAAAATGTTTGTATACCGCGCCATTAATAGGTACAATGAGACCTCTGCTGTTGTGACAGAAAAAGATCTGGCCGTCCACGTAACTTAAAAACCAAATTTTAATATAAATTTAATTTATATTAAAATTGTAACCAAATTTTTTTACAATTGAGCAACATTTTAACAAACAGAATTACCGTTTATATGCTCAAAGATCTAAGGAAGCTTCCCAATTAGTCGACAGAGTACAACGTGGGCACTCTCCGACTTCAGTGATGGTTTGGTGGGTTATTAGCTATAAAGCAGTGACTGAGCCAAACTTTTGTGACAAAGGTATCAAAACATTGGCACAAATGTATCAAGATACCATTCTTGAGAAGGTAGTGAAGCCCCTTAACAACACCATGTTCAATAACCAAGAATGGTCCTTCCAGCATGACTCGGCGCCGGGTCATAAAGCTCGGTCCACGCAGTCTTGGTTGAAAACGAACGTTTCGGACTTCATCAGAGCTGAAGACTGGCCGTCGTCTAGTCCCGATCTTAATCCTCTGGATTATGATTTAAATTCAGTTTTAGAGAGTACGGCTTGCTCTAAAGGCCATGATAATTTGGAGTCCTTAAAACAATCCGTACGATTGGCAGTGAAGAATTTTCCCATGGAAAGAGTGCGTGCTTCTATTGATAACTGGCCTCAACGTTTAAAGGACTGTATTGCAGCTAATGGAGACCACTTCGAATAAACTTTTTATATTTTAAATTATTTTATATTTATGTATTAAACTAACACACTGTAAGACCAATAAATGTTATTTGCAATAGATTTTTTTTTTCTTTGTTTCAGTATTTATAAATTAAATTAAATTAAATTAAATAGCGTTTATTTCAGGCTGCATAGGCCTATATTATAAATACCTTATAGACTAACATACATAATATATAATAAACTAACACTAACATTAAACATTAAACACGTATTGTCTGCGACGTGGGGCGCGAAATATTCGGGAGTCGTCCTCTAAATCTTCTGTAGACGACTCTAATCGGCCAGAACTCCTGCTCGAAGGTCGGTAAGTGATGGGTTGGAACTCTCACCACAAAAGAACTAAAGTTCACTTTATGACGAGATTCCAAACGCTCGACCCTCAAGGCGAAGTTGGTTCTTCTCCTGATGTAGTCCACGACCTGCTCGACCGTCGTAGATCAATGCAACCTGGACACGTACAGCGGTGTCGCGGGAGTCTCACACCGCAACAGCTGCTCGGATCATCCGGGTGCGGTGCCGCGATGGTTGCGGACGATGGGTTTCTTCTTCTTCCTCTCGACTTTCATGAACCCGTCATCATCGCACGTCCGGTCCTTTGTAGAAAGAGGACGCTCTTTTGAAGCGGCCTCCTTCTTCCCTTTGTTTTTCGGTCGCGGGGGAAGTGGCGGGAGGACGCAAGCTACGACACTTGCGTAACTTGGCACCGGCTTCTTCGCGGGCGGGGAGCGGGCAGCAGGGGCAGCAGCGACGATGTTCATTAACCCGTCGGATAATGCTGACGGGCTAAACGTGACCGCCTGCGCGCCTCGATGATGCGTAATGTTTGCTGCATCAGGTGACCTACATATTGAATTAACACTTTTTAACTGTGATAATTCACTACGTAAATCACTTATGGTAGACTCTGATGCCTGCAATCTACCTCGAACTTCGGTCAGTTCTTCCTTCAGGAACTTGATGTCCTTCAGTAGGCTGACGACGTCGACGTGGTCCAGTGTCACCGGTGGCAGCTTATGAAGTTTTTTAGCTACAAAAGCTGGCACTTCATCCGGATCCGTCTGCTTTAGCAGGGAGATGATGTCCTGCATGCTTCTTTCGGTTCCATCTATCCGTCGCGATGGCATATTCGCGCTCTGGCCGAGCGTCTCGTACAGCAAATGCTTGCCCTCGCAAATCTCCTCGCTGGTGAAGGAAGACTTGCAGGTGTCGATGGCGACACCTGCAAGTCATGCTGGATAAACGCCACCAACTCATTGGCCACGAGAGCCATGATCACGTGCAGCGGCAATCAGCCGCGCGATTAACAAAATATTAATTAAATAAATAATATTTGCTACATATGTATAACGCGGAGCGCGACTGTTCGCTAGCTCGACACATTACCTATGATTTATGGCAATACTATGTATAAAGAGGTCCTTCAATAGCATAATACACTCTAATAATGTTAAACCATTTACCATTTAAATTATTTTTGGCATAATTAAAGTCTCTTTCTAAAAATAATAGGAAATTAGTCATCTCAACATCTACTCGTACGAAATCACGGTCAAGAATATAATAATTATCGTTTAACGTTGTAGTTTTATTTTATAATCTTTTCGTATTATCCCGACTTTCTCGTCGCTCAGCGACAATATTTTTTTTCCAATGTGCTCGATAGTCGTGTGAGGCACAAAATCTGTGAATTTTTTCAATAAAATTAGAAAACCAAATGCAATACGAAAAAAACACAAAGAACAAACAAAAATATTATAATAGGAGGAGCCGACCAAATGTAAAATCATTAGTTTAATTTATATACTCACAAATATTGAAGTACTTGGTAAACGTAAAAAAATATAATATTTTATGTGTTGTTTTTTATATTGAGAATTTTTTACATATGAAATATTGAGCTATTACTACTTGATAAACGTAAAAACTATACTATTTTATGCGTAGTTTTATAAATGGATATATGTAAAAATACAAAAAAGTCTCAATTTTTTTGTTAAATTAGTAAAAAAAATCTACATCATTAGTTAAAATCTACTTATACAAAAACATTAATTATGGTAAGTATGAACTTAAACGTAAAAAATTGGAGATTTTTACAAATATGTTCATGGGGCCTTATAATATTTCATACACTATTTTTTGTACGAGCGTTGTTGTATGGAGCGTTTTCACGACGATTGCGAAATTTTCAAAACAAATCGCTGTATCTATAAAAATAATTATACTTAATATACTGTTTACTTTAATAAAATATACTGTTTTAATTATGCTTAATATACTGTTGAGAAGTTACTCTGAATATTCTATTGTATTTTATATTGCCTAGCCTATTGTAGCTTCTTTTACTGAAATCAATTCTGTTTATTAATATATAAATAATATAATGAGTAGGGACTGGACATGGATTCTGATCTTGTAATTAATAATTATTATTCTTATCTATAAGGGTCTTTTATTTATCTTTTATAACTATTGACTCAACTTCGTTGCTCTTCAACTACAAAGTTTTTAATAATAAAATAATAACGGTTCTTTTTTTACGTTTTTTTTATAGATTTCCTCGACAAGCACTATGGATGGTTCTGTCTAAATATGGATGTACTGACAAGTTTTCTCTAACAATATGAAATGTTGTATAACATCTAATGGAGAACAGTCAGAATTTTTCAACGTCACATGTGGCGTTAAACAAGGATGCGTTCTTGCACCAACATTATTTGCCATGTATTTCGCCGCAGTCATCAGATATACACTACAGAATAACGCTGAAGGTATTCGAATCCGAGCCCGCATCCATGGTGGTATATTTAACCTTACCACGGTTGAAAGCACGCACAAAGACCAAACTTGAATTAATTACGGAGATCATGTATGCCGACGATCTTTGCTTTGTGACGAAAACTCCTGACTGGCCACAACACCTAATGACCGAATTGAATTAGGCGTGTGCTAGGTTCGGATAAAAATGAGCGTGTCTAAAACAGAAGTGATGACTGCCGGCACAGCAAACCAAGTGCCTCTTGATATTAAACTGCATGGATGTACACTAAGACATGTTGATAAATTTAGATATCTAGGAAGCGCCATAACTTCAAAAGGTGATCTAGATACAGAACTGAGCAGCCGAATAGGAGCCGCAGCAGCAGCATTTCGGAAACTGCGGAGCAAAGTGTAAAGTCGCATGATGTTAGCTCGAAACAAACATTCAGGTTCATATGGCAATCGTGCTGCCGAACATCTTATATGCTGCAGAGACGTGGTGCCTACATCGTCAACATATTCGCACCCTGGATAGGTTTCACCTTAAATGCCTACATTATATTTTAAACATCAAGTGGTCTAACCGAGTCAGGAACACAGACGTATTGAGGCGTGCGAATGTGTATGGGATGGAGGCTTGCCTTATGCGACATCAGCTCAGGTGGAGCGGGCACGTATTTCGGATGTTCGATGGTAAAACTTGGCCACCCAAGTTTTACTCGGAATTGGTTGAAGGTAAGCGAAAGCAAGGTGGCCAACTCTTGAGGTATAAAGATGTCATACGAAGGGATGTGGAATCGACCCCTGTGCGTGGGAAGAACAAGCAGAAAACTAACCGGAATGGAGAAATATAGTTCAAATAAAGGTATATCATTTTGAAGACCAACGAAGGCGAGACTTAGATACACGCAAGGAACAACTTAAAAACAGACCGCCTTCTAACATCCGGTATAATTATGTCAATGGTTTCCTCTCATGTAGCAATTGTTCTCAAAATTTTACAGTAAAAATAGGTTACATCAGTCATATGAAGACACACAAGCCAAATTAAGCAATAGCAGTCGCCGTGGTCGAAATCGGCCGGGAATCAATAATCAAGGTTATTTTTAACTTCGGTACGTTTACTGAAACTGTTAGAACAATGTTCTAGTATTAACTTTATTTACCGTAACATTAATCACTCTGACGCGAGCTACTCTGAAATAAATAAACATAGAATAATGATCGTTGTATGTAATGAATGGTTTACGTAGCTGCTCTACGACGTAGCACGTGCGTAGAGCAGCTACGACGAAGCACTAATATAATATTATCATTACTATATTTATTTATTTATGATAATACGTTTATTGCAAGAATGTAGTGCTACAGAGATCTTAATAATTTAAAAACATATTCTTGTACATTCTGCCATACAGATGGCGTGCAATTGAAAACAGAAAATATAAGTAAGAAATTATTTATAGTAACGTGACATTAAAAATACTTATTAGGTTTAACGTAATATTTATGTCTCAATAGTATCGTCACTACTTTAGGTGTGTACATGTCAAAATGAAATATATTAAGTACATATTATATATATATATATATATATACGAAATAGTAAAAAAAATATATATGATAGAGTAACATTAAGAATATTATGATTTAGAACATGGGCAAAACATTAAACTACATTAAAAAATAATAATAAAAACATTTAAACTATTATATCCATATTTCATAAAACAAACATTTTATAATATTATGTCGGCGTAACGTGTTGGTGTAACTTAGTATAAAGCTCCTAGCTTGTGCTATGTGCATAGCATATAGCTTTATACTATATGCAATATCGCGCACCATACATTGGTATGGACACGTTCACACTGTACTATATTATTGGCTTACTATACGCTATAAAATAGTGCGATACGCCGAGTTCATGCTGTGCTCTATCGCGCGCCGCCCTCCTCCTCCCTCACCCCCTGCCGTCCCGCAAGCGAAACGAGCGACACATCACGCAACACGTCTGGATACGATCTGTTTGTGTGCTTGAGACGGACTTGCGCTGGCGCGGGCGCCAAATTGTCGTTTTTGTCGTAGTTTTCTCTATTGTAGATTTAGGATTACAACATGAGAGTGTATGAAAATATCCGTCGATCGTGATGTGTGCTGTGCAACTGCGCACACTCTTCAAAGATCGCGGTCAACTGAGCTTGTTATATACTACAAATTCTTGCGATAATATCGCGTAATGTGAACGCCATACTATATAGTATAATTTAGGTATAGTATTAGGTCCCTCTTTGCTATACTATACTATAGCAAATTAGTATAGCGTAGTCTGAAATTAGCTTTATGAATAATGAGATAAACATTTTGATATAATATGTAAGTAAAATAAAATAATGTTTAAAGTATATTCTTTCTAATAACAAAATTTTAATAAACGTACACAAACTTTAAAGAATGTGTCAGATTCAATACTTTACTATTGATATCCACAAATAGCTATGATCTGACCGTTTGCACGTTCACAGTTAATACAGTTGATAGCTGACACATCTGATAGTTGACATTATCTGCCAAAGGCCGCGGCAATGTGGATTTACGGGCCAAACATTAAATAACTAGTCTTACATGTCCAGTGTGCCTGTGGTATTTTGGACCAATACAACTACCCTCAAAAAGTGGATTAAAACTAACGCACTTGTAACTCGTCTAGGACTGTGAATTTTTAGGTGACGGATGTCACTTGCTACAGAACGATCCAGCCATTTACCTACTGCAAAAAACACATTTCCAACTAAAATAAAAAAAACACTTCGAAAATAAGACACCGCTTTCTTTTGTTTAATAAAACCAGCGTTCGAATGACAATGGGCGGGTGCCATTTCAACAGGAGTCTTCATAATTTGTTAATTAAATAAAAACAGGCCTAATTACAGGAGTGCTGTTCTTTCTTAATTACGTGCTCGGGACAATGGCCTTAACGAACTCGGAGACTCCTCTCGATGCGAATTTTAAATTTTGAGTACCGATGGCAGCTGAAGTACTGATAGCATGCGCGGAATTGGGTTAAAATGGTCTTGTAGGTTTTATGAAATCATAAGGATTTAATTATTTAGTAAACAAAACAGAGAAACTCGCAACAGAGTTTTCGTGGGGGATGTGAAATATCGATTTTTTATCGGTATGACAACGTAAGGGCCTGTCCACATCTCGACATCGCATCGTCAACATGCAATTAATATGAAATCAAATTATTCAGACACACATCAAAATAATTACAAAACAAAGAGGAATACATAATTATATAATATATATCACGTCAATCCGATCCCGTGCTAAGTTGAACTTGTGTTGCGGGTATCAGACGACGGATATATATTTTTATACTATACACACACACAATTTTATACCAATCAATACTATACATAAATCTTATTTTCTATATTATTCAAATTCTCTCTTACACACACACTGTACTTTATCACGTATGGTCTTTTTTCAGCGACGTGATGCGCGCTTCGTTGGGAAGCCTTCCCCGAAATCTCCGGTAGACTACGTCCGTCGGCCAAAACTCCTCCACCTCGAAGGTCGGTAAAAGATGCGTCGGTACTCTCACCACAAAGGAACTGAAGTTGACCTTGTGGAGAGACTCCAGACGCCTCTACTCTCTCTCTACCCTTAAGGTAAAAGACGTCTTCTTTCGGATGTTGTCCACGACGTCCTCGACCTTCGTGGACCATTGCAGGCAGGACACGTACAGCGGTGTGGCGCGTACTTCGCACCGCAGATGCTGCTCGCGTTCGCTGGGTGCGGTGCCGCGGTGGTTGCGGACGGCGGGCTTCCTCTACTTTCTACTCTCCTCCAGTATGAAGCCCTCCTCATCGCACCTCCTACTCTCGTCCTTGACGGTTCGAGGAGGCTCTGCCTTGCGTGGCTGTGCCTTTGTCTTAGCCCGCGGGAGTACGGTGGGACCAGTGATTACACTGGAACAATTTTTCGGAGTCGCTGGTGTACTCGGTTTCGGCTCGAACGCGAACGGCGAGCGGGCGGCGGCGGTTTTTTGAATGATCGGGTGACCTACATAATGAATTATTACATTTTATTTGCAATAATTCATTACGCAAATCACAGATCGTGGACTTCGATCTATCCAATCGACCACGCATTTCGTCCAGCTCATCATGTTGAATTTGTTCAGCAGGCTAGAGACGTTGACGTTGTCCGCAGGTACCGCCGGTACCGGCACGTCCGCTGTATTCGTCCCCTTGAGCAAGGAGATGATGTCCTGCAAGCCTCCGTCTCTCCCATCTCTCCTTTGAGACGTCATCTGCTCGGTCTCACCGAGCGCTTCTTGCAGCATCAGCTTCCCCTTACAGATCTCCTCGCTGGTGTAGGTCGACTTGCAGAGCAGCACGATGCTGTCCTCGTCCATGGTGTTGATGACGTATTGTATGAACGCCAGCAACTCGTTACCTACGAGCGCCATGATGAAGTGCAACGGCTGTGAGCCGTGTGACTCGCGAAATATTAAATGTTAATTATTATTTAACATTGTCTACTGTCTCTTTACTACATGTGTCGTAAAGCGGAGCACAACCGTTTGAAAGCTCGCTTTACACCACACTATATATTTTTATACATCAAAATATCATCTGTATTTTCTCACTAACATGGCGTTTTTATTTGAAAACTTAATTAGGTAGTTTTCATGTCAAAAGTACAGTCACTTTAGTAATAAAAAATTAAAATATTTTGTCTAGGTACATTTCTGTTGAAAAAATATATTTCTTTAAAAAAACGCTTAATTTTTAGCTGTCACGCTACTGTTAGTAATCTTAATACTAATCACCACTTAAAACGTTATAAAACAAGTGGTTTTAAATTAATGCTATTAAAAAATATATAATATTATTATGTATTAGAATACAATCACGAAATCCTCTAATACTGTTTACTAAGTTCTTATGAATTATATTCACGGAAATTTAAGGTATTACCTAATAGTAAAAATTAAGGAATAGGGATGATGATTACATTTAAAATATTTAGTAGTTTCATTAATATACTCAGATATATTGAGGCATTACTACTTGGTAAATGTAAAAATATATAATATTTTATGTGTAGTTTACTAATTAGATATGTCTAAAAAGTAGAAAAACGGTAAAAAAATTTTTGCTAAATTGTTAAACAAGACCTACATCATTAGTTTACTTCCATCATATACAAAAACATTAATTATGGTAAGTATAAACTTAATCGCACAAATATCGGAGATATTTACAAATATGTTCCTGCGGCCGTATACTTCATACCCTTTAACCTAGGCGTGACGTCACAGCTAGGTACGACTTTAGTATGGAGCGTTTTCACGAGAATTTTGTATACAAATCGCTCTACTCTCTCTTTTCAAAGAAAATGAATTTTGATATACTGTTTCTTCTGAGAAGTTACTCGTATTTAAGAGTACTATTCATTTATGCAATTTTTTTTTTGTCATCTAGCCTATTATTAATGACTAGCCTGTGCTCGCACCCGCAGTTGTGCCTGCGTCAAAATACCTACATGACTACATGTATTATAAAATAACCTTTCTCATAAATCACTCCATTGATTAAGAGGGCCTTTAGAAATTTGACATAAAACTGGCTGTTTTTCGGTCAATTTTGCGGCCAAATGAAACCAAATCATACATAACTAACAATTGTCATGAATATAGTACAATTCTTTATCTGAAATTGGTTTAAAAATATCTAGAAAGCTTTTAATTTTTGGTACAGCAAAAACAATTTCCCCTAAAAACCCCCAAACTTCCCCCTACAAAAAGGTCGTGTTTAGGATCATTTTCTTGCTTTTATGTAGCTTACTTTGTTTATTTAAAAATACGCAAAAAGCTTTGTGATGTCATAATATGTTAAAATCAAATAAAAATTAAACAAAAATAAAAGTTTTCTATTGATTTAAAAAACACATATAACTGAAAAATGTGAGGGTAGGGTGTGTAGTAGGTTTTAAAATTTAACAACGTGGGACCAGGAGGGAGGAGGGGTTTAAAAGCCTTAGCCTTGATGCCATGAGCGTCATGGCAACTATGACCATGGTGATAGTAACGACGTTGAAGCCCATGATGATGATCGCCAACGGACTTTACTTGGCTAATCCAAACTAATGTTTTTCAGTTAAAACTTACTCCAGTCGGTTTATCTTATTTACAGGGGTGCGGTGAGTTGAGAATTGGTTGCTACAGCGTACACTCGCTGCACTATATAAATAACCCGTACCCTGTACATTTTAGTGTGGCAAACGGGCTATTTATTTAGGGACATAACCGTACGTTCCAGAAACTTGTATTGTGTAGCGAAAAGCGAAACGGTCTGTACATTACACACTGTAATTGGCAAAACTAAGCATATTTGTGCCAGTTCTACAGTTCTTACAACATGTTATCCTAGTTCTATTATGAATGTGAAAGTTTGCGAGGACGGATGTATGGATCGATGGACATTTGTTACTCTTTCACGTAAAAACTACTGAACAGATTCTGATTACATTTGGTGTGGTAGCAGCTTGAGCTCTGCATTTAAAAGTTGGCTTTTTTTTATCGCTATAACTACAACTAATTTAAATGTGAAAGTTTGTGAGTATCGATGAGGATGGATGGATGGACGTTTAATACTCTTTCATGCAAAAACTGCTGCATAGAATTTGATGAAATTTGGAGATACAGTTTATACTCTGGATTAAAACCAAACCTACCTTTTACGAAAGTAAACACGAGGCCGCGGGTAAAAGCTAATTCTAATATATTGTTGAAACTTACTTTTGCTACTTTAAGGTTAGTTCACACCGAGGCACGACGCGGCGTGCACTTTTAAAGATATCAGATTTGATAGATATCTGAATTTGCAATTCGCCTTCATTTACATAAACTTGAAGCGCACATGAATTAAATTCGCTGGTTCTCAATAAAGTTTGCATTGCTGGCAAGCATACACAGCTGAGTTATTTCAATATTCAATATCATAATATTACATTTGTTAACTTACATTATATTAGAGTGCACTGCCAAAGATTTTCTGCCACTTAAATTATCACATAATGGTTTAAAAAATACGACCTATTCTCATATATCCACCGAATATATACAAAAATTGTTATGAATTCATGAAATATTGAGCTCCGTGGCCTAGTGAGTAGACCGTTTGATTCGCACTCGAGAGAGTGCAGATTCAATTCCCAGGTTGTGGCGTGTACCAATGAGACTTTAAAAACATAATTCAATATTATTTATTTAAAATATTAGAGCTATCTGAGCTCGCCACTACGTTCTCTACTTCACATAGTTGCAGACTACATTGCGATTCAAATAGAATAGAATGCGTTTATTTTGTTATCACGCAACACACATTAATATGGATGCACAAAAGAGTAAACTAAAATTAGGCACATTATTATATATACAATGAAAGTCTAATAGAAATACAGCTATACGCAGCAAGAAAGCCTGCTGCACTGGTATTTACAAGGGCCAATGAGTGACCTCACCATACAAAAACAAACAAGTACATACATACAGATTAGTATCAGTGACAGTGGCAATATAGGTATACAATTTCATCGTATAACAAAATTGCCCCAGCTCCTTAGCTAAGCTTAAGTTTCCTAGTTTTTAGCATGAATATTATTATACATATTATATTTGATCAACTGATAAGTTTATGTAGCATTTTATCTAGTCTATATTCTGTCATGCTATAACGAGTAAGATATGTTCTTTTTCCAATTCTCGTATGAAACATAATGGTGAAATACGATTATTCCCCTCTCGCTGTAGTAAAAAGAGGTAAATATTTTTCCTGCGTCCCCCCCCCTCCCCCCAGAACGCCGGAACAAGTAAATACACTCACAAACTCATAAACGAACAACCTCGTACCTCTCGCCGACAGTGTGGAGGTTTATTATGAAACAATACGAAAAATGTAGAACTTCTAAGATATAAATAACATTGATAATAAAACCACATTTTTTTATAAAAACTATAACCCGACTCTGTAAATCATATAGCCCTTGTTAGCCGGGCTATTATTGCTAATTTACTGATACCTCGTTCATTAATATCGGATCAGTAGTTAGGCGCTTGGGTGGAACATAATAAATACATACATAGAACAAAGACTACCAAAATCATTATCATTCCTTTTGGCTTCGCCGCAGTCGGGTAAATATTATATTATATCGGTGCTATGTATGGATAAATTACTGTATAAATAACTATGAGGTTTTATAAACTCTATAACTATTTCACTCGGACTATTATTACGAATATATTGACATCTGATTTATTAAAATCGGATCAGTAGCCTCGGCGCTACTGTGGATCAAACACCTTAAACTTTTAAAATGATTACGCTTCTTTTTAATGAAACAAAAATAAGTATGAAATTTAAAAAAATAGAAATACTCTAAAACCATTTTGATGCACGACTGCATAAGTCGTATAGGTAAAAGTTTTTTACCTAGAGGTACAGATGACTGCAACTAAGTGAAAGTAAAATAATAATATTTAATTCAGAGTAGTTAAAAACAAGGCTTTTTTTCTGAACGTTATACAAAGAATTAAAAATAATACAATTATGACCGGTTCGGAACCGTAACCCGTCGAGAAGAACCGGCGTAAGAAACTCGCGCGGGTGCCACCTTTTAGTTAAAAGGATAATCAAACTTGTTCTTTTAAAAAATATATTAAATGTAAACAATTAGTAGTAATTATTAAATTAAAATTCAAAATATTGCAAGAACAGAAGTACATTGTTTAGTAAGTGAAATAGCCTCATAGGGTCACCTATTTCCGAGGGTGTGCTCAGTACTGTCCTCAATGAAATCTTTAACGTTATAAATAACCTTTGGCAAAAAATGTGTTTAAACTACTTTTTTAATTTTATATATTAACAAATTTTTGACAATCTACATTCAATCTGGGAGAAGCTCAATAAAGGGCGTCACCGACGGCAAAGATACTATAATTTATTATCTTAAGATACCTGGATATATTTCATATTACAGGACGTAATTTGAAAATATATAGTAACTAAGCCGTTTGTGATAGCTCATACAAACTGTATAGCCACTTGTTTTATCTTAATAAAAAATATTATAGTATCTTCGCCGTCTGTGATACCCCTTATACACAATTATACTCGTAACAGTTAAAAGAACATCTAAATTGTCTCGCATAAAACCGAGTAACAGTAACAAACAACAATACGCTCTCACACTAAGTTAACCGTAAAATAAGCCCCAATTCCAGCTAAAGGGGTATCTATAAACATTTGAATAAACAGCGTTTTGCTGTTCTTGTAAGTGGTGCTCGATGTATCATCGACGGATGTCCCATGTTTTATTTATCTACACTAACATTATAAAGAAGAAAGATTTGTTTGCATTGAATATGCTCCGAAACTACTGGGCCGATTATGGTGAAATTTGACGTAGACATAGAGTAGACCACGAGGAAGGACATAGCCTTATTTTTATTGCGGATAAATTCACGGTTCCCGCAGGATTTCCTATTGCGCGCACGAATTCACGGGCAACGTCTAGTTTATTCATATTTCCTTCAAAAAAATTTGTTTCACAGATACGTTTGAACACTGTAGACAAATATACAAGTAAAATAATAATTTTTACCACGTAAAGAACATGCTTCGGAATGAATTGGCCCACTCTAACGGTGACAAATCATGACCTTATAGAAAACCGGTGCTTAATAACGCTTGCGGCCTTAAAAGACTGCCAATTTTAATTTCTAGTATTGCGGGTGATGTTTGTGGATGGCGGTATAATAATTTCCCATAAAACATATAGATATCGTTTACCGGTCTTATTCTATATCGCGGGCTTCAAGACAGAGGGGCGTATAAGCAGTACCCCTACTTTTCAGGAGACAAAAGAACTTAATAAGTTTTTTTTCAATGTATCTCTTTAGCTGAAAATTTGCATGTCTCTATGAAAGTACTTCCTTAATAACGTGAAATGCTCATTTTTTTTGTAAGTATTTAAAAACTCGCAATATTGCACTTATTTCTATTTGGCTCAACAGTTTTAGGCCAACTGTATGTAATTTTTTCCCAGAAAATGCTTTGATCGGATGGACGTATAAAACAAAACTTTTATGTGCAATGAAATATTAAAAAAATTATCTGAACCTAGTTCAAGTATGATAAATTGTCATTAATAAATATTTCTACCATTTTCGAAGATTACACGTCCATATGGCTTGTCAAAAATATAAGATTCGTTTTATTCGAAGACAGACGTAAAGACTTATTTAGGGTTAATTTCCATGGTAGTGAAATAAAACAAAAGACAAAAAAGTTAAAAAATATTAGTAATATAAAACAAACATATTTAACAAATAAACTTTTAAATGCAATCAAAAACTTAGCTTACTTATTTATAGAATATCAATATAAAAGGAACTTGCTTAACAAATAATTTTTAAAAGCAATCAAAAACTTAGCATAATTAACACTAGTAGGTACTACAATGATAATAATTATTTTTTTCTTTAGTTCCGCTGCAGGACCAGGGTATTATAGCTTAGCTGCACTTAGTAAGTACTTTCCCTTTAGTTGCATGCAATGCCATTAACCAGGCAAATTAGAACAAGCAAACGGCCTATCCAACCCTGAGCAAGCAAAGGTAAGAAGTTCAAACATCTAAGTACATACTTATCAAATATACTTATTAATTCTTTTTCCCTGACCGACGTCTTAAATAGGAGGCTCGTGTTGCAGATAATTCATCTTGATGAGGCCTAGTCTGAGATAAGGATCCTGATACAGACTGAACAGGTAGCTTTTCGTAGTAGTAGTGATGATTCTTGGATATCGTCCCATCCTGACACATTGCCATCAGATCTGTATGTTTAACTTGTTTTAACAAAATTTGTTCACTGTACAGTTTTGCAAGATGCGAATTACGTTCCGATCTTGTCACTCTCTCCTTTAATTTTACCTCTTTGAATTCTTCCCAGTAATCAAATTTAAAGAAAAACGAATGGGGAATGTCTTTATTAAATCGTAACCATCTTACGTTAGCCCATTGCATAACAGTTCCATCAGTGGCTTTCATTGTATTTGGAATAATAGTACTTCGCAGTGATTTAATATCCAAAAAATCTGTGTGTTCCATAACTTGAACATTATATAGATTGTCTTTACGGGCTAGTCGTATGACATTTTGCCAGTCATCAGGGGTGTAGATTTTGGCATACTCAGAAACTCGTTCAATTGTCGAGTGCATGTTGTCGCACTCCATGTAGGTGTGACCGGGTTCAAGGAATTTATAGTCAATGACTATGATTTCACTGTCAGGTAATGTGATGATATAATTGAGCATAGCAATAAGCACAGAATTGTGATCAACTTTGGAGAGATTTGAAATATAATTATAAAGGCATGTTGATACTGCGTTTGATCCGCGTTTGCCTTCATATTCTGGCCATAAATAACAATAACCTTGCTTAGTCGCTGCATTATGAATTGTGAAACTCATGCGACCTAACTTCCGTTTATAAAATACAGGCTTTCCTAAAACCAAAGGACAATATAGCACTGCTTCAAAGTCAAATGTACAAACATGCAAGCGACTATCATCTATTGCTTTCATTTTATTAAATTTTTTTACTTCCCGTGCACAGTATTTTCTGTTAACATGCTCTTCGTATTCTTCTTGTTTCTCATTTTGTTCTTCTTCTGTTAATTGTTCATATTTGTTACACCAACAATAGTCCTTTCTTGGTTTGTGGAAACCTATATTCTTCTTTAATATTAGTTCTTTATAAGAAGTTTTTCCAATGGGTCTCTTATGATTCTCCAAACATTGCTGCTTGTATAAATCGTACATTTTTTATTTGTTTAGAATTGTCTCCAAGTAAATCTTTTTGGTGTCTTTACGGCACCAATGAGAAGGCACCTTTGGAAACGAATCGATGTGATCATTAGCGAACTTGATGTTGTCTTCGTCAAATTTGTTGGAGGGTGTGTAATGACCTCTTTTATCAGGCGAAGGAATATTACCGACTCCTCGGCACGCTTTCTTCAAATCAGTACGGACCATCTTGTCACTGATATCCAGTGTACGAAGAAAAAAAGGTTGACATACATTTATTGTTTCCGAATTAATCCTGAAGTTGTAATTCAATGTGAATTTCCTTCTCGAGTTGATCACACGTGATCCCGTTGCTTCAGTTGAAAACACGTTCGATAGTAAAAAATCCCTTTGTCTGTCAATACTACTCAAACCCCAAAATGACAAATGTATATTTTGTCTTGTACTATTATCAATTTTTGTATGACAAACTCGTTGACACTTGCAATTTTCATTGCCACACTTTTTCGCCGGTACATTTTTTCCTTGACTTGACATGTATGTTTCACCGCTATTTTTCTTTGTTTTTATAATGTTTTTCTTCCAGTTTTCCGGTAATTTCTTTTGCATCTTTTCACTTCTTCACGATTAAGGTTACCTTCAAGAGTGGGCGTTTCTTCAATTTCTTGTGAATTAATAATGCTGACTGGTGGTTCAATTTGAACTAAAGATGCGGACGTAATAGGTGACATTGGCGAGCAGAAGTTTCTATAATGCTAGGGCTCCCTATTGAGTGTATGGATGCTATTGGCGTAAAAAGTGGTGTAAGTTGTTTTTCAATTGATGGAACCGATGATTCTAGTAGTTCGTAATCTTTTTTAGTTCTAAATACAGACAATGGTGATTTATTGAAATATATTGGAATATTATAGTCATCGCCGATATAGCCTAAGTTTTCCATTTCGGCTATTGTCGCTTGTTTTTCTGTTGTAAGTGGCGATTCTCTGTGTATCTCCATATGTGAAACAGTCATTGGTGATTCCATACGTAACGAAGGCTCCGAATGCAAAATCTCCATCCGCTCTTCAACCAGGATTGGTGAATTTTTATGATTTGATTGAGTCTCTAGAAAATAATAAATTTAGTAAAGTATTAAGTCCGCCTTACAATCCAAGTGTAATAATTATTTACATGTCATTTATTTACACAATTTTAGTCGTTAGTCGTTTGCAAATGACCACACATGAGGCGTGACAATTAGTTACCTACAGGTTATCCATATCCTAGGAAAACCGTTCATGTTAATTGCACGATAAAAGTGGTTTCAAGGTCAATTGATATGTATCAGATGACGGCGCCTAGTCTGCTATTTTAATAGTGCCAGAATAGTCGATCAATGACACCATTACGGTTGATTTACACACTTTAGTATACAACTCGCGTCAAAGCCATTTGACCATTCTGACGCTATTAAAGTAGCGGACTTAGCCCCTGTATAAATTAGATAAAGAACATAACAACTACGCGGGTGAAACCGCGGGCAAGTCAATAGTACCTATAGTGACTGTCCAGCGGTTTCACCCGCGTAGCTTTTGTTCCTATAGGAATAGCGGGATAAAAAGCCTATGTGTTAATCCAGGGTGACAGCCTCCATACCAAATTTCATCAATATTGGTCTTTTGTCTCGGGAGTATAATGATGTATCCAGGTTTCATCGACTGTTACATAACGCCGCAAAAACTCATTAGGATCTCGGTTAAACAGCGCCAAACACTCCGATGAATCGTCCACTCGACGTTGCTTTGCGTCTACAGTGAGCAAACGCGGCACCCATCGCGCGCAAAGCTTTTTCATTCCCAAATGTTGGTGCAAAATATTAAAAACGCGTTCAGATGAAATGCTCACCATCTCTGCTATCTCTCGCAACTTTAAGCGCCGATCATTCAATACAATTTTGTGAATTTTTTTGATCATGTCCGGATTCGTGACTTCATTTGGACGGTCAGACCTATCAGTCTTTGCAGCTCTGTTTTCCACGTTTAAAATCAGTTACCCAGGTGTGAATTGTACTCAATGCAGGAGCAGAATTACCTAAAACACTGTCTAGCTTGGTTTTAATCTGGGTTGCTGTTTTCTCTTTTAAAACGTAAAACTTTATCACCGCACGAATTTCGTTTCTTTCCATTGTTAAGAAAATTTACGACAGAGAAAGTTCTACTTCCTCTCAAATAAATTCCATCAGTTGGATTAAATTCAAATTTGGCGTTCTATTTTCAAAAAGATGCCAGAATATATTACTTTTTTGCGTTTCATTTTTTTAAGTTCGTCGTTTCGGCCAGTTATCAATCAGCCCAGGTAGATTCGACTTTGAGTATTATATTACAATACCCCCCTGTCTGACGAGCATTTGCTTGTAATGTAACGTAATAGATTCGACTTTGGGCGCCGAGCGGACGGGATCATTAAAAGGTGCGCATTGTAATGCTCGGTTATCCTCCTACACTGATGAAATGTTCGGATATGTAACGTTACATTACAAGCGAATGCTCCAGGCGAGGGAGCACCAGCTTAAGTACCTTACCTACAACACAACAATTAACAACCACAATAACATGCCCTCAAGCACGACACTCCCTCCTAAAACATATAGTAAATATATCATATTAGCATCACTATTGTTATTTCATTTATCATTACTCCTAAACTGCCTCGGTCATCACGACTAGAAGTTAGATCCGTGCTAGTTTCACTTGCACACATAATATTATCTTACCTTTAGTCTTAGGTTACTATAAGTGTGCGAAGAAAAACTTACACCAGAGTTTCCTTTCTTTAATTCTCATCTCTGACCACGAATCACCTTTAGGCTTAGGATAAACCAACTAACTTTTAGCACCGTACCTTTAGTCTTAGGCAACGTCTAGTAGTTAGTTTCCAAGGCCAACGAGAAAAAAAGAAAGCTTCAACATAATGCCGATTTTAAATTTTAATGTTTAATGAATTTTGATAGTAATTTTAACTAATAATAATTTATTACCACTGATAATATTCTTAGACTGCCTGTCTCCAGATATCTACATATACATAATTTCAATAATTTTCATGCAAACTTGTAACCTAAATATGAGAGTAAGCAAATACTTAATAAGGTCAAATATAATTTGTTAGAATTAATACCAAATACATACCCAATCATTAAGACCAGATTATACCTTGCTAACACGAACCATCGTCTAGGTCCAAATCGTGGATTTTGATCCATGGTTTCATGTTCTCGGCTGCTGCGATTCCAGTATATAGTTTAGAGCTCCTTTCACTGCCTCTCAGGTATGCCTGCCTGATATTTGATACCTATTGTTCCCTAAAACCTTTTTTACCTGAAACGGCCCCTTGAATGATGGCATTCGTTTTTTGCTTTTTCCATCGTTCGACTGACTTCCTATTTTGACTAATACTAAGTCACCTTCTTGATACGCCTTCGCTTTAATTCGTGTACGATCAAATCTCCTCTTTTGGTCATCAGCACTGACTTTTATGTTGTCCTCTATCTTTTTACGCAATTCTGTAACGTCTGTATGATCCGTATCGCTTTCAACAACCAACCCATCCCTATCTGTTCTTAACCTATACCACAACAAAGCTTCACATGGCACTGCTTTAATGGTTTTGTGGTAAGTACTATTAAGAGCTTGCTGTAAGTGTTTTATACATTGGTCCCATCTATCCTCGTCTAAATTTGCACCCATAGTTTTCATCGCGTCCAATATTGTTCGATTAAAACGTTCTTCCTCGCCGTTTGAACGTGGCATACCGGTGGCGATAAAATGTAATCTAATGTTTCTGTCCTTGCAATACTCCTTAAAATTGAGAGATGTAAAAGCAGACCCAGAATCAGATATTATACGACGCGGATTACCGAAAACCTTCGTTATATTTTCTATTTCGCGAATGACATTTGTACTATCGTTGTTCTGCACTGCACAAACAAACACAAATTTCGTAAACGCATCATCTACTACAAACAAGTATTTATTATGTTTTTAGTTGTGACAAAAGGGCCCAAATGGTCCACATGTAGTGTGTGAAACGGTTGTGCGTGTTTAGGCAGTGGGTACAACTCTCCTTCATTAGCTCCACCTTTACATTTATAGTAAACACAAGTAAGGCAATTCTTAATGTATTTCTTTATTATTCGTCGCATTTTCGGAAACCAAAAACGATGTGCAATCCTTTCTAGGGTTTTATCTACAGCAAAATGACCCAAATCGTCATGATTTCCCCTAATAACTTGCCAAATACACTGTTTTGGTACGACCCAACGACGACCTACATTCGTTCGTTTATATACTTTATTTCCTAGTAACTCATACTCATTAAATATATTTTTAAATTCATCGCTTTGACCGGATTCTAAGGCCGTTCTAATCTTTACCAAATCGGGGTCCTGAAGCTGAACCGATAGTAACCAGTCAGCTTTTGTTATTGACAGAACAAGTTCGGCTTCTGTTTGTTGTCCGCTAGGCACTGGGTTGCGACTAAGTGCATCTACGTGTTGCATACGCGTACCTTCCCTATGTATGATGTCAAACATAAATTCCTGGGTCGAAAGTACCTAGCGTGCAACCCGAGGGATTATCTCCTTTTTTAGTTAGCGCAAACCTAACCGCACTACAATCAGTTACGATTGTGAATTTGCTGCCTAATAAATAAAGCCTGAATTTTCGTAAAGATGTGACAATGGCCAGAAGTTCGAGTTCAAACGAATGGTATCTTTTCTCGTCTTTAGTGATTTGCCGACTATAAAAATGTATTGGTTTTTCACCCTCATCAGTCACTTGCATCAAAATTCCCGCTAGCCCGTCCCTACTCGCGTCCGTGTGAAGAATACATTCTCTATTCGGATCAAAAATAGTTCACACATTTTCCGAAGTCAAAGTACGTTTTAGCCTTTGAAATGTCTGTTCGTGTTTAGATTCCCATGACCATGTACTATCTTTCTTCAGCAAATTAGACGTTAGATTAGGGTTAGCGGACGCGACAAAACTGCACAATTCTTAATAAACTTACGAAAATAGCTTATTAGGCCCAAAAATTGGCGAAGAATATTTGTAGGGGTGAGAAAGTCTTTTACTGCTTTTACCTTAACTTCGCTAGGCATTATACTATCCTGCTTAACCCTATACCCCAGAAACTCAATCTCGTTTTAAATAAAATGACAGTTCGTTAAGTTCAACGGCAGTCCGTTTTCTTTAAATATATTAAGGACATGCTTTAAAAGTTGTAAATTCTCTTCTACAGTTTTACTAAAAGTACGTCATCTAAATAAATAATTACGTTATTAAATCGCAGATTACCCAAAACTTTGTGCATCATGTGCTGAAAACATGATGGTGCATTGGCTAATCCAAAAGGCATACGAATAAATTCATAATGTCCGTCCTCAGTTATGAAAGCAGTCTTTGAAATAGAATCGTCTTCCTCACTCATTTTTAATTGGTAGTACCCGCTTTTGAGATCTAAGTTAGAGAATACCCTACAGCCTTGAAGTCTATCAATAAGGTCTTCTATACGGGGCATGGAGTACTTATCCTTTACCGTCACTTTATTAAGAGCCCTGTAATCTATACAAAAACGCTTTTCTCAATTTTTCTTATTTACCAAGAGAACGGGGCTAGAATAGGGTGAATTACTTTCGCGAATTATTCCACTATCTAATTCATCTACAATTTCCCGTATTTTATTTCTATCCGGTGGAGAAGCTCTGTACGGTCTGCACTTTCTATCCGCTGGAGAAGCTCTGTACGGTCTGCACTGAATAGGTTTAGAATCACTCAATTTAATTGACATCGCATATGTATTAACTTTTCCCAACTCTTTCACATTTGATGCAATACATTCCCGATATTCGTTGAACAAGGCCAACAACTCACTGTGATACGAATCGGCATCAAATTCTAAACCTAACTCTTCAACGGCAGTACAAAGCTCGTAATTATTAGCGTATTCAAATCTTAACATTGCCTACACGTGAATACATAATATCTGGACGTTCTGTAATATTTCGGCCAATTAATATATCACACCCTGATATTTGGTTTAAAACATACATCTCCACATCACGTAGACATACTGTATCTAACTTAATATTCACTTGAATCATTTTGTATACAGTCTTCCTATTGTCATTAGAAAAGCCTTGTAATGTTATGGGTCTCAGGAGAGGGACGATGGGTAATGAATATTTCACGACTAAGTCTTCTTTTATAATGGAGCAATTACTTCCAGTGGCATAAAATGCATCATGAGTGAACTTATTTATACATATAGTTTTGCAGAATCTATTTTTAGAATTTAGAGATGTTATTAATTTTATTTCTTGTTTTTCATTTTTATGCACACTAGGATTGGGAGGTACATTATTTGAATTCTTTTTAAAACATATTGATATTATATATTCAGATTCATGATATTTAGAATGCCCCCTTTTACCACAAAATTCGCACTTATTAGTACATTGAAATCTTTTATGACTACCCCCGCAATTAAAACATTCAAGAGGTTTGCGTGGTTGATTCGAGCTCACGCCCAGATTAGAGGTAGAAGGTAGCGAGACAGAGTTATTTGAAAGAGTAACTGTCGGAGACGATGATTGATTCGACGAAGACTGTTTAGTAGTGTCGCGATTTGTATTATGCTGCGAAGTAATCGATTTTGATATTTTTGATCGATAAGTGCGACTGTATAAAAATCCTGCTAAACTGTCGCACGAATGAAAATTACTTGCTTCCACTGACGCGCTAATATTACAGTTGCCTATGTTTCCAATTATAATCGAAATAATATCATATTCCGAAAAATTAAGCCGTAAGTTGTCTATTTTTGCCTTCTGCTCAAAGAAAAACGTATATAAAGATTCATTATCCGCTGGTTTTCGTTCTATAATTTCTTTAAGATGTTTAAAGATCTTCCGCTTTACTTGAAAAGTTAACCTAATTTTCTCTTTCCAATCTGCATACAACCAAGTAGTCCAATTATGATTATTACGTAACAGTGAATCGTACCAAATTTTTGACGAACCTTTTAACTTGTTAGGGCGCCGCGCCTGACTTGAGCTGCTGAAATAAGAAGTCGAGCTGGAGCTCGGTCTCGGACGCGCTCGTTTCTTTCTACCCATAATCGGTGGGCGATTTTACGGCACAGTACTTCACTTCTGATGTTAGAAATTACGACCACTATCCTATTTTTAATAATTTATTTTAAACTAAATTAGGTATAACACACACTTGTACAATATTATGATTCTAATTCAATAATTTTAACTAAATATTGAAATTGATGCTTTCTTTACGAAACTTGACTTGACGCCGCTAGACGGCGCCTCAAGTTGCTAACAAAAGTGGCCTATGTCCTTCCCGTGGTCTACTCTATACCTGTGCCAAAATTTCATCGAATCAGCCCAGTAGTTTCGCAGCCTATTCAATGCGAACCAAAAAACAAATTTTTCAGCTGTATATTATTAGTATAGAAAAAAAAACCTTTTTCTTTTCATATCGATGTAACAACTTCTGAACAAAGCTTTATGATACTGTCATTCTCAATAACGTTTGGTAGTGGCGTAATACGAGGTGCGATATCCGTATATCTGGTACGTCGACGTCGGGAAAGTAACACACCACTGCGCGGGGCCTACCGGAATTGTTTTCAGATACGACGATGCAATCTCACTCGACTTCTAAAATAACAATTGTGAATACTCGCCATTGAATACAACTTTTATTAATATTTGAATCTTTGGATGCTTATTTTGAAGTGGAGATTCATGTAACAACTTATATTTTTTAAATAAATACGAAATAAAAATGTAGCTCTCTTAATTTACAAACTAAAATAATATAATACTAGATATTTCCAGCAACAAATTTTCGCAGAAATCCGAAACTTCTCGCGGGATCATATTTCGATACTATGATAAACAAAAATTTAAAATTGTAGCCCGACTACGTAAACTATAATATAGCCTATGTTATCCGGGCCATATTTTATAACGAATCTATTGATACCTCAGTCATTAAAATCGAAAAAGTAGTTTAGGCGCTACGATAGAACCAACATACATACACAGACTGTCAAATTTTACCCTTCATTTTGGCTTCGTTGTAGTCGGGTAAAAAGTAGATTACATCCACACTCGAAGCCATCGATTATTTAGGCGTGATTGCGTAACATACAGACAGATTACTTTTGCATTAATTTTAATATTAACTAGCTGATCCGACAGATGTTGTCCTGTCTTTACTATGAAGTATAAACTAGAGTAAATACTATATATATTATATTATAACTAAATACCTACAACCTACATACTACAATTTCTAAACCAACAACTACACCTACAGCAGCGACTGACTACACCTACAACCTACATCTAAACCTACACCTATACCTACACCTACACCAACGCCAACAACCTATACCTACAAGTACAACCTACACCAACAACCTACACCTACACCAACAACCTACACGTGTACCTACACCTACAACCTATATACTTACACTAACTACGTACTAATCTGAGACACGGAGTCTGCCGATTCAACATTAAGCACTTTTGACTACAGATTTTATTTTAGAACTCGTGATAACTTCCAAACTAAATACCCAATTTCACTGAGACGAACAGTATTTAATTTGCAAAATAGTACTCTTTATGAGTTAGCTATTTATTTTTATAAGGATTAATACTGTTGTGTTGCTAAATAAATTGAAAAAATATGGGTCCCAGTAATTTAATTAATTAATTCAATATTAGAATACAAAATCTGTTTTAATATCTAATCTATAGTAATTTTTTTACACCTTGGGTTACAATATTGAAGTTTTAGCAGGTTTCCCTATTTTTTTCTAGTAGGTACGTTTTCAAACGTAGGAGAGACATCCTTCCGCACGAATATGCCGGTGAATATATCAACAGGCAACCTTACAAAAAACCGGCGTGAAACAACGCTTGGGTTGTGTTTCGGCGAGTGAGTGGGCTTACCATGAGAGCAGGTACAACTCTGGTGGTGTTGCGAGTGTCCATGGGCGACGGTAAACGCATACCATCAGGCTAACCGACTGCTCGTTTTCTGATTCATTAATAAAAAAGGTAATTTTCCAAAGAATTAATAAAGAAATTAAATGTGGAAAATCAACCGGAAAAGCTGACAATATTTTAGCCTGTCACCGTATATGTAGGAGGGTTTCGCGTAAATAATATAAATTTCATCAATTATTTAGGGCGTCAGGTAGAGCGTCGGAGGGCGTCGGGGCGCTATCTACCAACAAACAACCTAAGCTCGGGTTAAAAATCGCGGCTCTGTCAGGGCTTATTTGTTACGGGATCCTTTGAAGGATCGGCTTTTCTCGAGCTTTGTACAAATTAAAGGCGTTGGCGATAGACAATCTCTAAATTTTACAAAAATTTAGAATGTAATAAAATAAAATAGAATAGAATAGAATAGAATAGAATAGAATAGAATAGAATAGAATAGAATAGAATAGAATAGAATAGAATAGAATAGAATAGAATAGAATAGAATAGAATAGAATAGAATAGAATAGAATAGAATAGAATAGAATAGAATAGAATAGAATAGAATAGAATAGAATAGAATAGAATAGAATAGAATAGAATAGAATAGAATACAATACAATACAATACAATACAATACAATACAATACAAAACAATACAATACAATACAATAGAATAGAACAGAACAGTACATAACATAACATCACACAACACAACACAACACAACACAGCACAACATAACATAACAGAACGATCTATCTAGGTCGATCGATCTACGTCGGTCGTCGATCGATCTACGTCGGTCGTCGAACGATAGATCGTTCGACGACGACGTCGGTAGTCGAACGATCTAGGTCTTATCCTTGAGCAACTGCTCATTTTTAAGCTATATATTATGTTTCTTATTTCGTCGTGCAACAATATATTCAATATATTCAATAATTTCGACTCTTTTATGTCAGTTCGATTGGCAGTTTGGTATGCGTATGATGTCTGATTTTTGCTTTGTTCGAAAAATCGGAATATGGTGGGTTCGAATCTCGGTCATATAAATATTATCATGATTCTTTTTTTTTATTTATCAGCACTCTCCTAACGGTATCCCAGGTACTGATAATAATAATATTAATAATATTCTATTGTCGTCCATAATTTACCATCGCTGGAGTTTGTAACTTAGACGTATCCACCGCTACACGAGTCTCGCGTTATTTCGCGGAGGTAGTACATAATATTTATTTAATTCGCTATGTAACCTGAGAGACATTTAGAGCTTCTGTACTCAAGTTACACATAAGAGGAAGGAGGAATAAGGAGGAAACATTTATAAGGAAGCATAAGAATTAAACGTGGTCGGGAAACTGTCGAATTTTTAAAGTGAAAACTTCTTTCCGCACACAATTTTTTTTTGTAGGCTATATGTGAGGCGGATCCGTCACTCTCTGAGGTGAAAGACTCGGGACTCGGGACCACCAAGTATACCCGAGCGATAAAGCACCGCACACGAATTTCATCGTAGGCTGTTATCCCGCTGATCCGTCACACTCTAAGGTGAAAGGCTCGATCGGGTGACGGTTCTAATATAATAATAATATCTATGAACGCTTCACACCACGTCAATCTGGCCCCGTGCTAAGTATCAAAGTACCAAACAACGGGAAGTATATTAAATACTTTTATACTATACATATATTTTAGATTTTTATTATATTATACACATATTTTATACACATCCATGATCCAGAAACACCCAAAAACTTTTTGTTCCTTCGGCGGGATTCACCCCCCCCCCCCTTTTTTTAACCCCGGCTTGAGCACCAACGCGCTGAACCACTGAGCCACAGAGGTCGTCAATATGAAATTGGCGTTTTGTCGTACTGGCCACTTTGATCTCAAATATATCTTCTTTAGGAATTCCAATACCAAATTTATACCGCTATTCACTCATGCATTTGTGTTTTGAAAACCGCAATTCATTTGTTTTTTCCTTTTTTGGTTTTTTCTTTGCGTAACTCTGTTTACAAAATGGAAAACTTGAAATATCGTATTATTTTCGAGTACGAGTTCCACCGTGGCACCAGTGCTGCAGAAACGGCTCGAAAGATTCATGATGTGTATGGCGGCGGTGTCGCAAAAGAAAACACAGTGCGTTTTTGGTTCCAACGTTTTCGTTCTGGAAATTTCGACCTGCAGAACAAGCTCCGTGGACGGCCTGAGACCAAAGTTGATAATGAAGAATTGAAGGCTATTGTGGGGAAGCAGATCCATCGCAAACCACGTCCGTGTTAGCTGCAGGCTGCGGTGTTAGTGATAAAATTGTTTTAATCCACTTGAAGCAAATTAGGAAGGTGAAAAAGCTTGAAATGTGGATACCTCATGAATTGAGTGCAGCAAACCGACAAAAGCGGGTCGACTGCCGCGTTACATTACTCAACCGGCACAATAATGAAGGGATTTTAAAACGAATCATTACTTGTGGTGAAAAGTGGATCCTGTACGATAATCGGAAACACTTATTGCAATGGCTGAACCCTGGCGAACCAGACAAAGCATGCCCCAAGCGAAAATTGACTCAAAAAAAGTTACTTGTGAGCGTTTGGAGGACTAGTGCCGGTGTCGTTCACTACGTCTATCTTAAATCTGGCCAGACGGTTACGGCAGATGTCTATTGCTAGCAACTGCAAATCATGATGTAAAAGCTTGCTGCTAAGCAACCGAGACAACAGCAGTCGGCTACCAAATTAGAGGAGCTTCAATTGGAATATCTAAGACATCCAACGTACTCCCCGGAACCTGCTCCAACAGATTACCATTTTTTTCGAAATTTGGATAACTTCTTGCAAGAGAAAAAATTCAACTCCGATGGGGCAATCCAAAGCGCCTTCAAAGATTTTATTGATTCCTGTCCGAATGGTTTTTTTTACTAAAGGAATCAATAACCTACCTATGAGATGGCAAAAGTGCATAGATAGCAATGGCATATATACTTTGATTAAATAAACATATTATTATTTAAAAAAAAAATCGACTTTATGTTCCTCCTTTATAAAAAATGCCAATTTCATATGTAATGACCTAATATTATTTACTTTATTTAATTTATTTTAGTCCAAAGTCAAAGTCAAAGTCCAAATAAAAATAAAATTATAAGAACTTTATTTACACGTAAATTGATTACGATTGCCAGTGAAGTTTTCACTTCTGCCGTGCTGTCTTAAGCACACACTCTATTTCTTTTTATGACATAGGGGTCAAAAGAGCAGTCGGATCTCCTAATCGAAGGGACTGTTGCCCATGGACAACCGCAATATCAGAGGAGTCGCAGGTACGTTCCGGCACGTTGCCTAAAACTACAGAAATACTGCCAACCCGTATTAGGCTATCGTGGAGAACAAAATTAATCATCCTTACTAAATAGCGAATACTGTATGATGATTTACGATAAAATACTTCTTTTTTGCCTTTTACTCCCACACAAAGTCCATGTTTTATATGCGCATTTAGAATTCTCTCTGTGCTGCCGGTTTATTATGGAAGTGAAAGTCATAATTTATAAGCGTTGCGATTGACTACACTTTTACCTGAAGCGGTAAAGATGTTTGGAAAAATACTTAAAACAATATAAATAAATAATCTTTTTTTAGTCAAAGTCAAAATTTTTATTAAATAGTTGGTATTTTTATACACTTTCTGAACGTCGGTATACGTGACGCCTACCACCGGTTCGGGAACTAGCCCGGCGAGAAGAGCCGGCGTAAGAAGCTCGCGCGGGGCCATCTTTTACCAAAAAGATGGAAAATTGTTCTATTAGAATAAAAAAAGTATATAACTATGTTACGACTAAAACTACATAACAAAAGTACAATAGTACATAGAAGTAGCCTTGCAGGTGGCCATCCTATTCGCATGGTGTGCGATCGACAAAAAATCATTGACCTTGTAATAAGCTTTAGCACATAAACGTTCTTTAACTACTTTTTTTGATTTATTAATAGACAGTTTTTGAACGTTTTCTGGGATTCTATTGTACAGGCGTATACATCGACCTTTAACAGATTTACTAACTTTACTTAGTCTGAGCACCGGTATATCTAGTTCGTGTTTATTTCTAGTGTGTGATTGATTGTTGCTTTGAGTGAACAGTGATTATTGCTTTTCATACTGAACATATTTAAATTTTTTCTAACATACAACACATTGTCCAAAATGTATTTAGAAGCGACGGTCAGAGTTTCTATTTCATTAAACTTTTCTTACAGAGATTCAAAGCAGGACATTTTGTAAATCGAACGAATCGAAATATTGTATTAATGTAAGCGACGTTTCGCCATATAATAATGCCGTAAGACATTCTACTATGAAAATAACTAAAATAAACTAGTCGCGCCTATCTTAGTCAGAAATTTCCCTAATGTTTCTGACTACATATGCTGCAGAACTGAGCCTATCTGCAATATTAGTAATAAGAGGACCCCACTGTAATTTGCTATCTAGTAATTCCTCCATACCTAGAAACACAGTGGTGGTGTCCACTAAGTTCATTTTCTCATCATTTAATAGTATATTGGTTTGTACTTGCCCAACATTGGGCAAAGTAAACTTTAAACATTTTGTTTTATTTGAATTTAAAAGTAAATTAATAACATTAAATCAAATTATTATATATGAAAATGGATTGCAATTTTAATGTTCCACTAAAGTTCGGTAATGGCTAAACTGTTTTGGATAATTTTGGTGTTGAAATAATTGTGGAAGTTCAGGAAAGGTTTAAACGGTGAGAAATGTTGGAAAAATTGCGGGGAAAAACGATAATTAAATTTTCCCATACTAACTGTTCACGTAGTAATTTGTCACTTGACTACCAAGTATGTAATTAGTGCATTCCGATTATCTGTTTGGTTTATTTAAAAAATATCGGCCAGCGCTTGGCGAAGATGTAGGTTGTAGTTGTAGGAGTAGGTTATAGTTGAACGTGTTGGTGTAGGTGTAGATGTAGGTTGTAGTTGTAGGAGTAGGTTTTAGTTGAAGGTATTGGTGTAGGTGTAGATGTAGGTTGTAGTTGTAGGAGTAGGTTTTAGTTGAAGGTATTGGTGTAGGTGTAGATGTAGGTTTTAGTTGTAGGAGTAGGTTTTAGTTGAAGGTATTGGTGTAGATGTAGGTTGTAGTTGTAGGAGTAGGTTTTAGTTGATTGTATTGGTGTAGGCGTAGATGTAGGTTGTAGTTGTAGGAGTAGGTTTTAGTTGAAGGTATTGGTGTAGGTGTAGATGTAGGTTGTAGTTGTAGGAGTAGGTTTTAGTTGAAGTTGTTGGTGTAGGTGTAGATGTAGGTGTAGTTATTTGTTGATTTAAATCAACTCGTAGTTAAGACAGAACGTGTGTTGGGACAGCTAGTCATCAATATTATTATCAGTTAGCGGAATAGTGGAAACGGCTTCAAGTATTTCCATAAAAATTTGTATGCAGGGAGTTTTGGAGGAGAAAAATAGATCAAGCTCGGACTTATACCTGGGAAACTGTGCATTTTTTATTTATATATTTTTTCTTTCGTCGCGCATTTAATAAAAACGCGTATTGAGTGATTTCGATTTCTAAATGTCAAAAGTTGACAAATTGGCGTCTCGAGTTCGAATCTGAATTATTTCCATGATTCGCTCGACCAAAGCTCGGTCTCCCAGGTACTTTACTTGTTCCCTTTGATCTTTCATAAAATATCATTGACACGCAAAAGCATAATTTCTAACACTACATACAATGCAACAATCATTAAATATACCAGGCAAACATAAAGCCGAATGTAGTTATAAACTTAATCGCTCAGACTCCAACAAAAGTAACATAATTATGATCGGTAATGAAATTATATTTATTGTGACCATGCGGGCATTTATCGCTGGCCCTTCGCGGCCCTTACAATAACACCGGTGCAGGACTAGCTTATATGAACACTGGGCCCTAAACACATGTGAGATATAAATAGGACAGCTTATGTGAGGATTAAAATTTAATTATAAGTTAGCTTTAACATAGATTCATGCTACATCTTTACTAATAATATAAACGCGAAATTTTATATGTATGGATGTCTGCTACTCTTTTACGCAATAACTACAAAATGGATTTTGACGAAATTTGGTATGGTAGTAGTTTAGACTTCGGATTAACACATAGGCACTGTACTTTTTATCCCGAAAAAGTACAGTGTGTGTTTGTGTTTTCAAAAAAGTATGCCTAGGTACCTATAATTGTATGTTTTGCATCACAAAATTGTATGCGTGATTGCTAAGTGTGAGTTTACTAGTAAGCGCCAAACGCGGTCACAATTAAATGCGTAAAGAAAACTTACACTTAGCACTCTGTACCGAATTTTTTACCCGACTACGGTGAAGTCAAAAGAAAGGGTAATGATTTTGATAGTCTATGATTGTACTGTAGGTTCTTGGTGGAAATTCATGTTTCACAGTAATAGCACACAGGACTTCTTGCACTATTTCCACTTTTAATAATTTAGGTGTCGTAGATTCGTAATAATAGCCCCGGTAACATAGGCTTATATAGAAGTAATAGAAAATAAATGAAATGAAAATACATTTAATTTCGTTTTTGCTTTTAACAAAATTTTAAGCGAATCGCCGAATAACATGGCTATGAGGAGCATTCATTTCGGCCGTTTTTAACAACACCCGACGTGATCTCGGCGTAACACCAGACCTGACGCAATCTCTCAGTTATTTTGAGATTTAACACCCAATCCAATGCGAACTCGACCGACACAGTCTGTCAGTTTTTTCAGGTATTTATTTTAACGCCTAACCCGACGCGATATCTGTGAACAACCGATCCGACGCGATCTCTCGGCAACATCTGACCCGACGCTATCAGAATTAGCTCCGCGATGAATAGCTACATCAGCGTATGAATGAAAACTCTAAATTATTCGTGTACCTTATCTAATGAGGATTTTATATGCGGCGTTGCTTGCTATTAACTAAACCATAAACGATAATCTATCTCGTAGATTTTGCCAGAAGAGTATAACCCTGCATTCGAAGATTTCATAATATGCCTAGATAGTTCATCTCAATTCTAGGTTAATTCAAAAAAGTTCTATATGTAATAGTTATGTCAGAAACACTGATTCAAGAAAGTGTGAAAAAATATCCACGATTGTGTGAAAAAATCGCGGGCCGTTAAAGGGGACTGTTCTGGGCTACTACGTCTTGGTTCTTACAGATTCTTATTACGCTTGAGCGGTGATAATAATAATACAGCAACAATTGTTATATTCTCCTTTATTGGCACATATGAGAGAGATGCTTAACACAGATACACTATATATAGCCTTTTGGCTCACTACAATAAACTAACTGCATAGGCTGTATTTGTGACATCTGTCAATATGATATTGATAGTTCTACTTCATAATACTGCTAAATTATGCAACAGGGACGTCAAACTTTTCAAATTTGGATCGGTTCTGATCGTTCTATGACAGCTATTTATTTATTATGTACGTAAGTATTATATATATTTTCTACTCTGTGGTCAGAGAGGGAGACAGAATTGTTCCATACGTGACGTTTTTGACGTGATATTTTTCATTTTACGTGTGGGGTATCGTTGAATAGGTATTTTAAAATAAAGGTAAGGTTTCATACATGACTTTTTTTCAAGTAATTGGCCTCCAAAGTGGTTTGAAGGTTGCTCCCCCCCCCCCTAGCATTTCCAAACTATTAGAGATAGAAACTTGTAAGTTTCCATGCTGATAGATCATACTAAAAACTATTTACGAAAATTATGTTGAACGAAATCGGACAGTAACTTTTGAAGTAATTAAAAAAAACCTATTACGCGTTGACAGTTACAGAACCCTCCTTAGACATGTCCCGACATGCTCTTGGTTAGGTTATTTGTATGTAAATATAATTGTTTGTTTGCATTTTATAGTATTCGAAACTACTGGACCGATGAAATTTGACACAGATACAGAGCAGATCACGGGAAAGGACATAGGCATTATGGAAAAATGTACGGTTCTGGTGGGTTTTTTATATGCACAAAGTCGCGGGAAATATTTGATCTTTCTATAATTTTAGCTCAATTTCTTTCACAGCTTTTATTTATCATTATTATTTCCTTTCGTTTGTGAACTGTGACATCGCTCAAGTGGTTATTTATCATTCGTAGATCACACTGCTATATTATTAATCACGCTACACACCGCTACAGATGAAACCATACCTTATACTATACAGTTCAGAGTTGAAATCGCAACAAACGGTGTTGACCATTAGATTGTGCGAGCGTAAACATTTCAAGCTGTATGAAGTACAGCGTCAAACCGACACCGATACAATACACTGCAAGTTCATGCTAACCTAGTACCCAGTGGAAGTTACTCATATTAATAATCATGAATTAATAACGGCTACTGTAATAGATAAATAACGGCTACTCATTTGAGCAGGTCCTAAACACAACAAATTGTGTTTAAGTGCATGCGCGCACTGGTACCAAAATTGTCTCTGTCCCCGAACAAATGCATTTCGATTATGAACTTAGCGCACGCAAAAAATAGTTAACTGTTACGCAAAACATGATTGTTTTCCTGTAAGGTCATGTTTTGCGGAAAAGTTGACTCTATTTCGCGTGCCCTAAAGTCGATAATCGGAATGCAAATGGTAGAGGAAGTAGACAATTTTGTTGCCAGTGCGCGCACTGCTTTTACTGGATTTAATAAACAACTGTATGGTGAAGGACTCAGAGCAATATGTATACCTATGCTTCTTCCGTGGTGAAGGTGACAACCATCAAAAGACCTTTGGGTTTTTTTTACTCGCTTTTTAAAACAGTCCTGACCACAAACCAAAATACTATTAAATTGTACAATTTTTATTCACATTTCATTTTTGGTAATTATTTTAGTTCTGATACAAGGAGAAGTGGAGAAAATGAATATAATTATTGTTAATTACATTTTATACAAATATTCGTTGAAATGAGTTAAAATATTACAGTAGGTACTGGCTTTTGCCCGCGGCTCCGCCCGCGTCAATAGAGTATCCCACGGGATCACTGTACTTTTTTTGGATAAAATGTGGCCTGTGTTTTAACCCAGAGCCTAAACTACTGTCATACCAAATTTCATCAAAGTCCGTTCAGTAGTCTTTTTGTGAAAGAGTTACAAACACCCATCCATCCATCCATCTATCCATCTATCCATCTATCCATCCATCCATCCATCCTAGCAAACTTTCACATTTAAGTAATAATAGTACGATTTACCTCACCTCCTGTGTAAATGCGACCTACCGTTGTAATCCAGATGCAATTACGCTTACATCTAGGTAACAGTATCGTGGGATTCCTATAACTCCATTCTTACGGCTTCATTTACCACTTACCTTTTGAAGACCCTCATCTAAATCCCTATCTATTATACAGGCTAGGGCTTCCCTATGAAGGGGAACCGGCCCTCGCCACTGGTTGGTAACCTAATTTTATCTCAGGTCGCCGTGGGTAATTGTTCCGTAGTAATAAACGTTCTTTTCATTAACATCATTAATGATACTCTTCAATTCATCATTCATTCTTCATTCATCATTAAATGAAAAATTTTAATAAGTCAGCTGAAACCGGAGCTTTATACAGCTTTATACAGCTTTATACAGCCGCTCGCTTTATTAAAAACGGATTCCGTTTAATTTGAACTTTTTACTCCTAGTGCATTTTCACTGTAAGAATTTAATTTTTATCGCGATGTGGGCCAAAGGGTTTTGTAGTTTTGGGACTTAATGTGGGGCATAGCCTATAGGGCTAAGGCGAAGTTTATTGTAATTAGTTGCGGTGCTAATAAAAACAAATAACCGACTGATTAGCTATGCGATGTTGCTGTCTTTGTCTGGTACGTTGGAAAAGTATCTTGACAGACAAAGACATCAACATTGAATAACTTATCCAATGTGTGAATATTTTAATTAGATGGATAAAGCACACCAGCATAATACATAAACTTAAATAGTTTAACATTCCGTTTTGTGTGGAGGATGTGTGAGAATATAAATCAAATCAAATCAAATCAAATTTTTTTTATTCAAAATTGGTATTTTTAAATACTCTTTTTGAACGTCGATACTACGTGATGCCTACCACCGGTTCGAGAACTAACCCAGCGAGAAGAGCCGGCAAGAAACTCGTCTGGGGCCATCTTTTACCAAAAAGATGGAAAATTATTCTTTTAAAATCAAAATTATTACAATGTTTACTTATGTCTATGTAACAAATAATAAGATAAGGAGCCACCTTATTCCCAAGGTGTGCCGTCTTGAATGAAGTCATTAATTTTATAATACGCTTTGGCACACAAACGTTTTAACTACTTTTTTAAACTTATTAATGGGAAGGTTTTGAACCTTTTCTGGGATTATATTGTATAAGCGTATACACTGGCCTTTAAAGGATTTACTAACTTTGCTTAGTCTGAACACTGGCATATCTAACTTGTTCTTATTTCTAGTGTTTACACAATGATTATCACATTTCTTTCATAAGAAAGAAAGATATGTTAATATTAACGTTCATACAGTATCCCAAGGGAACACTATAGTTTTTCGGAATAAAAAGTATCCTATGTTTAACCCAGAGCTTAAACTACCGCCATACCAAATTTCATCGAAATCCGTCCAGTAGTTTTTACGTGAAAGAGTAACAAACATCCATCCGTCCATCCATCCATCCTCAGAAACTTTCACATTTATAATAGTAGTAGGATTAACTAAATAAAGTACTGGTCCATATTGTAATCTAATCAGTACGTTGAAATTATAATAACAATATTGGGTATGGACGCTTTCACACCACGACCACCGCGTCAATCTGAAGCCCAATTCTCGTATATAACTTAGACTTTCAACTTACCATCAATTCATTATGAATTAATCATCCTGTTATCATAAATTGACAAAAAGTAGGTATTCTACTACACAAAAAAAAGGCGGCACTAAGTTCGCCGGATTAGCTAGTATTTTTTAATTAAATCATAGCGACATAAAAATGAAGGAACACAAGCACCTCTATCATATATGTTAATAATACGTGAAGCAAATACTTTGAATAAAGTTTTACGAGAATCGTGCGAATGGAGGAGTATGAAATTTGGCACAGTTAAAGTTTGTGGAGGAAGGTGTGCAGATTGAATGAAGCTAATATTTTTTTTTTAATATAGCTAAAAATAAATAAAAATAAAGTTACACACTACATCACACACGCTTTGTTTGTTTAATATAAAATTCACATATTTTATTGCGTATTGGGGCATCACAGACGGCGAAGATACTATGTTTTATGATAAGATAAAATATGACTATACACTGAGTATAAACTATCACAGACGGCTAAGATATTTTCATATAATATTAAGAAATAGATTTTGGTCGTATTTATATCAATTACCATAATATTAAGATAAATACAACCAATAATTCTGGTATCAATTTTGGAACAGCATTTTGCCAGTGTCCCGTATGTTACAGTATGCATACGTACGTATATTTCTAGCCTAGGTATCTAGAATTCTCGACGTAATTAGGTACAAGCCGAGTATTTGAGCATCGAGCGATACACGAACAAATCCCGTTCGAGCATTTTCGAGAACATCCGATGCCCTCCATAATTTATAGATCTGACCACAGGGCGTAGTGACTGGTCGAGAGCACTTCAGATACAGATGTAGGAAGCTGGGGAATGTGGCAGAAGAGTTTTATTGGTAACTTGCCGGTACCCGTGACATGGTTTGCGTAGAAGTAACGGAAACGGAACCCATTTTTTTAAACGGAACTCTAAGATATAAGCAACCTCAGTTACTCCTTATAGCATCAGCTGAATACGTCAATGAACGTTCCGTGAAAATCAGTCCAGCCGCTTCATAGATAAGCCGCAACAAACGGAACTTTTTAAAACTGATATTTTATTCTAACTACCGTATATATTTTCATATGCATTTAGTGAAAAGCTCTTAATTTATAATTACAAACATACAATTCAATTATATTTATTTTTATATTAGATTGAGAAAAACAAGAAATGTATTATAACAATTGATTGTCTTCACCATGCAAGGATACTGAAATTAGAGGTAAAAAATATTAATATAATTATAATTATGTTCTGCTTGCATAATTGTGATATACCTAACACAGATTGTTATTTCTATTGACCATAATAGTGCCACTACAAATATAACTAACTACTATATATATACATATAAATATATATATATATATATATATATATATATATATATATATATATATATATATATATATATATATATATATAAATATATATATATATATATATATATATATATATATATATATAAACTAACGACTATATTATAATATTGTACATAATAAATATGCAGCATTATGGCACTTCATACTGCAATTTTAGCTAACAACTTTTGAATATGTAAGTTTTTTCGACGAATTTTTAACCGCCATGGCTACCCTTCCTAACTCTGCTCCACTTGAACGCCTAATGAACATTGGGAGCTCTTGACGTACTCCAGGAGTACTCCAGGACTGCGTCAAACGGATAATGCAGTGGCCTGGAACCATAGGCCTGAATATTGGAGGACTAACGTTGAAACAAGATTCATCATTAGACTTCCTAGAGAAGTCTTTTACGCAACCATCCAAAATCCGAATACACCTGTATTGGGATTTTGGAGGGTTGATTAAGACTTGGATTAGGATTAGGACAGAGAATTTTAAAGTTTTAAAAGAGTTTTGCCTATATTTTTATGTCATAAAAGAAAGTTTTTTAGCGGAGTTGAGAGTGAATTTTGAACACGTCGTTATTATCGTCGTGATTTAAAGAGGGAGAAAAGACTTTGCTAAATAACATCAAAACATCAATGTATGAAGTCAATGACCTTAGCAGCGCCGTAGAGAGCGTACTGTTATTTTATTTAGTATATTTTTATCGAAATTTTTTGTTGTTTTTCAGCCTAAACGTATTGACATGAGCAGTAAATCATATGCCCAAAATATCTGTAATTGATTTAGAACAAACATAAACTTATATATTATATTTAACAACAATTTTTATCACATAGACTAATATAGAGTACTGAATTATGCATAGTACTTCAGCAGTTAAGAGTGACAGTTCAAACAGTATACTCCGGGCAATTTAACTTTCGAATATAGAAGGCTAATGACATGACTTATTTATCTCAGTCCCTTGCATTACCTTCCTATTTTCATTAGACTTTTGGTTATCACAACAGCTTTTTCCTTTTATGGGGTTTTGTACCCAAATGGTAAAAACGGAACCCTACTGCTGATAAATCGCTGTCTGTTTGTCCGTCCGCTGTCCGTCCGTCCGTCTACTACCAGGCTGTATCTCATGAACCGCGATAGTTAGACAGTAGAAATTTTCACAGACGATGTATTTCGTTGCCGTTATAACAACAAATACTAAAAACAGAATTAAAAAAAAACATTTAAGTGGGACTCCCATACAATAATTTTTTGCGTTTTGTACGGAACCCTTCGTGCGTGAATCCGACTCGCACTTGGCCGGGTGTTTTGAAATAATTTTTATAATGCAGCGAAATAATAATTATTGAAAAAACTTAAATGTTTCACTTAGGTGAGAAGTTGTCAGATCGAAAAGTACATAAAGAGAACGTTGGCATGGCGCATGGGCGAGGTATGCTTCGGCACGAATTGGCTGGCTCGACGAAATACCATGGGCCTTACAGAAAACCGTGATACGCTTGCGGTTTGTTTCGGCGAGTGAGTGAGGTTACCGGAGGGGCTTTGTGGTTTTGAAGATCGTAAATGCACTTGTAACTCATCTATTGCTACTGGCGTGAGGCGTCCATAGGCGGCAGTAATCGCTTACCATTAGGTGATTCTCCGCTCATATCTCGGTCTATTCCATAAAAAAATTAACTTTGTACTCTAACATATTGTGGATAAAATATTGAGACATACCTACTTTTATTTCTCTGAGATACTAGGGTAGCAGTAACATATAAAAGCTTCACGTGACCGCTAGATAACCAAATGTCAACCTAGATTGGGTAATACTCCCCGATACCATCTTATCGGAATTCGTATTGCTGGCAATGATATTGATATAAGTTAGACCTGCGCATTGCCTCCCTCCCTCGACTGGTTTTTGTAGTTTGATAAATGATTTGGAAGTATAAATAACTTAAATAAAAAAAACTTCAATCCGTCTACCTAAATTATTATATTATAGCCTATGTGACCCGGGCATTTATGACGAATCTATTGACACCTCATTTATTGAAATCGGACCAGTAGTTTAGGCGCTACGGTAGAACAAACATACCTACATACATACATAGACTGCTAAAATCACTACCCTTCCATTTGGCTTCGCCGTAGTTGGGTAAAAAACCAATGACAATGATTTATCTAGGGATACTGTTTGTTGTTGCAAAGCTACATAAATTTATAGTCTCCATCCAAAATTCATGACGCTAAGTGAGGACTAAGACGCGTAGTAGATAGAGCGCTGTTTTGAGGTCAGTTTACGAGGTTTTCTTTGGCACAGATTATATTTACAGATACCCTGTGTACTATAAAAACTTCTTAACAAAAAAGCTCTAATGACCGTGCTATCTCGCTCCCGCCACGGGCATTGTGTCTAATGCATTCAGTTTCCACATAATTTCCCTGCGCCATCAGCGCCGGCCTTTGTTGCGAGCTACAAATGTTATATTATGAAAAATTCTATCATTTTCTTTATTTACTACATGTTGCCTGCAGCTTTGCCTGTAGCAAGATATGCATAAGTCTAGGACTTTATACAAATAGAGCCATTAGATCTCCTTAATCCGGAGTCCGAACCATCCTGCAAAATTTTATGCTTGTACATCTAGCGATTTAATATTTCGCCGTGAGAGTATTATATAGATTTGTTTAGATAAATATTTAGACACATTACCCCCTTACCAATAAAAAGATTTACACAACGGATAACTTAAACAACGTTGCTGTCTTTGTCTGATACGTTGGAAATGTCACATGATAGAAAAAGATAGCAACGTTGTTTATGTTATCCGTTGTGTAAGTCTTTTTATTAGTAAGGGGGTTTAAAGGTAAATATATTTTGAGGTAAATTGTAATACCTATGCAATATCTTCTTTAAACTCCAAAGCCAGGAAGAACAAATTAAGTAATAGTTAAAAACTCGTTTTAAACAAATAATACCACCAAACTTCAGTCAGGTTGAGTGTTATTCTGCCGTATAGCAATTTTCAATAAAAATGTTCACATTTTCGATAACATAATGAATAATTCAATAAGCGCACTTAAAGGTAGATAATAAAATGGCTCAGCCGCACCGGGGGTTCCCGCTGCCACAGAATAAATACAGACAGAGGGTAAGCTTGTTTGTACTTTACCTTTGTACCGTAGCACGACATTTCGGAACGCTGCACAAATCAATACCACTTGACAGCGATTCATAATATTATGCTATGGACTCGAGCGAAAGACCGAGCGATTTATATGAAAGATGGTTAGTCTCGCGGCTCGTCTGATCTAAAAGTGGGCAAAGTAACCTTTTTTTCCCATGGAATAGATCAGAAAACGAGCAGATGGATCACCTGATGGTAAGGTATCAGCACCGCCCCGGTCACTCGCAACATCAGAGGCTGGTGTTGCGCACTTGCGTTCCTGGTCCTTAAAATCCAACCCAGATCCATATTAGGTCGTATGTACTCTATGTATTGTAAATGTAATATACCTATAAATCAGTACGGAAGGCTGTTTGTCCATCGTACGGAAGCCCTAGCCTGTAGGTGTGAGATCAGTTGCAGAACTTATTTTATGCTTATCTTAAGAAATTTAGTAAACAAGTAGAAGTAAATAAGTACCAGTAGGTATTCCTGATCTATACTCGAAGTTTCGAACTATACATTCATGGTTATTGTATCTTAATTAAACGGGAAGCCGGTGTGTATCGGGTTGTATGCACACGTCGCTGCTGCTACAACACAAATAATGTACAGTAGACCATTATTTTATTGTGCTACTGCTATATATTGAGAATCTTATTGTTATGCGTTATTCGAGCGCGGAATGTATGAAGTTTATCTTCTGTCTGTATTCTGTGGCCCAGCCCACCTGCGGCGTTAATACACCATTATCGGCGCACTACTCCCCCGCTGAGTGCTTTACAAGATAATGTCGGAACATACAGCGTAATGTACAGCGGAACTTAGTTTAACTTTTAATCTCGCGTTACAGTAACAGCTGGTTTTACTGCGGTCGTACTGTATTGTTAGCTAACGGTGCGATATCGCGCTTTTCAAAATATGTATTACGGCTAAAGTTATGTTAAAGTTAAATTGTATTAGTTAGTTCAAATACTTGTAAATTAAATTTGCTTGTTGGTTGGCAGTCAAATAGCTTTGTATAAAGGTCTCAATGAGATCAAAAGATTTTTTCCAATAATAGTTAGTATATTAATACGTGAATAAAAAACCTTCAGTGCAGATTTACTACAATATTGCGAACCGAGGAGGATATTTGGCGCAGTGAAATTTTATGTGGAGGAAGGTTTGCAGAAAGCTAAGATTTTTTAAATAATGCTTAGAAATACATGAAAGTGTTTTGTTTGCTATTTTTACTAATTTCATGTATTTCTATTCAAATTCATAACTTACATCACTACTACAGTCAACTGCAGTCCGAACCCTGCTATGAATTAAAAAAATTGTTACATGTCGACATTGATTTGTGAATCTGTCATTTACATTTTTGTCCCATCTAGAGACAAAAGAACCCACCTTTATAAAGTTCAAACTTAAAAATTATGTTTTGACAAAACGGAATCCAGTTGGGGTGAAGTTGGAAGTGTCAATGTGACACGAATTAATTCCTGCTTCTATATTTTGTCATTTGTGACAACTTCTTCATTTTTCGTAACTTCTGTTTTGTTTTACTTTGAAGTGACTTCTTTTTGTAAATTGAAAAGCAATCATTCCAATTTCGCATCATAATTTTGCGTCTCTTTGAAATCTATTAATTATCGATTGGCGCAACGTCATGATAACAGATTTCAATAGAGCCATAGCTCACACTGATGGCTTTCAAGCCGTCATACGAAAGCGAGTAGCTTCTTTGATGAGCAGAGTTCGCGCAGGCACCAACACCATTCTTAGGGTGATAAGTGAAAAAGTAGAGTGTCCAATCATGCGTCATTGGGTGCACATTCATGTCTACGTGCCCAGTGCTGCTGGTGCGCCACGTAGATATTTTAACTAATTTTAATGCATTTTATATAATTTCTAAATACTAGCATAGTTTGTAATAAAATAATTATTGTATTCACTAAGAACTTATGGACTCTCGTCTGAAATAAACATTTTTATTTATTTATTTATATTGTAGGAGAATTGTTATGCCATTATTCTTCTTGTAGTAACAAATGGATCAGTTAGAACTTATCGTGTATGGGCGTTGATTGGCACGTCAGTTTAAAATGTTTATGTCTATATGGACGAACTGCAGATTCCATCAAGCCTGCAGCGTCAAACCTATTGGACGATAGGCAAGCAGGCAGTAACCATACACCATAATCCTATCGCCCAATCTGGATGACGCAATCGATTTGATCAGTTCCAACACGACGCCCATACACGGTTAGTTCTAACAGATCCAATCGGCAGCGTCATGCCGATTTGATGCCGAGGCAGTATAACTACCTTAAAACATTATGTAAACGAAACGAACTATACCAAAATAACTAATGTGTTGTAGTTTTTTCTTTGGGCCCCATATTATATACTTTATGGGATATTAATATGTGCGATAGGAAAAACACACGAAATGGAATGTAAAAATTGTATCTTGCATCGTTAATAAAATTAAAAATAGAAGAAATTGCAAAACTTATGAAAGAGTCATAACTTTAGTTTGCCCTCCATTTACCCTGACTAAAGACATCAATCTGATCATGATGAATACGATATTCACTATGAATATTAATTCCTCCCTGGAGATGAATCTTGGAGCGTCACGACAAAGGCTATTATAAAATAAATTATACTCAAGGTACCAGGCGGAGTAAAAATGTCTTGAATAAATATTACAGTGGAGGAATGTTTAGATATTATTAATGGGCACGAATTTTTCTACTTAGACAATATAAAATTTTTAATAAAAAGTTAATGATTATATAATAATGATTCGAAATAATATTTAATAGCATTGTCGTACTTGATTTAACTACTTGTATAATATTATATTGAAATAAGGGCTTACGAATTAATATATAAAAATAAAATAATAAACTCGATGTGTAAAGAGAACAAGAGAAGGCAGAAGTGAGACTTCGTTCATCATATAAAATCCAAAAAAATACTCTCATCGTGCCTAAGGGTCAGATCACACCGCGACGCATTTGTAGCTATTCAAAATGGAACTTTATCCACTACACAAAAAGATACACGTTTCATATGACATCAGTCATACACTGCACATGCGTTGTGCAGCGCAATACAATCGGACATTCTAACTCTAACAAAGTGACATGTATCTTGTTACGTAATTAATAAAGTTCAATTTTGAATATAATATATAACATAATGTGAAATAGGAATTGGATTCCCGTCCTTCCCCTCAACAGATCAATCGGAAATTACCGTGTTTGGCATATCTCTTCCCCCGATGTTCACTCGTAGCTTTCGCAGTAAAGTTTATGGGGATCTCATTTTAGCTTATTTTATGAGGACGCTCTTTTATTAACTCCCCTTATTAATAAAAATATTTCCGCATACGCAACGGATACGCTAATCCATGTTGCTGTCTTTGTATATCTACAGTACTTTCAGTAGGTACTTATATAATGAGTACATAGTTACTAAGCAGGTATGCTTTGACACTTGAAACAGACTATTAAGACGACTAATTTTAACATCTTTATTTAAATTATAGTCCTTCATTATTATAATTTGACTGTACAATATTCACCGTAATAGTTTAAAAAGGTCGCAATTTTAAACTACACGTTATATTTTTATTCACTTAGTCACTGCGGACTCAGTTTTAAAAAGTGTTGCTTAGATAAAATCGAACGACGCAACCAGAATCGAGACCAAGTTTGAGCGATTTCAATTGCAAATGAAAAGGCACATCCCTATTGATCTGTCATTCAAGACGTTCTTTATGTGGAAACAATTTTGCCCGAAAAGGACAGTGATTTCGAAAGTAAGGATGAGCCCTTATATATTATGCATAAAAAATACTCATAGAATACTGACTTGTCATGTTGCGCGCGTACTATTTCTCTACTCTCACGGACCATATTATACGCTGTTAGATCCAATTAGGGTTTTGAAATTCGTGACATCTGACAGGTTTTTGACACGACAAGGACCGTCGGGCTACCAAGCGCCGCCTGGTGATAGAAAAAGAATTGAAAATTCTTATTGACCGTTTTTGATACCACTTACGAGTCACGCCAGCAGACGACGCTTTGTGTGAGTTGGATCTGCTCCCTAACGGCAGAAAAATATCAAAACCCTCATGTAGTCCAAACGTCAACATGAAAGATTAAATTCGACTTAACTGATGTGTTAAAAGGTAATGTACTTTTGTATTGCATTTGTATTGCACGGTCAATAAGTAACATTTAAATTAGTGGCATTGTGTTCTATTGTTCTCTTTAATTAAGTTCAGATTAAATGTAATCTAAAGAGTATAGATGATACTATTATGTCGCGAGTACTCCGCTGGGGCAACCACGTTGGAGACATTTTACGGGTACACATGGCCTGTCCTCACGACACCAATAATATAGAAATAACTCAATGGAAAAGGGAGAGAGTGCTTATATTAAGAGGATTCGTATTCGAGCCACTTTATTTTAAGATTACGCTCCCTTAAATTATTACTTGTAATTTAGGAATTTCTTCCACGAATTCGATTTCTCCCCCCGAACTAATTTAACCGGAATCCCTTACAAAGTACTAGTGACCTTTATAACCTATTTACGTGGAAACCGATATTTATTAGTCACTAGCTCTCACTCGCGGCTCTGTCCACGTAAATACAGTATCCCACGGAAAACGTTCCTTTTACCGCGAAAAAAGTTTTCTATATCTGTGCCAAACACGATGATCGGAAAGGTAGTTTTTACGTGAATGCCTAACAAACAAACTCACATTTACGTTTATAATATCATAAAGGATCTTTCTTATCAATTTGGCATACTATGTAAATGGAAGGAAAATGCTCCTTTTAATTTTATGAAATTTATTTAACCTTGGAACTTAAGTGTCATGAAACACCACTGAATATAAACTAGTATTCACAGGCTAGCTTGATAAACAACTATGTATATCACGCTAGCCTATGGGTCTTATTTTACCTGACTTCGAAGACTGTGAGTCTACTAATAGACTGGGACTGTATTGTCCGGAATTCTTAAGGCCGGGGAAAATGCAAAGCAGTAAAATTAGAACTCTGCGCCAATAAATTATAGCTGAAAATCGATATCACGAATGTCAAGTCAAATGTGAATGTTATATAATATGACAGCTCTACACTCGACACTTCGATTTTCAACTCTTATTATTTTATGCGCAGAGTTGTATTTTCAGTGCTTTGAATTTTCCCGAGATGTAGTTTTAACGAAAATTTTCTTAAGCTTACCACACGACCTATCTATAGTAAAAGGTTCAAAAGTGGAACATCGCAGGTAGACAGGCTTTGATCTTGTATAAAATATCAAAACCTCTTCACTGTATAATACAATATCCGCCTTATTGGTTTAAAAGTGAAGAGGTTTTAAAACATGAAATTAATAAAAATAACAACATACACACAACAACACACACTACCTCAGATAATTGACACACACTACCTTGCGTTTGATAGGTACAATTTTGTTACACGTCAATCTGTCACAACATTTTTTTTCTAACTAAGAGGCAAAAGACCCTTATAAGTTCAAACTTAAAAATCATACTATTAATGATTGTTGGCAAATTTCGACTCTAGTTAAACTTGAATGTACCACACGACCCTATTTCTGTAGGTATAAGGTTAAAAAGTGGCCCATCGGAGGTAGCATGGATTTTCTATAAAAGTTTTAATATAATATCAAAACCTCTTCACTTTATAATCCAATATGGCTCTGCGATGTCTTTGCGCGGCAAATGATCAGAAATAAGATTCCGCTGACCGATATAATATGAGGAAGATAGTTATTGAAAAATAACTTACGACCTCCCCCAGCTTACACAGTTCAGATAGAAATTTAGTAGGGGGAGAAAATATAAAGTGTTCCGAAAGATATATATCCAAATAAATAAAATTCAATAAATAGCACTTAATGCATATGAAAAATTTCTATCTATGTGTAGATGTGCCAACAAAACTATATTTACCTATAACTTAGGATGCTTTTATCTTATCCGTTTAGAAAAAATAGGGTTCCGCTTCCGTTAATTCTACGCAAACGATGTTGCGGGTACCAGCTGTTCTAAAATAAAATATTATATACCTAATGCTTCATTTAAGGCTATGTATTTTGTAACTTGAGGCTCTTTAGGCGCGTTTAGAGTAAAATTTCACGGTCGCATCATCCGGTTCGCGTCATAGCACGAGCGTCACATTTTAAATGTAATGAATAAAGTTTAACTTCCGCCACGTTTACTCTGAATACGTCATATTTTTTCTACAACTTTTAGGACTTCCTTTTTAACATCAAAAAATCATGGTTCCGCACAAAAATAGGTTCGGTCTCGGGTCGCGGTCTCGCGTCGTGCGTCACGTGCATCGGAAGGCTACCTATAAGTAAAAAAATGTATTACTTTTAAAATCCTAATCTGTAATGTCGCAGATTTAAAACGTTTGCTAATCCATGTGGATAATTTATGTTGAACCAAAGTCTGTACAAGAGAGATATTTAATAAAAATGTATTTAAAAGGTATTTAATCTCTGTAAATAAATGTAATATTTTTTTAAACATATGCTAGTGAATTATAAATATTATTTATATTTGTACAAAATTTATATAAAAAGTAAATACACTTTTATATATTTTATTTGCCGATGCCGACATTTGAACAAAATAAATAATAAAATATTTTTATTTGCCAAAAACTCTTTAAAGGCACTTGGCGTAAATTACGCGGCAGCGGAAATACGGTACGCGACAAGACCAAAATATATTCTTTGTATGAGTTGACGCACTACGCGGCAGCGTAACTTCCCGCCGCGGCCGACGGCACTCCATAGCGATATTAGTAGTACTATGGTGGTGAGTGGTGACCTCACATGTTCATGAAGACGTCGTTGTTGCAGGCAGAAACAAATTTCTGCAACACTATGTGATGATGATGATGTCTTTTCTGCAGGCAGAAACATATTTCTTTAACAGCATATGCTCTCATGAGCGTCACTTCATTGTTACAAGCAAAATATCATATCTCCAACAGCATATTGCTCATGATGACGTCATTGTTGCAGGCAGAAACCCGTCTCTTCAACAGCAGCGGCGTGGTCATAGCCAACAGCACGTGCGGGTCCCGCGCCTGCACCATCTCCGTGATACCGGAGCCAGGGTCAGGCCGATACACCTGCGAGGTGTCTACCGAGGGACCCAGGTTTGAAGTGGATAGGCGGTCCGCGAATATGACAACAGCGGGTGAGCGAGATAGAATATAGCTTCGATAGTAATAGTTCTCTCTAAGTTTTTAGAACAAGAATTTATTTACCTTGGGCATACATTCAAGTAGCAGATAAAAAATAGCGGCTAATAATATATTATTATGGTTTCTGATAACGTAGCGATCTGAACAATTTCCTTAAATCTTCTTAATTTTTCAGTGTGTAAGCCAAGTACCAGGCTTCTATAACACCCTAAAAATCGGAAATTTTCAACAGTCCTAATATTATAACGTTATTCCAGTGCTCCCGGAGTACGAGCCGCTGATCACGGGTCTACCCACGCTGGTGCAGGCGGGCGAGCAGGCGCTGGTCAACTGCACATCCGACTACTCCCTGCCGGCGGCCACTATCGAGTGGTACGTCGACTCCGATCTGCAGGAGGTGAGAGAATCGCCCGATAAGTTGGTCGATTGATTGGATATAGTCAACCGACTGGTTTACTGGAGTGGAAGTTAAAATACTGAGTGACTTTTTATTACGTCTGAATAAAAATAGGGTACAAGGTACATGATATTACAAGATGTCAGCGACTTCGTACGCGCAAAAAGAAATCCCGCGGGAATACATTTTGCTGCGATAAAAAGTAGCCGAAATTTGGTAAAGTAATAGCGAGCGACACGAGGGCACCGGAAATCTGTGAAAGTGACAAGTACTACCATGCCAAATTTCGTCCAGTAGTTAGTAGTTAGTCGTGAAAGAGTAACAAACGTCCACACATCCATACATACAAACTTTCGCTTTATATCAAAGGAAGGAGTAAGGATATATGTAATTTGAGCTGATGATGTGCTGATGACTATATTTAATATCAAAATAGGGCTCGCGATTTTTTTCACTATTTCACAATATTCCTTTCAGCTTCTACAATAAAAAAATCTGTTATCCTAACCTACCTAGTATTATCCACATAAAGTTCGGCCCACCCTGCAATGTGGTATCCATTAACATGACAAAGGTGAAGGTGAGGCATATACATAATTAACGAACCCTAAAGCGACCATGAAAATTACATCACGAATCGCCGACTCAAGGGTCACATCGACCCCACGATAACCCTGACGCAGCCGCGAGCCACTGACCCGTGCAGATTGATGGAGAATGCGTATACGACTTGCATTAGTCACGTGACTAGATTTTTGTGCCGACTTTCCGTCATGACACTCTTTTGTAAAATGCGCCTTTTGATAACGCCTTGATAGTTAGCTTTCTAAACGTTGTTTGGTCGTATATTTCCCTAAACTTCTCACTAGGCTGTTATATCTAAGGGTTCGCCCCTTAACTCTCTACAAAATATGACAGCTCGAGCACCGGCGAATGTCAGCTATCTTGACGTAAGCCTACGGTTGACAACGAAATAATTTTAAACGTCGTGTCAGACAAATCTTTCATAAATATTATGAAATTATACTGTCAAGGCACAAAACAACCAGCGGCCAGCCCCGTGACCGAAAGTCCTAGATTGAAAAAACTCACGACCCGCTCGCCGCGCGTACCCCCCGCATACGTCTAGCCACATGCACGTAGCTGCGAGCTATCAATCGTGTAAGTCTATTGAATGACGGTTCTTTAGGTTAGTAATATATTATATTATTTGGCTGTCGCCTCGTGAAGAAGATAGAGCTTTGTCAAACTAAAACTGAGGCCGGTTTATTATACATGTACGCGCGTGCAGCTACGCACTGCATACATAAAAAAAACATCCCACAACAGCCCCCCTTACAAGGTATGGCGTAGTTTCGATACAATATGTGTGTGCGTGACTCTGTGTAATTACACAACGAGGCGTAGGTTAGAGCGGTCTCACTTTGTGGTTCGCAGAATTCTGTCTTCACGTTTTTATTCGGTCTGAGGCTGTAGTCTATTTAGTTGGCCTACGGATTCACTTAGAAATTTATTTGATTTACCATTCTGTCAGCTACTGTTCTTTGAACTTGTTCATTATTTATATTAAAATGGCAGATTAATCACATTAAAAAAACACGACGATCAGGGATGCTGAAAAGCAATACTGTGTCAACCCACAAAATTACTAAAATCAATATGTTGATTACAAATCGCTTTCTCGGCCGATAAACTATAATTTTCAAAATGGTGTTAAGTGAATTAAATCATTTTAGTACCGAAAAACTGATAAAAGCTCTTGACACGTAGTTCAAATACTCTTTAGAATAAATTTAATTAAACATGATTTTTTCAAAATGGCGATCTAGTGGGTTGACATATTGCATTACAGCGTCCAGTTAGGTTTTGACGTGCGATGTTATAAAATATTATATCACTAATTACAACCTGTCGAACATGTGTTGATGTTTTGTCGTTGCTTTGTTTACAATTAATTTAATCAATAAAAAGTTATCACTGTCATTACCTTGTACTAATTATTCATTAGAAGGTGTTATTTCATCGAGAATAAAACTTGATTTTATGTATTAAGTACTTACTTGATTAGAAAATTGCAAATAAACACTTTTCCTTAGTTAATTAATATATAATTTTATAATATAATGAAGCTTCACATAACGTTATCATTAATAAGATGAAAGAAATCGTTTCGTAACGGAGAATTTTTCTTTTTCGTACATTTTAGCATAACGCAATTTCACGCACGTCAGATGTCAAAGTCGCGGAGCTGTCAACGTCTCGGGGCTGTCAAAGTCACGGGTCTGTCAAATGCGTCTGAGACTCGTTTCATCCCTGACAGTTGATGTGTTTTCTCGTTTATTCGTTTTATTCGATAAATTTATTTTGCGTACAATTTACTCAAAATACATGTTTATTTTGTGTTTCTTATAACATATATGAATAAGTACGTTTACGACATAAAATAGTAGTAGTAAGCGCCGTCAACTGCTAAATTATGCTATTTTCCTCTAGGACGCTAAGTAAGCCTCAACCGGGGAACCTAACCTATTCAATTCAATTTATATAATACTTAGTATATACAAATATGCTGACATTATTGTTAATTTTAATAATACTTTAATTAATTGCACAAAACACTATTAACTGATTTTAAAACAAACTAAATAAATAAGCAAAATGCTGGCCGACAACTGTATTTTTTTTTCAGCGCCAGCAATCGTTGCCAAGCTTTTTTTTCCACCAGCCATTGTGTGTGTATCATGGTCATGGTACCTGAATGTTACCTATGCATTAATTAAGGTTCTTAAATCGTTCGTGTGTGTCCAGGCTTACGATCAAATTCTCAATCAATACTGAAATTAGGCTTCACGTCACACGCCGTTCTTGTCACTTCGACAATCACAAACGGTAGCAGCCCGTGAGTTAAGGAGCCCTTAACTTTGACTAATGTATAAGAATTTGGCCCTGAATCCTGTAAAGTTAATCAAGTAATTACTTTCACAGTTTCACGGCATTAATCATTCCATTGTACCGCGGTTTCCCGCCGCGCCGTGGCGCTGTCAATGAGACCGACGAGTCACTCTGACGATCATTCTTTTTGACAGTCACTTGACAGTGGGGAAATTGCGTACGTGCCCCATGGTGCGATAGTGGAGCACTCGACCTCATACGACCTAATGTTTTTACTTTCTTATAATTTCTATACATCTTCTAACAATAATATAGTCGAAATACATTTTTAAGCCGACTGCGCCAGAAGGAGTGTTATGGTTTTCAAGTGTATGTCACGGGTATGTCACGTATATCATATAATATATTTCTTTGGCACGCTCTAGAGCCTCGGCTTGTCGCATTTGAGCTTAAGAGATCATTAGATTCGTCTTAGTCGTGAAGTGACACTACTTGAAGGATAAAGTGGATTTCATCGAATAGTTCCTTTGCCGTAAGGTTGGCACCATTGTCTGTCAAAGACAAAAACACGCGAAGACGCTTCTGCTGATTTTAGTGATTTTACTTAGTTTTCTGACCGATAATTCGAGTCGCCGATAATTCCATTTAAATGTGTTCAAGCTCGTGTTGCCGCTATGACAGGTCAGTTAAATAGAGTTACCAGCTGCTGTGTCAGAATCTAAGTTTATTATTAATTTAATAATTGTTTGAGCAATACAGGTGTACAGCGTCTTTTCTTTATTTAGTGTGTAATACTATTGGGTAAATCATTTCTAAATATTAAGAGTGGTTATTATAAAATGACATTATGTTGTCGTTTCCGGTAATTATTTAGATTATTTTTAGACGTTACAGTAAAATATGTGCTATTAATTTTATCTGTATTAATGATTTATAATATTATTTTATTAGATATTTAATGTATTTAAATAAATTTACTTTAACATTTTAATCTCCTAGACAGGAAACTGTTCTCCTATTCTCCTATATATACAACCAATCAGAAACAACCGCCATTTTGTCAAGGAGAAGTAGTGGGGAAAACAAGAGGGAGAACAGGGTCCTTCTCTGGAGAGCCATTCGATATCGCGGCTGCAAAGTGAAAACGTGTGGTTAAAAGTGTATTTGTGAGGAATAATATAAGTATCCGGCTGTTCACTTTTGTGTTTTATTCTACACCATCCAACTTATTATAGAGAAAGTTAACATGTGTATTAAACTAAATCATTTTTTAAGTATATCCGAGAAAATAGTCTCCAAAATCACCAAAGAAGGTAGCAGCCAGCATGTCAACAAAGGTGACAACACCACGTAAAAGTGGTCCTCGACCTAAACGTGTCGAACTGGATGACTTTGAACGGTGTGCCATACGGCATAAAGTTCACGAATTTTATGCCGTAAGAAAGGAATCGCCTCACAAAGTTATGGCATGAAATGCGAGGTGAAATTTATTTTCAAGGAAGCTGTACTACTTTGTGGAGAATTATTAAAGACATGGGGTTTTCCTTTAATAAATTACATTGTCGCATGGCGGTATCGGTATATGGAAAAATCGACTTGGAGCTCTGGGTATAAGCCCATTAGATGAGCATAATTATTCAAAACCCATGTGTTAAGGACAGCTTCATAAATACCTTCGCTTAATAAAATGTTACTAAAATTATTTAGTATATTTTATAACTCTCCTGCCAATTAAAAAAAAAAACTCTAGAGGTGTTAGTTTGTATGAAACTAGCTTTTGCCTGCGGTTCTACCTGCGTGAATACAGTATCACGCGGGAACCGTACATTTTCCCGCGGTGAAAAAGTAGCTTATGTCCTTTTCCGTGGTCTACTTTAGAACTGCACCAAATTTCATTAAAATTAGTCCAGTAGATTCGAATTCTCCCTTCCTCTTAATAAAAGTATAGATTAATTATATTTATTATTAATTATACCTGATATTTTAATATTTTTAGAAATTTTAATAAATCAAAGTAGTAATTAAAAATTTAAACGCTTTTCCCCAAATAATATAGGTAAGATTAAGTATGGAATGTAGCAACACTGGATAACACTATTACCAACATAATTGCAAAGGAACTATTTGATGAAACGCACTCTACATCCAAATTATTTGACGCCATTGATATTTAAAAGAGGTAGATATTGTTTGAGCGCGCAAAAAGTGAAGACTTGAAACTGCCCGAAGTTTGTGGTTAGTGTGCGACGAGCTGGTCGGCTAGTAGCACGCACTACGCGTCCCGTGCGCCTTGCACAAAATGTCATCGTGTCTTTAAAAGCTGTAAAAACCATGACAAGAAAGTGAATAAAAGTCAATTAATTTCATTCCACGTCTAACTTTACAATATTAATTATTACTATCGGTCAAGTATTTGTTTTTAAATAGCAATTTCAACAATAAATATTTGCAAGACAATATTAGGTTCTTACATAATATGTAATTTCATATGAAATCGGCGTTTTGTCGTACTGGCCACTTTGATCTTTAATATATCTTCTTTGATTAGGAATCCCAATTTTAAATTTATACCGCTATTTACTCATGCATTTGTGTTTCGAAAACCATAATTCATTTGTTTTTTCCTATTTTGGTTTTTTCTTTGCGTCACTCTGTTTACAAAATGGAAAATTTGAAATATCGTAATATTTTCGAGTAAGAGTTCCACCGTGGCACTACAGAAACGGCTCGAAGGAACAAAACACAGTGCGTTTTTGGTTCCAACGTTTTCGTTCTGGAAATTTTGACCTGCGGAACAAGCCCCGTGGACGGCTGGAGAGCAAAGTTGATAATGAAAAATTGAAGGCTATTATGGACGCGGATCCATCGCAAACCACGTCCGAGTTAGCTGCAGGCTGCGGTGTTAGTGATAAACTGGTTTAATTCACTTGAAGCAAATTGGGAAGGTGAAAAAGCTTGAAAGGTACCTCATGAATTGAGTGCAGCAAACCGATAAACGCGCGTCGACTATTGCGTTACATTACTCAACCGGAACAATAATGAAGGGATCTTAAATCGAATAATTACCTGTGATGAAAACTGGATCCTGTACGATAATTGGAAACGCTCACCGCAATGGCTGAACCCTGGCGAACCAGCCAAAAGTCTGGCCCAAGCGAAAATTGACTCAAAAAAAGTTACTTGTGAGTGTTTGGTTTACTACAGCTTTCTTAAATCTGCCCAGACGATTACGGCAGATGTCTATTACCAGCAACTGCAAATCATGATCGAAAAGCTAGCTGCTAAACAACCGAGGTTGCTCATTCGCTCTAGGCCACTGCTACCTCAGGACAAAGCTAGACCACACACTGCACAACAGACGGCTGCCAAATTAGAGGAGCTTCAATAGGAATGTCTATGATATCCACCGTACTCCCCGGACCTTGCTCCAACAGATTCCCAATTTTTTTTTAAATTTGAATAACTTCTTGCAAGGGAAAAAATTCAACTCCGATGGGGCAGTCCAAAGCGCCTTCAAAGATTTTATTGATTCATGTCCGAATAGTTTTTTTTAGTAAAGGAATTACCTATTAGAAGGCAAAAGTGCATAGATAGCATACATTTTAAATCTACAGACAAATATACTTTTATTACGGTTACGCTGTTCTTAAAAAGAATCACTTAATATTTATTTGTTGTTTTATATTTTGATTGTTAAAATTCCTACGCGCCTAGATTTTAAAGTCTGTATTTAAGAATTTGTTGATTTTCGTATAAATCGCCAATGTCTTTTCACAACATTTTGTTATATTTTAAATTAGTGAAAAAAAAAGCATTGATTGTGATAAAAACTTTTTTTTTAATTCGACATAAAAAATCGAATATTCGAATATAATTTTTTTTTACTATTTATAATAATTGCAAGCCAGGAAACGATCAGACAGATCGCCTGATGGTGAGCGTTTACCGCCGCCCAAGGACACTCGCGACTTGCGTTCCCAGTTACCTTGGGGATTTTAGGGACTGGGAAAGCAAGTCCTCACGTTATTTCACGCCGGTTTTCTGTGAGGCCGTGGTATTTACCTGGTCGAGCTGGCCCATTCATGCCGAAGCGTGGCTCTCCCACGTAAAATATTCCAAAATCGGTCAACATACGGCGGAGTTATCGTTGAACATACGAAAAAAATAAAAAATATTATATATATACAGCCGAACCTATAACCATTAACCGCCTCCTTTTTTTGGAAGTCAGTTAAAAAGAGATTGATAGTAAGTTTTCCTAATGAGGAACAAATTCTGGAAAATAATGTAATAAAAAAAACTAATTTTTGGAATTATATTAACACAAAGCTTGGTTTAAAAGGGGTATTTTGTTAGAAATAATTTTCTACATGTGTGCCGGCCTTTGTTACTTTGCGGGATTTGTGCCACAACATCAATACTATTAAAAAGACCAATAATACAATTATACGTTTTAAATACCAGGTTTCGATTCCTGTTTGGGACATTATTAAAAAAAAAAAAACAAAATATGTAGTTTGATCTAAATTATAGTAGGCATTCACGCCATTATTATCTAGATTATTCTTACATAAAGTGGTTGTCAAACTAGCGATTACACAAAAAAAATTAAATTCTAATCATGTCGTCAAAGGTAAATAACTATGAACGAAATACAATTTATACGCATTTCGTCCTTCTGTGTCGTTAAATATTATATGGCAGAGATTCCAAATTTTAAAGCGTGTGTAATCGGTAGTGACAAACACTAGTCATCTTTTTCTTTGCTATTGAAATAAGATTGCCATCCCTTTCACGAGTTTTTGCTATGGGAGTGTAATGTAACAATAATGAAAAATGTCAATGTGTGTCGCGGCACAGTAATATTGTCAGTTTTGTTGAGCTACAACGTTCCGTGTAATAATCAATCAAAGTTTGACGCAGTCGGGTTTTTTGTTTTTTTAACTGTTTAATTTAATTTATTTTGCATACAACGTTTATTTTATATTTGCAGGTGTTTAGGACAGTGATTAAACTTTGAAACATTGTACGGCTATGTAAGGTATAAGTGAAAGCCACAATATAACGTTAGACTTTACCTCGCCTTGTTAAACTACGCTTAAAATAGCTTCACTCTTCAAACTTCCAAAACTTCAAACTTCAAAACTTTATTAGTGTAACTAATTACAATATCAAAAACATTGATATGACAAACTTAGAAGCCTTGTTCAGGCGCTTGCTAAAAATTAAATATTATATTTTAAGTTAGGAATTTAAATATTTTAAGAATTTAAATATATATTTATATTCTTAATATAATATATAACGTATACATTAATTATTATCTTTCGTATAATATATTTAATGAACATTTATTATTTTATTTATTTTCCATAAGGCACAAATACATACATCAGAACAGATCATTAATAAGATGATACAATTTGCACTAATGTAAGTAAACCTGACATCCAATCATATGTGTGCACAACATTTTACTTACAAAGAGAACTAGTAAACAAAAATAACTTATGTTTAATTTATACAGAACCAGCATAAAAAGAAATAGCTTATGTTCACATTATATACACGGACATCTTATCAAAACACTTTTAAAGATGATGATACATTTACATTTATCCAAGTAACCCGACATCCAACAATACATTATGTGTACAACTTCTGCTTTTACTTGACTTTACAACAGAACCATCAAACAATATAAATGTAGTTCAAACTATTATACAGATATACTTTGAAAAATATTCTTCTAAGTAGTACCTAAAAGCATTTTTTTAATAAGTATATTTTCAATTTTCTATTAAATGTTAATAATTTAGTTTCTTTTTTATAATATCTTGTAGTCTATTTATATATTTTTACTGAACTTTAGTTTTGTCAATCTGTAATGTTGTCTAATCTTCCAGAAAGAAACCATTTCTGCGGTGGTTATTCTAAGCGCGCTAGAACAATTTCTAACCATGATAATATTATTACGGCGAAGGCGTCAAAAATTCACGAACACATTTTCATCATAACATCCAATAGCAGCAGGTATTTAATGAAATTTTAATGAAACTTAAACTTAATAAATGAAGTCCTGCGGCGCGGCGGATTACATCCACCTTCATCCAATTTCGTCCAACCTCCAGCGGATTTCATCCAACCTCCCCTGCGGATTACACCCAAACCTGCCATAAATCATCCACACGCGGCCGGATGACCCGGAACAGATTTGGGCTGATATTTTTTGCTTCACACTATCGGTTTTATCGGAGCTTGGTGAACCGAGAATTTTTAGGGTTCCGTAGTTCACGTCTCGGGACCCTTATGGTTTCGTCATGTCCGTCCGTCCGTCTTCGGATTACCGTCCAAACGGTTAGTGCTAGAAAGGTGAAACTTTGCATGCATATGTTGTGTATTTGCCATGTCGACTAAGTGCTAAAATAAAATCACGAAAAAAAAAATTTTAGGTACTTCATGCCTACATGTAGGGGCATGTAAAGTGGGCATGTTTTTCTTCGCGTCTACCCCCTAGTGTGGGAGTGGGGTGTCATTAGATAGGTATTTTAAAAGCACAGATTGCTAAGACCATTTTTTTAGTTATCCGTTTGTGAGATATTTAACAGCCTCCGTGGTGTAGTGGTTAGATTAGGCTCTCGACTCGGAGGTCGTGGGTTCGAATTCCGCATTGAAACAAAAAAAAAGTTGTTTCCAAGCTTGATTAGGACAATGCAGGCTGATCACCCGATTGTCTGACAAGAAAGATAATCCATGCGTCGGATGGGCATGTAAAAAGTCGGACCTACGCCTGATCTCTCGCCAGTCGTGTTGGTTATCCGTCCCAATGGGCTATGAGAGTGAAGGAAGAGAGAGTGCTATTGTGTACTGCGCACACACTTGGGCACTATAAAAATTACTCCTGCGTAACTGGCCTGGTTTCAATGAAACCGGCCACCGTCACCGAAATCGGTGCTGGGAGAGTTATAGTTATTCAACTTTAAAGCGCTTTTTTTTAAATAAAACTATAACGGGTTATATAACTTTGTTAGTCCAGGAGTTATAATGACTTAACTTGTAAAATGCGCTTAGTTCGAAAACTTAAGTAAAAAAATAACGAAACAATAAGTAAATAAACTTGTAAAATATTGGTATAATCGTGCGGAACCATACGTGCACGGGTTCCACTCGCACTTGGCCGGTTTTTCTTGTCTAATCTAATCAGGGTTTTTTGTGTCGGTCATGTTTATTGAGGTTTTAAGCGATATTTATTGTAACAGGGTTTTAAATGAAAATAATTATTTATTTCATATCCTGTTACGACGTGCATCGCCACACATTTTCACCATCCTTATGTGTTTAAGACTATGAATAATATTCACGCATACATTCTCCATGGATCTTAATATAAAAAACGGAAAATGAAATGCGAATGAAAATTGCACGATCTAATAGTATTTTGATTTTTGTTTGCGACTTGTTTAAAAAGCGGGTAATAAAAATCGGGTGAAAACGCCAAATGTATTTTCATAATTTAAAATATTTTCACCGGATCAGTTAATACAATGCACTCGACAAGATATCCCAACACGTGTTAGCAAACAACCTGAGAGCCCTATTGATAAAATATCGACATTATCCTCACGATATCCTCACAAAGCTCGCCCTTCCTGTTGAACTGGTTATGATAAAAAATTCGCGCGAACAAAAGAACGCACACAATACTATTTTCGCTCGTATGTTCCCCATTGTGAAGTTTTATAAACGCTTTCATTTGTCCATGGGAGTGCTAGATAAATTATAAAATGCGCCCGCGTGACGGCTGTTGTCTGTGAGTTGTGTGCTTCGTATGAGATTAGAAACATTTTCTCGATGTCTGTGTAAAGTAAAATATAGCTGTGTCTAAATATATTATTATGATGTAATAGCGCCTTTTACACGTAGAGTGCGGCTAGCACAAACAAATGACAAGCACGTATTCGAAAGAGAATTGTGTGTGGTCAGTTCTGACCGCGTGAAATAGCACGCGCCGTTCCAACCCGCGCTCAGCGGGGCCGAAAGTCCGATCTCGCATGTAGATGACAGCGCATTTAAACAACGTTTAAACCGCGCGCTATGACGTATTTTTATGTATTTTGTAAGAAGCCGAGAGTCCAAACTGCATTTATAGTCATGTTTAGCACGACAGTTTGATCCACAGTCCAAACCGCACAGACTGTTTCTTATACTCAGTGGTTTGAAACGCAGTCCGATCCGCGGTCCGATTTACGTACGCAGGACACTAATGTGTTTGAAGGAACCAGCAAAGTGTGCTCTCGAAATGCAGAAGATAATTATTCCACACGTAACAGTAACCCAAGCAGGAACAATTGACAACTACGTATTCGTAACGTTATCGAACGTCAATTGTATGGGCGCTATCATAATTTTCATACAATTCTCTTTCGATAAGGTTACGAATACTTAGTTGTAATTGTTCCTGCTAACCCCACAGTTTGAAGTTGCGCTCAAGATGTATGTACAATATTTAATAAAGAATACAATATTTTAAGGATTACAAACAAAAGCTACCAAAAATGTTAAACGCCTTTTCTCCTCACAGTTATCTAGTAAATAATTGAATTTACCTTTATTTAAAGTTTAATCTAATTAGCTACACCGCAGAAAGCAGATTACCGAGTCCAGAGATTAGCATACGTCAGTACAGGTCTGCTTACCTGCTGTGAACAGAGCTTAGCCTCTAAACCAGTGCACACAATACACACGGAGCATTCACATAGATCAATCTGAAATGTAAAAACCAATATTACAAATTCAAAGTAATTCCCGGCATTGTCAAGCAGTAAGCGAGCTGATGATGATAAATTGTAACTAAGAATACTCTCGATCACGTCTGCTTTCATACAAAAAAAACTAGATCAAAATCGGATTAGTATCCGCTTGGGAGCTACGATTCCACAGACAGACATAAACACAGACACGAAGACAGACATACTCGATAAACATAAAATACCTTCTTTGTGGGGTCAATATTTCGTTAATTTTCTCCCAGTTACAGGACGTGAATTGCGGATCGAAGATTACAAGTACAAAGAAATTGCTATAAAAACGCAATAATTATTATCTTTTAACAAATATAAATAAATGAAATTGAAGTGTCTGTTTGTATTTTTAAATAAACAGCTATTCACTAAATGCATCTGAAGCGGTACATACAGTACTAACCTTAAAAAACCAAATTTATTTTTTGTTTGTCTGTATGTCTGTCTATCTGTTTGTTCCGGCTTATCTCATTATATTAAACTCTAATTAAAGTTGTTTACGAACACAATTAGTGAAAAACTAAAAACTGAAGTGTATTTAAAAACTTAATTACTAACAATGTTAGAGAACCATGTTAAACAGGTACTCGTAACTAGCAACTATATTTTGGAACTTTTCCCATGATGTCTGTAATATTTGCATACAGCTTAAGGTCAATTCACACCGAAACGAGACGATGCGTGACATAGCGCTGCATTTTTTAGATATCTATTCTTTGAACTTTGTTTATTACCTACGCAGGAAGACACACGTTTAATTGTAAGAGTTCGAATGTAAGGTTGCACAGCGCTGCACAGTGCATGTGCAGTGTATGCAGTACGACTGATGTTATATGAAACGTGAATGTTTTTGTGTCGCGAATAAAGTTCAATTTTAGATAGCTATATTAAAAATGCAGCGCCGCGTAGTGTCGCGTATCGTCGCTATGACCCTTAAAACCAAAATTGCATCCGCCTACAGTCAAGGAGACGTAAAGAGGAATTCATCGCGTGTTGTCGTGTGGGGCAGCGTGTTGTCGCGTGCGGCAGCGTTTTGTCGCGTGGGGCAGCGTGTTGTCGCGTGGGGCAGCGTTTTGTCGCGGGATGACGTCGCACCTTATTAGCATTCCCCGACTTTGGGTGTTGCGCTCGGTTTGGATACAAAATTGGAATTCCTTTTAACCCGTTCGAGATTCAATAGAATGTTAAATAAAAGTGGGCGCCGAATATATTTGCATGCGATTCTTACGAAAGTAAGTTAATAATATTAAAAAGATTTGAAGCTAAGAATAAAAGACAAGAGTTTTTCACCCGCTTCTTAAAGAAATGTCGACCACAAACCAAAATACTATTGTAATTGTACAATTTTCATTCACATTTCATTTCCCGTAATTATTTGAATTCAGATCCATGCAGAAGTGGAGATAATCAATATATTATTGATTATATTTTATAATATAAATATAAGTTGAAATGAGATAAAATACCCCACCCCACCTCTTGCAGATATGCGACCTATGCCGTTCTAATCCAGATTAAATAAAGAAGCAATTATATGATCCTAATTTTATCTTCGTTTGCCTTGCATAATCTTATTATTCCATAGTAAAATTTCATTTAATACAAACTGTTGCCCGCGCCATTATTCAGCTAGAACGAGGTAAACAGAGTTAATGTAACAGGATTATCAAATCCAGATATTACACCCAGGCATACCAGGTTTCCGTGTTAATCCGTTTTGTCATATTAAATAGCAATAAAATGGAAAATAGGATATGTAGTAAGAAAATAAATAAGTTAATTCTAAAATATATATATAATATGTTAAAACTTTAAAGAAAGGGTAAGCGGTAATGTCAAGCTTAATTCAAAATATTAGGTATCTTCTGTAGTTTAGACCAATAAAATTCCCATCAAACAAAAGAAAAATCTATACAAAAGTGGCAAGTTTTGACAAAGCTTGGTATTGCAACCAAAATCAATTTGGCAACTACCATAACAAAATTTACCGAAGGTACGAATTTAATGTTAAGACTTAAAAAGTCAAAACACACAAACGTAATGTGTTTCGCCGATGTAAATTTATTCCGAAACGCCGGCAAACAAACATTTAATCGAGCAAATATAAATATTGTTGTTTGTTGTTGTGTTGTTGCTGTTGTTGCTGCGAACAACAACGTTTTATTCTTGATATCCGGCTTTGAATCTAATGTTTTATACATTCGTTATTAGGTTCCTGGAAAAGCCACATGCATTTAATTTGAAAAATTCTTGCTATAAAATTATGAATAGAAATTCTTTATTAGTTTTTTGTTTGAATCAATCATTATATTACTGCAAGTAAAAATGCTTCACATACAGGACGTCCTTATCGACATATGAAATAAAAGGCTTTTTTTTTTCGAAGTACAAGTATGTAAACAAGATTGCCACGGCCGAATACCGAAACGATAGTTAAATTAAGTGACGCTCAAGTCTCATGCTGTCCTTGTCATTTCGGCTAGCACAGACAGTGACAGTCTGTGAATGGGAGGGCAATACATTTTGATTAGCGTTACTTGTGTAATTTAGTACACAGAATATCTTAACAAATAAATAATTATAAAAAATCTAATTCTATTGTCTCTAACCAAACTTCTCCAAATCGCCTTGACCGAATTTTATGTACTTTTTTGTGTATATTCGGTAGTTCTACTCTACATCTGTTGTAAATTTCATCAAAATTGGTCCAGTAGTTACCGAGCCTATTCAATGTATGCAAACAAACAAACAAATCTTTCCACTTTATAATATTAGTACAGATTATTCATAATCGGAAATTATTATTATGCACAATAACTATTAATAAGTAAAAAACATGAAAGCACGTATTTATACAATGTACCGAACAGTGTGTACCTACGCCTGAAAACGCACAATTAGGTCACTAGGGGGTCCCAGGGTACTTACGCGTATTAGAACAGTCTTCGGGCTCGCGACGTGGTTTATCATAAAAGGAATGCTTTATAACAAAATAGGCTGCTCGTAGCAGTAGAATATATATCATAGATATTACCCGCGACTTCGTGCGGGCAAAAGAAAACCCCGCGGGAACATTTTGTCCTTCCCCGTGGTCTAATCTATGTCTGTTTCAAACATCCGTCCACTAATACTGTATGGTCTAGGTATTATGTGGTATATAGGTATTGATTTGGAGGACGACTCCCGAACACTTCGCGCCCCACGTCGCAGACAATACGTGTTTAATGTTAGTGTTAATATATTATATATTATGTATGTTAGTCTATAAGGTATTTATAATATGGGCCCTATTCAGCCTGAAATAAAAGGTATTTTATTTTATTTTATTTATTTATTTATTTATAGGTGTAGTTAGCTGTAGGTGTGGGAGTAGGTAGGTAGGTAGAACGTGAATGGAGATTATTATTATTTATTGTAGTTCATATCAAGACAGAACTACGCATGTTGGGACAACGATATTACAGGGACCAGTAGCACAGATTACTAACGACCCGTTTTAATAATCTATATACTAGTAACTATTTGTTGAAAGCGTCACTTTTGGTATCGCTGCTAGCGATACAACGTGGCCCGCGTGGCCAACCGGCAAATTATACCAAAGGTAACGTTTTTAACAAACGGTTATTAGTAGATAGGTTATTGAAACCGGCCGTCAATAATTACTACGTAACCAATAGATTATGTTCGTAATATACGAAATTAAAATTAAGATTCATGCTTTTTAATACATTCCATTAGACACGTGTTTCAGGCTTTTTTATAATTTACCCTCTGAGGGTGTTATATATTAAGAGTTGAAAGTTTGTATGGTAAAAAATGAAAATCTTCACGAATTTCCATGACAATAAATATTTGGGCTAATAAATAAAAATATAAAATATATATTTTACCCCCCAAAAAAGGTATGGATTTATTAAATCTTCACCGATTTCGATGAAAATTGATATTCAAGCTTTTAAAATGCAATATAGGTCCACGCGGACGAAGTCGCGAACAAAAGCTAGTTCTCAATATACTAAGACTTTTCTTATCACAGGAGATTACACACACACACGATAGTAACATGATGACTTTCGACACGTATGACGTAGCATATAGTAAACCTACACAAGGTTTAGCTTTACTGATTAACTCACTGACAATGTCATCAGCAGTATTATAGGCTACCCACATGTAGCTTATGTGATCCTGGTAGTTACTAGAAGTAAAAGGTAAAACGAAGTTGGTTGGTTGGTTGGAAGTGAGAGCTAACTTCGTGCCAATTTCGCTTACGCCTGTTAAAGTTGTTCGTTGATTACATATCATGTTATGTCTCTCGTTCTTCGTATTAATGAAAGAGAAGGCATGATATCTGGACAACCGATTAACGGGCGTTGGTGTAATTGGGACTAAGGATTGAAATCGAAATTCTTCTCCTCATTTTTCGAAAGAAACAACATTGGACACCACGTGTAACCTATGAGATCCTGGTACTAGACGCAAAATTATAGACAATAGCAGTGGGTTAAACTGGTTTCATCTCAAACTTTTGTCCGTGGAAGAACTAATATTGCTGGAGTACCTAGACTTTGACAATCTCCAGCTATTTAATATATTTAATATAATTTAACAAAATGGTAACAAACCAAATACAACAATAACATTTTTAAATTATTTAAAGTACCACTAATTTACATTGATTTCAATGGACATTCAATTGCTGCTACATAAAAGTATCGGTAATTAAAAGCATTAACCAGGGGGTGTTGGAGGGGGTTACGGGTGTCTCGGGGGTGTTGGGGGGTGTATCGGACAACAATTGGAGCCAACGCGGACTTCCGGCTCTAATGGGCTGGACGAACTCATTCGGACTCAATTACTCGACTAATGATTTGTGAACGGCCGTATATCAGTCCAGTTGATCCGTCTGTTTGTTGGAGTGATTTAGATGGTAGTGATTTATCAATATAGTGCCAAAATAATATATATATATATCCATAATATTTTGGCACTATATTCATTAAACTGCTCCTATTGACTAAATTGCTCCTACAAAAACTCTTGAGGAATATATTTTCCCCGAGGAATTACGTCATACATTGTTATAATGGCGCACTCGTTAGATATTAACTTGGCAAGCATATATTATCCACATGGTTAGCAGACTCGAGGGTACACCCGATAATATTTTATTGTTTTGCTGGCTTACCAAGCTGTTTGCCTAGCGTCTGCCGGCGGCGTTATAACCTATTTGATCGTAAATTTTGTAATGTGCCGGCACACGCGCAACTGTTCTAATATGTGTATTTTCACTAGGACCCCGTCGTCACGGGCACGCTGCACGTGTCGGGCGCGGACGGGGACGGGCTGCGCGCGGCGTGGCGCACTCTGCACGTGTTCCCCGACGACTACAGCACGCACCGCGGGTTCCTCGCGCTAGAGTGCCGTGCGCGCGTGCCCACGCGCCCGCCGCACGAGCGCAGCATGGCGGTGCGCCTGTTTGTCGCGAGCAGACCGCATATATCATCGTTTATGTTGAGTAAGAGTGAGTACGGATAAGTACCTTAACAAGTACCTTATTAAATATAACTGGACGTTGCCCGCGACATCTTGCTCCAAAGTTTATCTCGCAGGAACCGTACATTTTCCGCGATAAAAAGTAGCCTATGTCCTTCCCCGTATAGGCGTATATTTAGGCTGATTAAGATATTTTAATTTAGTAAAGTATGCAAGATGCAATAATATATAATTCGTACTTGTGTTTGATCCAATAGTGTGACCATACTATTTGTACGTGTGGGTCGGCGATAACACTTGTCACGAAGCCAGATTTCCGAGTATAATATTCTTATTAAATTTTTTTGTTCATTCTCAATACACAAGAGTTAAAAATTGTAAACGAAAAAAGCACAAGGACCGTTTTTAACTAAAACTCCAGAAATTTCGAGTTACTATAGCAGTTACCTACTGTTATTTTTAAATTTAAAACGCAGAGCAATTTGCATGGCTAATGAGTTTGTGCCTAGCGCCCGTACGATGTTAACAGATGGTTCGTTTGTATAGTAATAGGCTTGAAAACATGCAACATTAATAATTTGCAAATTATTCTATTAATTAACAAAAATGCATTACTATTTTGTATGAACAATTTATGTGTATGAACGTTTTTATATCCTACTACTATTATAAATGGGAATGAGGATGGGTGGATGGATGATTGTTACTCTTTCAAGCAAAAATTACTGAACCGGTTTTTGATTAAATTTGGTATGATAGAAGTTTGAACACTGGATTAACGCTACTTTTCATCCTGTAAAGTACAGTGTTCCCATGGGATACTGTATTTACGCGGGTACTGTGGACAAAAGCTAGTAATGAGTATTGTGTTATGGGTATTACAAAGGAAATTTTAAAATTCTTGTAGGGGGACATTTTCCATAGGATTTTCGAGCGAATAGGCGAATTGAGGAGAGTGAAGGAGAACTACTTTGGGTACGGAACCCTAAAAATCAGTTTACTATCCTACCTCAATTTCGCATAGAGAGCCAATCAGCAACGCCCCCTTTGGACGCATTCCTGGTGCTAATGACTAGTCTTACTCAACACAATATGCACTGAAGTAGCCAATACCACATTAACCAACAAGTAACATAGGATAGATATAATGTTATTTATTAGGTCCTTACATATAAAATTGGCATTTCGTCGTACTGGCTACTTTGATCTCAAATATATCTTCTTTGTTTAGGAATTTCAAATTTATACCGCTATTTACTCATGCAAGTGTTTCGAAAACCTTAATTCATTTGTTTTTTTCTCTTTTAGTTTTTTCTTTGCGTCACTCTGTTTCCAAAATGGAAAACTTGAAATATCGTATTATTTTCGAGTACGAGTTCCACCGTGACACCAGTGCTGCAGAAACGGCCCGAAGGATTAATGATGTGTATGGCGGCGGTGTCGCAAAAGAAAACACAGTGCGTTTTTGGTTCCAACGTTTTCGTTCTGGAAACTTCGACCGGGCAGAACAAGCCCCGTGGACGGCCGGAGACCAAAGTTGATAATGAAGAATTGAAGGCTATTGTGGAAGCGGATCCATCGCAAACCACGTCCGAGTTAGCTGCGGTGTTAGTGATAAAACTGTTTTAATCCACTTGAAGCAAATTGGGAAGGTGAAAAAGCTTGAGGTGGGTACCTCATGAATTGAGTGCAGCAAACCGACAAACGCGCGTCGACTACTGCATTCATTACTCAACCGGCACAATAATGAAGGGATTTTAAATCGAATCATTATCTGTGATGACAGGGGATCCTGTACGATAATCGGAAACGCTCATCGCAATGGCTGAACCCTGGCAAACCAGCCAAAGCCTGCCCCAAGCGAAAATTGATTCAAAAAAAGTTACTTGTGAGCGTTTGGTGGACTAGTGCCGGTGTCGTTCACTACAGCATTCTTAAATCTGGCCAAACGATTACGGCAGATGTTTATTGCCAGCAACTGCTGGTCATCATGATGGAAAAGCTAGCTGCTAAACAACTGAGGTTGGTTATTCGCTCTAGGCCACTGCTGCTTCAGAAAAACGCTAGACCACACACTGCACAACAGACGGCTACCAAATTAGAGGAGCTTCAATTGGAACGTCTAAGACACCGTACTCCCCGGACCTTGCTCTATCTGTTAGACCTGTTCGACTGTTACCATTTTTTTCGATATTTGGACAGTCCAAAGCGCCTTCAAAGATTTTATTGATTCCTGTCCAAATAGACTTTTTAGTAAAGGAACAATAAGCTACCTATGAGATGGAAAAAGTGCATAGATAGCAATGGTATATACTTTGATAAAATAAATATATTATGTATAAAAAAATCGACTTTATGTTCCTCCTATACAAAACGCCAATTTCATATGTAATGACCTAACATAAACACGCAGTTAGCTCTAATTTACAAAGCATTCCGTACGCCCGAAGAAGCGATGGTGCGATGGTAACACTTGCATTTACAAAATAAAATAAATGAACATTTGAATGAACCTAGCGTCGTTTGGTTCATCAGTTTTGACTTTAGTGACGGTTTTGTTTTGTTGAATTTGTTATGATTCGAGACTTCATATTTTGTAAAAAGAGCCATCTTCAAGAACTGCTGGAACACATCATTAATAAATAATTAGATTGTATGTATTTTCATAATTGACGCTTTATAATTTACTAGCTTTATCCCGCGGTTCCGCCCGCGTTAATCCAGAGCCTAAACTACTACCATACCAAGTTTTATCAAAATCTATTCAGTAGCTTTTGCTTGAAAGAATAATAAACATACATCCATCAATCTATCCATCCATCCTCACAAACTTTCACATATATATGAAGATTTTCCTATGAAGCGTTTCAAAAATTCCTCGTTATCACTACTGCTTAGTGAATACAAATATTTTGATTTACAATCCGTTATAGCACGACGTCCGCTGTGGCTCAGTGGTTCAGCGCGTTGGTGCTCAAGCTGGAGGTCGCGGGTTCGAATCCCGCCGAAGGAACAAAAAGTTTTTCTGTGTTCCTGGGTCATGGATGTGTATTAAATATGTGTATAATATAATAAAAATCTTAAATATATGTATAGTATAAAAGTATTAAATATTATACTTCCCGTTTTCTGGTAACACAAGTTCTTCGGATACTTAGCACGGGGCCAGATTGACGTGGTGTGAAGCGTCCATTGTTATAAAAAAAAAGTTAATAAGTACGTAACTGTTTTGTGCCATGACATTGTAATTAATTCTTCACTAGTTTTATTTCCCTATTATAACCACGAAAAAGCGTGTATTAATAAGACAATAATCGCTTGTCAAGCACCCCGCCCTTCCCCGCAGAACTTTCTCACCCATTAGACTAGGTAGTCCCCAGGTTTGGCTTTTACGCGTCGAATTATGCTGCATATTCCTTACACTCTATCAACGTAATATAACAAAATTTGTTCCTCCTAAATACTCGGAATAAAATAAATCATTCCATTCGTTTATTAAGGTGGTTAGAGTTTGTTTAACATTTGAGTCACTGTTGAGTGTTTTTAATCTAAACACTCACTTTGTGTATTTCGTTGCGAGGCCGCTGTCCTTCACAAGTTTTGTGTGATAGTAAAGTGTTAATTTCATTTACACCAACTGAAAATTATTAGTACTTTAATATGCTGTAAGCTGGGAGCAGAGAAATTGAAAATATGCTCAAAAGTTTGTGAAAAAAAATTCACATAAACACATATTATACAGAAATAAAAAAAAATGTTTAACTGTAGACTTTATTAATATTTGAGTATCCAATATTAAAAATAACGTCACGTACGAGAATGCGAAATTCAATTTTATTTCGCAAATTATACATTTTAAACGTGTTCCGAGTAAAGTAAATAGACTTCACGGCTCTCGGCTCTGGTGTATGTGTGATTGTATGTATATGTTTGTATAAGACGTGTATGAAAGGGTGATATTTATTATGTGTGTGTGTGTGATTGTGTGTGCTGGAGGGTGAGGGGGGAGTATGGAAATGAAAGGAAAACATTTGGTTAGTTGTGATTTAAACAAATGCAATCTCGTTATTTCTTCGGAATGAAATGCCATATTGTTTTTTTAAATGATAATTTAACAGATGTACGCGTATGTAAATTATAAATTGTTTCTTTCCTCCAAAATATTTCATTACAATATGCTTCGCTAGTATACAAATACACCGTAATAATTGTATTAGTTTCTTTATTACCTCTAAGAGACGCGGCGCTGTATTTTTAAGATCTTCTTACTGAATAAAGTTAAATTTTGAATCACTATTTTTAATATGCAGCGCGGCGTCGTCTCATTTTGATGTGAACTGACTTTTATTAATAGCAAATACTAGAGTTAATTGCTCCCAAACCTTCCCAAAGTTAAAGTTAAACGTTAAAGCATTTAATTTACATAGAGGATGTACAGATCTATTTCTATAGCGCAGACCATTATATTCGCAAATAAAAAGCCAGCCAAACAAAAACCACTCTACATAGAGTCCTCGCTCTCCCGGGACCAAACTCTATCAACCTCCTCAACAAACTTGTTTTATTATATTTAAATACGATGCGCTATGTTGGAATATTTTACATGCACTGTTACTCGCCGAAATTGGATGTAGAGAAATGTAGAGTTTTAATGTGCTTCTGCTCTACATTGACAGGTTGGGACAAGATAGTCTATCGGTAACAATGTCTAATTGTTAGAAATATACTTAAAAGTATGATGCTAACAAATAATTATTTACCTTCTAAAAGGTGTTTAAAGTCCAAAAACGTGTATTGTTGAAAAGCGTAAAAGCGTGTATTAGAGCTATTTCTGGTGCCCCAACTATGGATAGTTGCAAACCGATTTAAAAAAAATACAACATACTACCATCAGTTTGCATTAACATTAATATCAACTATGTATTTTTGTTAGGTTATATCCACAATATTTTGAACTCAAATCGAACGTAGAACCTAAAAACGATAGATTTAAATATAAGCTTTATCGTCCAATATGTAACTTAGACATATAATATAAAAACAATGTATTTATACAGGCCATAGACATATATAATAAGTTACCATAATAAACGCAAATATTATAATATAATAATAGATCATTTTAAACGCAGTTTGTCTTTTAATACGTACAAAAAAAAGTTAACCACATGGCTTCTAGAAAATTGCTTTTACAACATAAATGACTACATGTAACATAATCAAATCATTAGGTTATAAATATCTGACCGCTGACGTGAACTGCTCATAATTCATTGTAATCTGATTCTAGAATTACTTGACATTTACTATATTAAAATATTGACTTATTATGTGATAGGTACGTAGGATGGTAGTTAAAATAAAAAGTTTGACATAAAAAATGTAATATTGACAGTGTAACAAATTTCATGGGAACACTTGCAGCTGATTTCGAGAAACCGATTATATATATATAAGATTGTCTCGTTCAAAGTCTTACCGCCGAATACTGGAACGATAGTTAAATTAAGCGACGCTCAAGTCACATGCCGTCCTTGTCATTTTGGCTAGCTGAGACAGCGACAGCCTGTGAACAGGAGGGCTCTTAATTTTCCGGCTCCGAAACTAGTGGACCGATTTTGAAGAAATTCGGCACACAGAGAGAGAAGACCACGGGGAGAGAAATAGGCTACTTTATTTTCTTTTTCTTTTTTATCGCAGGAAAATGTACGGTTCTTGTGGGATTTTGTTTTGCGCGTACGAAATCACGAGAAACATCTAGTTTGCCATAAAATAATTTTACTATTATTATTTTATTATTATTGTTAACGAGTTTCATTTGACCTGAAAATAAAAATAGAGAAACTCTTTCTCCGAATAATTATAGCACCACGACAATCTACTTGTAATTTCTCTCTAGTCTACTAGTCTAGTATTAAAAATATATTATACCACGGGCACGCCAATCCATGTTGCTGTATTTGTCTGATACATTGGAAAAGCCCCTTGACAGACAAAGACAGCAACATTGATTATCGTATCCGTGGTGAAAATATTTTTAATAGTAATGTTTTTTATTTATTTATTGTATAAAAAAACACAATCAAAACTTTAATCGGCTATCTTTAAAAGTCTTCGTTTTTACTACTTGATAACTGGGATTAGATAAACTTATAGCATGTAATATTTAGTACAAAAATATGAGGTAGAGATGTTTGAGTTAAAACTCTTGCCAACAAGGGATAGGCCTTGAAGCTGAGACAGTGTATATTGTCAGGCTCTATGTAGGTATGTACCCTTGTACTGAAGTACAATGTGTAAAGGAGGCCAAAATCGGAAAGAGCTACGGTATATCGAAATGAAGTTCGAGTCTCGTAGCTTTGCGTAGACGTGCTACGACTGTCGCTACTCCGCGATATTACATTTTCATGTTTTATTTATGTTTAGGAGTATTTAAGTTGGAACGGAAATTCTGTTGCTTAAAATTACCACCAAAATTTATTTGAATTTAAACCTACTTTGTCCACTTGTCTGAAGCATCAGGGAATCTAATTATTAAGCAGGTAGAGCGTCTACATAATTTGTTTGTATTATAATGACGGAATGCAGTCACAATACAATGACATGTATGTAATTGTCAGTCATGAATCAGATTAATATAATATAGATAGAACGTATTATAATTTTATATTATTAACTACTAGCTTTTGCTCACTTAAACATGTCGACATCATCTCAAGGAAACACTTACTGTTTCGGAATAAAAAGTAGCATGTGTTAATCAAATTAATTTACGATCATACCGAAATTTCATCGAAATCCGTAGTGTAGTTTCTGCGTGAAAGAGCAACAAATCCATCCATCCATCCTCACAGACTTTCACATTTATAATAGTAGTAGGATTAAAGACCTATTATTATTTGTACCCAACAAGAAACGAAACTTTTTAATATCAAGCTTGATTATTTTCGAAATGGTCATTTAACAATTCGTTGTTCCAGACGCGGTCGGCGGCAGCGGGGCGGTGAGGTTTCGGCGGGAACTCGCTGTGTGGACGTTATTGCTGCTCGTGCGGAGTCAAGTGCCTTTGCTAGTAAACTAGACAGTGGAGAATGTGGTAAGAGTGGAAAATGGGCGGTGGGGTAAGACTGGAAAGTGGGCAGTGGGGTAAAACTGGAAAGTAGCCAGTGGGGGTAGATTGGACAGTGGAGTTAGGACTGGAAATCGGGCATTGGGGCAAGACTGTAGTAGATAGTGGACAGTGGGAGGAAAACGAAGCTGTGACTGTAGGGTTAGGTCATTTTATAGATATTTTTTGTTTAAATTTTGTACCCCAGTATATCATAGTTTTAAACTATATATGATTTGTGTATTTTAAAAGATTATCAAATAATTATACCGATTTAGCTGTAAGTATAAAAATATTTTGCGATACTTCAAATTTGTGTGCTGAAAGAATTCTTGTATCTATATCTTGTATAATGAAATGTTACAATACATGTCAATAAATATCACATATTTTTTTTTTATTTGATGTAAACAAAGATATAAAGTTTATTTTACAAGAATAAAACAAGATATAATAAATTAATATAATACTTTTCAATTTTGTAATATGTGAAAATTTCCTGAATTTTCTTTAATTTTTCTAGAATTTAGTCAGTTATGATTTCTAGTTAAAATTCGTTATATTTTATATTAATATAAATAAATTAAATTATAAAATGGGCACACTTACTTGTTACTAAATGACAGCTGATATACCGAGTGGCTGCAAATGCGTTGCCTTGAGGTTCAAAGTTGTGTTTATAATTAACTCCAATAGAACCACAAACGTTGGCTTTGTAATGTTTGTTCCTGGCATTAGTTCTGTTTGTGAACTAATCGAGGGGCAAACGAAGGATGTATAATATAATACATATTGTATATTATGTACAGTTCCCTTAATATATAATACATATAAGAGCTAGTACACATTGGGCGCTTTGAAACGCGTTTTGATAAAGCGCGTTAATGTTCTACGGTTTATTGAACCAACATTCAGTTTTGTAATATTTCTTAGTACCCTCCCACAGGGTTCCGAAGCGCTTGTACTGATACGTGAGTGTATTCCGACACTATAATTAAGAGTTGATAATATCCCTATTATTATGTAGGAAAACCAGCATATTATGTACATATTCTGGAGCCTTCTTTAAGGCGCTACTCCATTTGCTGCAGTGGAGAAGCGCCTTTATTTTATATACACTACACATGATATGCATTTTTCATATTCAAATCGCGCGTTAGTAAAGCACACGTTATAAAGCACACCATGTGTACCAGCCAAATTATCATCAACTTTGTATCATAAAAATTATACGAAATATATAATTTATTTTGGTATTCTTGTCTGTCGTACTATGTATACATTTACACTAAATAATGCACTGCCTAACTCATTAAGTTAGTGTTGTATTGTTTTGTATTATAAGAGTTATATTAGATAAAGTAATCAGTAATCACATTAAATATTACTGCACATTTTGTAAATGTGGGCTCAAAAGCTCCGATTTTGTATATACAGTGTTGCTAGATGCTACGATGATTTTTAGGAATCATTCACTATCATAATGTGTACTAAATTTTTTTACTTAACTGTAACACTTTTTGTAGTAAACACGTATCGTAATTGTAACTTCTGCACCTAACTGTACGAGTATAAGTGACATGATTTTGTTTTTACTTATTTTTTTGTTTGGATTTTATTACCACTTACTTTACACTTATTGCTTTTTGTCGAGTATATTATATTTTATAGACGTATTCACGTTAAAAATTGTATTACTAACTTTGACATCAATAATTTTATATTTGTTCCGTAGTTTCCAAAGTTTCCCCAACATTTAGGGTTTGCTGCAGCAGTAATGCAATAATAATGTCGTGCGGAGACGCGTGACCTACATAGTTCACAACTTAGCACAAATGTGCTTTAGCGAAATCGCTAAAGTGTTGCCAGTAGCACAGTATCCTTTAAAATACAATTAATGTTTATTCGTATATTATATACGAATGATGTATAAACATTTGTAATTTGTAAGAGGCGATACGCGGCGCTGCGCCGCATTTTTAATATGGCTATTTGAACTTGAACTTTATTCACTACACAAGAAGATGCACGTTTAATTGCATGAGTTGGAATGTCAAAGTGCACCGCTCTGCATTGCTCGGCGCCGCTCTTGAAACGTGTACGCTCTTTTGTAGTGAGTAGAATAGTTGCATATTGCCTCGGTGCGGTGTTAGCTGACCCTGACCTTAGAAAACAAACTTTACATTAAAGGAAGAAGTTCAAGACGGCCGAAAACTGCAATCAAATCTATGATCTATCACTACTTTTGTAAGTTGCGATATTTTAGTGATTGATTTATTATGACTTCAGAAAAACTTTAATTTTGGAGCTATAACCTGCGGCTCCGCTCGCGTAAATAAAGGATCCCACGGGAACACTGTATTTCTTTGGTATTAAAAGAAGCCTACAGTTTAATCCATAGGCGTCCAGTCGTTTCAGTGTGAAAGAGTAACAAACATCAATCTATCCTCTGAAACTTTCACATTTATAATAATAGTAGGATTTCATCTAAATTCCTTTTCGTCTAATATTAATAGTTACATTCTGCAAATTAAGTCATAAAATTAATAGTATCAAACGATTATTTTTAAATTATTTATCAATCTAGCAACACTGTGGAACAAAATATTTAAATGGCACACAACGAGTAATGTAATTAATTTAATACGATGTGTGTGATATTTGTGTAAATATTGTGCCAATACACTGTCGGCCGACTCAAACGTCACTTAAGTTTTGACGGCAGCTCAAATTTTTAGTTTTCCCCAAACACAAATTCGTATGAATCTCATGTTTATGGGGTATTGAACAATTTGAGCCGCTCTCAAAATTTGAGTGACTTTTCAGTATTCGATCGTAAACGTTTGTTAATATGTTCCAATCTTCTACCACTAGATACAAAAATTAATGTACTTAGTGGTAGATATTTTAAAATAACACGAACTTTTTGTTACAAATGAAACCCACAAAGAAACTGTATTTGAAAAATGTGAATCGTACGTGAATACGTAGAAAAAATACTTCGAAATGGCAGTGATTTCCTTTTACCGCGTCCGATGTATCAAAGTTCTCACTTATCGTACTAAATTCTTTGACTTTTTATTTAACTTAGCTATCTAAATAAATAAATTAAAAGAAATATATCTTTATTGAATATACAAGGTAGAAAAACACAGCTAAAAATAAAATAAATCAAACAGAATCAAATCCCCACACCACGTCATGTTCAAAGGGAATCCACTCGGGCCTCGACCACGGCGGTGCCGAGGCGCCTATCTCTTCCGTGGCACCCTATCAGTTTGAGACCTCAAGATAGGCTCACTATTTTAATTATTATTTAAATTATTTAAATTGAAAACATCAAAAAAAAAACAATTATAGTCAGATGCCGCTGCATGCAGATTTATCTCGTGACATGGGATCTAGCGACCTCAAGCGTATTCACGTAATTAAATGGACCAGGAAGCGAGCTGACGAATCGCCTGATAGCGACTGAAGCGATTACTGCCGCACATTTTACACTTATAACTTCTCTGGTGTTGCGCACTTGCGTCCTTAGAAATCCCCACCCAATCCCCCTTCCGGTAACCTCACTACTCGGCGAAACACATCGCGCGTTATTTCACGCTGGTTTTCTGTGAGTCTGTGGTATTTATGTAGACCATTCTTACCGAAGCATGGTTTTCCCACGTACAAATCTTGTTCTAAGCTTCTTAGCAAACATACTATTTTTTCGCGCGATATTGCTAGATATAATATTAATGAAATCGTAAACATACTCATTCATAATAATATATCTTCCCCTTATTTCATATTAATAACATTCATCACACGCGGTTGGAACATAATTAGCAATTAATTATCAGAGTAAATGTCGTCAATTTCATTGTAAAATATTTGTAGTGGATATTTGTGTTATTTCTTTGTGTGATATCGTTTTAATTAATGGAATTTATTGTGGAATTGATGATATCAATAAATTACTTATCAATCAAGTAACATAATAATTTGCGTTATTAGCATTGAGTATGAAGTAATGATTGATTTTAAAAAAGCATTGATGTTTTTAATTTTTTACCATCTATACAGCCATGATTACTAACTGAGACTTCGACAAAATTGACGGTCGAGGAAACTTAAATGATTAGCAATTCATACTTCTGAAATTGATCATGTTAACTCATAAAAAAAAATACTATTGCCGTTGGCGGCGAGTCTCGGGAGGTAAGTCGGTAAGTAACACGACGCGACGCAGCGCTGCATTTTTTTAAATAGCGATTAACACACGTTGAAATTGCATGAGTTTGAATGTAGATCTGCACCGGGCCGCGTAGCGCGGCGCCGCTCCTGCAATGAAACGTGTATCTTATTGAGTTGTGAATAAACTTGAGTTTTGTATCGCTATTTGCGCTGCGTTGCGCCTCGGTGTGAGCTGACCCTAAGTGACTGACAACACGCCATAACGATACGAAACAAATGTAGAATGTTACTAGGTATGTAAAATAACTTGACACTTTGTTACAGTAAAGCTAATATGTATACAGATACACCGGTTTTTGTTTTATTCATAAGCATTAAGATTTTACACGCGTTCATAGTTTCTAAAACTTTCGAATCCCGCTAAGAGTAGCGTGACGTCACGCAACACCTCGGCCACACAGCCCGGAGTTCGCGTCGTACCACGCACCGCTTAGTCGCAAGTTACCATCTGGACCACTTTAAAACTAAATATCTTGGAAACTAATGAGGGTGTTTGATGTTTTTCTGCCGCTAGGGGGCAGATCCAACGCGCACAAAGCGTCATCTGGTGGCTAAGTGATATCGATAATGGTCAATAAGAATTTCCGATTCTTTTTCTGTCACCAGGCGGCGCTTGGTAGGCCCACGGTCCTTGTCGTGTCTAAAAGCTGTCAGATGTCACAAATTTAAAAACCCTCATTGTCTGAGTGTTGACCTCATTGTGTTTTTTTTTATTTTCCACGGCAAATACAGAAAGCGTACATTTTAAATTAGTGAACATTTTCCACTATGCAGATGATCTTATAGCTAATCATTCGTTTTCCTCGGCTGTACGTGATATGTACACAAAATATGTAGAAACATATTTGATGTCAGTTATCCTAGCTGTACATCACACGAGACACAGGTCTTCAACAAAGGCTTCAGCTGCTAGTGCTAACATGTGTTATCATGCAGGCGTGCTTACAAAGAGATTATAATTCCCACACGTATTGAGAACGAAATTGACGTTTTCAGTGGAGTGTGCACAGAGTAATGTACTTGGCTGAGTGCACACGAGCGCGCACGTACCTCTGTGCAATGTTGCTCTGTGCAAATATCGAGTAATTTCCATGAAATGGCTGTTTTTCCACTTACTGGCCCAGCCCGGCGCCGGCAACTGCCCGGCTGCCAGGGGAGCATAAATATATGAAGTATACGGCATGTTTTTCCATTTACCGGCCCGGCCCCAGCACTGACTCGGCTCCGGCTGCCAGAGAAGCATAAATGTATGAAGATTGAAGATATATAGCATGTGTTTTCACTTACCGGCCCGGCAACGGCACGGCAATGACGGGAGTTATTGACACAATATTGACGCCTTGGCGCCGGCCGGTAAATGGAAAAACAGCCAATAGCTTTCATAGCATTTTTTCTTCTTGTCTTTACATAGATGAAGACTGTTTCCGTCCTCAATTATTTCATTGTACCATGTGGCCTCGTTTTTTCACATCCTAGAAATGTTACTGAAATATCTTTTACCGTATAGAACATTCCCATTTAGTATGTTAAAGCGGTCTAAAAGATGCGAAACGTCAAATTGTAATTGGAAACGCAATTTTCTCTATCATTTTTATGTTCCCCGTATACATTTTCCTGCTAAAAGAAATAATAAAACCAGGCGTAGAATATTTTCACAGCGGATATTTTTAGTTTTTAAAGGCTATAGTTACGCTTCGAAGATTTTAATTATGAGTCCCGTTTTAAGCAGTACCTGTTCATTCTTACTTAAAATTACAACGTGCTAACTGCTAGTTCTATTTTAAGCTCTATTCATTTTAATATTGTAGAGTTCACTGTTTTATTAAGGTGAAAAATTAAAATCATTATAAAAACGTTGTTACTTTTTCTAAAGATTATAAATAGTGATTGTTTATGTTTGTTATAGGTAAATCAAATTATTGTGCAGAATCAATGAAATATTTAATTGTCAGTAATAAAATTATTGAAATATATCTGGGTTTTTATTTATTGTATTCAAAAGTCTCTTTCAGCACTGATATCCTAACTACTTTATATATAAACGTGAAAGCTTGTGTGAATGGATAGATGTTTGTGACTCTTTCTCGCAAAAACTACAGAACCGATTTTGATGATTTTTTAAATTGATTGCTCATTCTCTGAACAACCAACTTAAAACCTCCATCTCTGAATGTGTTCTGTTTGCGTGATATCGTAGCACTCATTTTTTTAGCCACGGAAGGGCCGAGGTCATCAATATGAAAGAGTTCTGCTTCGGCATGATTATGAAGGCTTGAAACTAGTGATACTACGGCCTCACAGAAACACCGGCGTGAAATAACGCTTTTGATATAAAACATCACAGGCGATCTATATACCCAGTATCCGGTCTTATTTCGCAAAATTCTAACAAGCCAAAACATACACGAGTAGAATCGACCACGAACACAATGTCTTTCGGCAATTGTCGTTTTTCATACATCATCTGTACTTTTCGTAGAGAAACGAAGATTGCCGGGGGCTACTAGCGCATCGTTTTACAATCACTTAATAATTCCAAGCCCATTACCAGAAGTTGCAAAGTGAGTTGTATAATGTATCGACTTTATAAAACCAAAGGTTTGAATCATTCAATAAGGGCAAGGCGCCAAAGGACATTAAGTACCTATCTTTTATTCCACAAAATATTTACGTTACTCAAATTGAACGAATCGGGGCCTAAAAATTATATTGCTATCATAGATATTACAAAAATGTCATTATATTACATGTTAAGCGACTAGAACTAAAAGTGCTTTGCTTAAATTTTCAGTGCATTAGCAATTTAGCACATTTTTTGCATTTAAACAGGCGAACATACTAGAATACGAAAGTATAAAATTATATTTGTTGCGTTTAAGATTTTACCGCCAATTCTGGCCAACCATTAATTGTTATGTAAATAATTTTTTTCCTCTATAGTAAGCCGAATCATCCGTGAGATAAAGGTGCTAATTAAAAAAAAAATGAAACCTTAACTATGAACTGGAATAAATAAATAACCGAACAGGTAAACTGAACGCACTTATAAACAAGTATATGACAGTAAAGTGATAAATTGAACCCAGTGAAAATTTAGTTTAGGAAAATTCATTGACGTTTTTAAGTATTTTCTCCGCCATTTTTACTATATTTCTAACCGTTCAAAACTTCCCTGAACTTCCACAATTATTTCATGACTAAAATTAGCCAAATCGGCCCTCCACCCGTTCTCGGAAAGAACGGTTAAATAAAACACTTTATATGTATATAATAATATAAAAAGTATATGAAAATGGGTATTGTTTGAAATTGATCCACGAGTTTGTACACCCTTTTCATTCTTCTTGTGTATGGCTGCTTTACCCGAATACTTTCAAGTGCATAGAGATTGAGGTTCAGATGATTCGGGCCAGGCCTACATTGTCCTAATCAAACTTGAAAAAAACATTTTTAGTTGTTCCAACGCGGGAATCGAACCCACGGCCTCCGAGTCGAGAGCCAAGGTCTAAACCACTGGACCAAGGAGGCTGTACCAAAGTTAATATAATAATAATAATAGCTCCCCACACACATTTCGGTGACGGTGGCCGGTTTCATTGAAACCAGGCCAGCTACGCAGGAGTTATTTTATAGTTCCCAAGTGTATGCGCAGTACACAAGAGTACTCTCTTCTCCTTTACTCTCGTAACCCAGTGGGACGGATATCCGACACGACTGGCGAGAGATCAGGCGCAGGTCCAACTATTTACATACCCATCCGACGCATGGATCATTTTTCTTGTCAGACAATCAGGTGATCAGCCTGCATTGTCCTAACCAAACTTGGAAACAACATTTTTTGTTGTTCCAATGCGAGAATCGAACCCACAACCTCCGAGTCGAGAGCCAAGCTCTAACCACTAGGCCACGGAGGCTGTTAGTTATCAAGGGAGTTGGAGAGTACCGAAGTTATCAAGGGAGGATAAGACAAATAGACGGACGGACAGAGCGAAACTTTCTTCCTTGTTCGGGTTCCTTGTACTTAGTACAAAATCCTAAAAGGCATTTCAGTGACTTTTTGACGAGGATATAATTATCCTTAGGTAGAGGATATAGTTTTATACAGCAATAAAACACAATTCCTTTTCTATTTCATGACGTTTTTTATCACAATTTCGAAATACGCCTAATTAAGTGGGAAATTTTTTAATGACAATAGTCTGAGGACTTTCGATTTCCATCTTGTATTTTTTGTCTGAGATCTCTTTGTATCAATATTGTCTCATCTGAGATAAAAAAGATTTTACATTGAATTTTCTTTGATTTAATAATTTGCCTTGTACAGCAAACGTTCTGTTCCCGTCAGAGATTATTATTTGAGTCTTTGAAATGAACTTTATTTACTAATTTATAAAACAAAAGAAACGATTTGCGACTTTGTTGAACGTAATTTTTAACTTAATTAAAAACTTTATTCTTATTTTCTTAAACTTGGTTATAATACTTGGTATTATTCACTTTTTTTAATTTATTTAAATTTGATTTATATCTATCTTCTTTGATTAACCATGTAGTATAATCAGTTTTTGGATATGATTTAAAATAGCAAAGGTATCAACGTTAAAAGAGGTAAATTAGACAGGGAAATCTGCTGTGCGAGTGACGTCATCACATTACACGACTTGCATAGAAAGTTCATTGCACTAAATTTCGTTGTGCTAGAAATAGATAAATTAAAATCTTTGACTCCTCATATCTTGCTCATTTTTCAACAGAAATTGGTGATTTTCTTCCATTTCTTTGATTTCTGTCTAGTATCATTTCATTCATAAACATAATACATGTTTTATGTAAAATTTCTGTTTTATGCATATTCTATTATGGTTGAATTAAAAAAATAAAATAGGTACTAGGTATATACAATTTACAGTATTTTCTGGAAGGCTACAAGTCATAATAAAATGAAAAGTACCACTTGCTACTTGGGAACTAAGTAGACTTCCCATATTTATCTCAAATCCCAAAAAGTTAGTTAAAAAAAATATGTTTTTATAGTTAATAGAATCAGGCGTTACTTTGCGGAAATCCATAGCAATAATTTAATTTACATTATATCCAGCAATACCGCGCGAAAAAAAAAAATTGTTATGTTTTTGTCTAATATAGCAAGTTCCCTATAACACCTATCACAGAGTAACTGTTACAAACAAAAACAAAATTTAAAGTAATAGATAACCCCCGAGATGTCAAGCAGAATGCGAGCTGATGATGAAGAATTTTAGCTAAGAACACTCACGATCACGGCAGCTTTGAAAATAAAAAAACTGCCTAGATTAAAATTGGCTAATCCATTTCTGTGCTACGATGCCACGAACAAACACAGACACGTCAAACTTAAAACACGCCAGTTCGTTCGGGGGTTAAAAAATATTAGCAAACATAAATCTCCGACAAGTAAAAAAACACCCGTAAATTTCGTACCGTGCTAATGATAATAGTCAACTAGCCCGGCGAGAAGAACCGGCGTAAGAAACTCGCACGGGGCCACCTTTCAGTAAAAAGATGGGAAAATTGTTTTTTTCAAAAAATATTTTTACAATGCAGTAGCTTAATCTATATAACAAAAGCCAAGATAATTTGCTTCATAGAAGCTGCCGTCCAGTGTTCCCAAGGTGTGCAATCGTTAATGTAATCATTGACCTTATAATAAGGTGCTGTAGCACACAAACGTTCTTTATCAACTTTTTAAAATTATATAAACCTAACCTTATACCAATATATTATTATTAAATAAAGGGATGTTGAGGCAAAAAGTTTAAAGTGACTTACTTTTAGGGTTGTTTGGGGCAGTCGAGGTTTGACATTTGTCGTCTTGACATTTTGACATTTGCCTTGCGTCATAATATAGTCAAATAATACAATTCCAGATGAGTTACGTTGTAACCCCTACTATATACTACTGATACTGCTTACGTTAAGACGCTTAGGTAGAGGTTAATGACCTCTACGTCTTACACAGCTCAATGTAATTGTTAACCCCCGATAAAAAGATGGGAGTCATAAGTTTGACGTGTCTGTCTGTCTGTCTGTAATTATATTCATTCAGATTCATTATATGAATATGAATCGTTGCAATTTGTAAAAATGTAAGAGAACTTTCCCCATCTCCAGCAAACAAGCGACCTATGCCGTTGTTATCCAGAGGGTCAATTCTGCTAAATAAAATCTACATTATTACAATTACAATCAAGCCCCAATACGCTAAAACTGTCAAACCGGTATTCTCGTAAGTGTTAAAGCAGCATCTAACGCCTCCTGATTGGTCCAAACGTCACAAATCAGCTTATGATAACACGTCGCTTCACTTGTAATACAATCAAAGTAAAATAAAGGTATACTTTTAATACGAGAGTTTAGTTTTAGGTGTAATGACGCTTTTATCTAACCTAATTTTATCTTTGGCCGCCGTAGCAAAATGTCCCATAGATAATTCAATGTCCATTATAATTGTAATATTATGATCAACAATTCTTTTCTTTTTATATCTTTTAATATTAGTAACATTTTTTTATATTTTTAAGCAAAATCTTAAATTTAATCTTTAAAAAAGTCATCATTTTGCCCAGTTAGAACAAATCACATTAATTAATAAAACTTAAAAAACTACGTAATATTTGGCGACAATTCCCGGTCGCGGGCCAACGCCACTGGCAATTAACCTACAATTTGATCACATATTACATACGTTAATACATAACAGGATAGATACATTGCTCGTTCGCTACCAGCTTTGAAGGTTCTATGTGAAAAAAAAACAGAGTTAATTGAGTATTATCTCACCCCGAATACACGATGATACATTGCAGTCTGTAAACACACATTGCGCGTTCATTAATACTTGATACGAGATAATATGAACAAATCCAGCAATGTATAATGCACTGTGGAGACAGATCGTGTGTACCAGGAAAAGTTTAGGAGGAAATCCATAACAAAAGAGGCCGCAATTCAAAGCTGTACCTCCGTTTACTGCGCAATGGACAAGAAAATGTCGTCTTGAATGAGTTGGCGGTATTGTGAGATTCCATTGTCGTGAATAATCAGATGTTGTGTACAGTCAAGGGAAATTAATGTTTAGTATATCGTTCATACTATTTGTGTTGAATAATGACGTGGTGCCGTTTTCTAAAGGTCGATTTTGCTAATTAAATACAGTTACAATCCAGACATCGGGTCTGGATTGTAACTGTATTTAGTAAAGTTAAAATGGTAAAATGGTATTCTCATAAACGTCAAACCGACCTCAAACCCGTTTTGATTGGTCCAAACTCCAAAAATCAGTTTATGATATCAAGACGATTCATTTATAATTCAATAAAAGTGAAATGAAAGTGTAAGTTTAATTAACTTAGACTTTCATTTGAATTGATTCATGAGAATTGGTGTTTAGTTGTCGTCAGTCGCTTGTCGTCGGCAGTGACGTCTTGGTATGTCCAAAATCCAAATATCATGTCAGAAGTACGTTTATCTGATAAATATTTAATTTCCCTGGCAAAACATACATAGTTGACAGTAGACTTGTTAAACTGTACAATAAAAATTAATACTTATAAGTTGTGATACATCGATAACCAAAGGAAGGCGGCGCAACCCTAATACACCGACTCACGCGCCCCCTCCCTAGACTCGAGAATAGTCATGGCGGCCAATGCGTCATGGAACGGTATTCGGTTAATTTGGAAGTTAATAAATTAATGGTGATTTGTGTAACTGCGTATTTAATCCTCTTACAGTTGGGCATTTCGAATAACAGTCTGAAGGACGCGTTTACAAATTTTTCATAAATTGGCTGTTTATCGGTCGATTTTGCCACCAAATTAAACCAAGTCCTGTGAAAAAAAACAATTGTCACAAATAGAGTACTTCTTAATCTAAAATTGGTTTATAAATTTTTAGAATCGCAAAAACAATTTCCAGAAGATGTCCACACAAAATTTGGAAAAAGTTTTTAAAAATACCCTATAATCTATACTTTAGATACTTTATAATCTTTAAAATTTTTGGATGAAAAATTTTTTTAATGTATTTTGCTACTATACATGAATCTTAATAACTAATGGCAATAATCATTATTTTATTTGGTCACTGTCTAGATTTATTGCACAACTAACTTCTAAAGAAATATTCCATACTCGACCGCTCTTAAAGAACACATTTAGGACACGCGTTCATTAATTCTAGATAAAAAATATTCGATTGCTCGTTTTGAATGCTGTTAGAAAAACATTTTCGAAACGTTCTGGGTGAGGAATAGAATGTTGTTCCAACTTAAATATTACTTTCAGGTGACATTCTAAATGATCACTTAAAACTTTGTTTGTTTAATCATGACTCACTTTACAGGTGTTAGTTCCTTTAATTAAACAGTAACACTGTTTTAAATATATAAGGTAATATTAAGTTCGTCATACGATTTACTTATGTGAGAGCAGACATCGGGGCTGATGAAGATAACAAAAAATAAACAAAATATTATCTGTTTTGTATCAATACCCGGAATCCATATTGAGTCAAGCACCTGTCTTTTCGCCTACAAGCCCGCGCTTTTGGTTGCCTCCCCGCCAGAGCCCCCTCTACTCACCTCTTACCACTACCTCCTTTGATCTCACTTTGGAGGGGACTGAGTGTTGGTTCATCATTATAGCGTCGTTTGTCACGCCGTTCACAAGTCTTACTTGTTTTTATGTTTAAATTTTATTTTCTTTTCATTTTAATAATTTAAAGTAAAATAATAATAAAAATTTAGTTTAGTTTTTCAATAATTAAACTTAAAATTTAAAGTTGCCTCTCAGTTAAAATCATGGAAGATCAAGAATTACGTAATAATACTCGTAATTGTGAAATGGCGAGCGGTGCTAATGAAGTTGATAATTCTCGAAAGCGCGTTCGCTCTGTTTCATCGGATGTAGTTTGTGATCAAAGTGAATCGTCTAATAGGGAAAGTGATTCTTCAAGCCATAGCTCAGCTAAAAGAGCAAGAAGACAACCGGATACTGTGAGTACCGCACATTTCGAATTTTTATCGCAACAAGTTGCATATTTAACGGATCTTATTGCATATACCCGAGGAATATCATCGCGACGTTTTACATAAGATTCCCCCTAGCTCAGGATACTTATTTAATGAAGAGTCCGTTCAAAATTACCTTCAAAAAATAGGGGGGGGCGGAGAAATTAATTATATCCTCTAGGTCAACTGCGTTACCCAATACTAAAGAAAATTTTTACCGAAATCAACGGCCGTCTACTAGCAAGCAAAACGATGAAACATTTTTTCGTCGAAATGCTTCCGAAAAAAGGGCAAAACGTGCACCCCATCCGTCAAACAAACCTAGAAGAAATAGACAAAGTAATGCTCACGAAAAGCAAAAAGGTAAGAAAAGTCAGTCTAAATCTTCATTCAGAAATAAACATCACCAATGACTTGCGGACATTTCGAGGCGGCTGTCTGAAGCATTTTCAAAGTACTTGGAGCAATTTGGGTGCACCAAAGACAATATGTCAACTTCTGAACGGTGTCCGAATTCCATTTATTATAAAGCCTGGGCTGGACAATCAATTTCAGAAAATCCGTTCTAGCTCCGACACAATGTTTAGAGTTTCTCGGCATAACATGGGACACAAAACGCAACGCAAAGTCCTTGTCCGAGATGAAGTGCCTATCGCTACGCAGGGTACTTCAAAAACAGCTTGGAACAAGCAAATGGTCCCTCAAACAGTATCAATCGCTAATGGGGAGACTCAATTTTGCAACTTTCGTAACCCAAAGGGGTCGGCTTCATTGTCGAACGATACAATATTTCAGTCGGCAACTTTCCAAGCATCACCCATATCGCCTAGTAAGTATTCCACAGCCCGTTCGTGTAGAAATGCTTTGGTGGACAAAAGCAGTGGGAGGTTCTATGCCGATACATATGAGCGCAACGACACACCTACCGACCACAAACGCATCCGACATCGGTTGGGGAGCGCAGATGGACGCAGACACGATAATAACAGGCTCGTGGACGAAACAACAGCAATCGTAGCATGTGAACCAAAAAGAAATGTTTGCTGTTTACGGAACAATCGTACACGAACAGCTTCGTCTTCGAAATGCCCAGATACTGCTTCAAACAGACAATCGGACAGTGGTGTCTTACATAAACAAAGAGGGAGGAACAAAATCCAAGAGGCTCCTGAAACAGACCCAACAACTTCTATCACTCCTAGACAAACTGAATGTGCATTTAGTAGCTCAATATTTTCCCGGAAGATTCAATTGCGAAGTGGACGCTCTATCTCGTCAGAAGGTTTGTCCCGAATGGCATCTGACAGCTATAGCAACCACAGCGATATTTCAAATGTGGGGCACCCCGGAGATAGATCTTTTTGGGTCCAAAACAGCACATGTCGTACAGAGGTATGTATCAATAGACATATTAGACGAAAAAGCATATCTACACAACGCATTTTGTCACCAGTGGCAGTACGGATTAGCATGGCTCTTCCCTCCACCGAGCCTGATCCCCAGGGTACTACAACACTTGAACCAGGCGCAGGGACATTACATATTGATAGCCCCCAGGTGGAACAAAGTGTTTTGGCAGGCCGATGTTCGCCACCGTGCTCTTCGGCTTCCGTACACGATTCCAGACTTGCCACGTGTTCTCCTGGATACGAGAACAGGAACTCACCCTCCACAAGTTCAAGACCTACAGCTGGAGGCTTCGCTAATTTTGGGTGGCAAGAAGTGTTGACAGACTGGACAGAAGATGAACAAAAGTTGCTAATGTCGAGTTGGCGATCTTCAACAATAAAGACATACAGACCTGCGTGGGACAGATGGAAGAAATGGTGTGAGTCTCGTTCTATAAATTTTTAGTATCCTAATGCTGATCAAGTTGCACGTTATCTTGCTTATCTACATTGTGACATAGGTCTCTCATATAAAACTATTTTAGTTCACAAATCGGTAATATCCACTTTTACGCATTTAACATCTAACATTGATTTATCTTCAAATTTCTTTATTAAGCACATTCTTAAAGCTATATCAGTAGCTCGCGAAACACCATCTAAACCACCTATATGGAATCCTAAACAATTGTTAATTCATTTAGGTGTATACAATTTAGATGAAAATAATTTATATCAAGTGTCACGACATACAGCTACACTTTTACTCCAAGCTTCTGGCCGCAGGGTTCACGACCTCACTTTGTTACGCGTAGATAATCAAAGCTTAATTGATGAAGGTAGTACAATCATATTGTGGCCTGCATTTGGATCGAAAACTGATAGTTGCAATTATAGACAGTCGAGATGGAGGCTAAAAGAACATCCTATTAAGATGTTAAATGTAATCTTCTGGATAAGGCGTTTGATAGAGTTAGGTGCGGATCGTAGACAAAATACAAATCACTTATTTATTACCGCTAGGGGTGATGTCAAACCTGCCTCTCGGACTGTTATAGGGAATTGGGTTAAATCTCTTTTAAGTGAAGCTGGAATCGAGGCTACTCCCGGTTCAGTACGGTCAGCAGTAGCTTCCCTCAATTTTGGTGAAAATTTCCCTATAGATCAAATTCTTAAAACTGGTAATTGGAGATCTGTTCACATTTTTAGAAATTATTACCAAAAAGAATTAGTTGATTGTAATAATGTAAATCAGTCATTGTCATTATCTAATTATTTTAATCCTGTAAATTGATTTTGTTTTTATACTTTTAAGTACTTATAATAATATTAATAAAAAGAAAATCATACTTGATACCTTGGCGTTTCTCTATTTTAACACATTATAGCGTCTTTAGCTTTACAACACCAGGTGATAACAAACAAATCATTCAAGATGGATTCCGGATATTGATACAAAACAGATAATAGAGAGTTTTACCTAAAAATAAAACTTACCTATTATCTTTTCATTAATATCCGGAATCCAGGTAATGGCTACCTGGTGCATCATGAGTTCTATAATGATGAACCAACACTCAGTCCCCTCTAAAGTGAGATGAAAGGAGGTAGTGGTAAGAGGTGAGTAGAGGGGGCTCTGGCGGGGAGGCAACCAAAAGCGCGGGCTTGTGGGCGAAAAGACAGGTGCTTGACTCAAGATGGATTCCGGATATTGATGATAAGATAATAGGTAAGTTTTATTTTTAGGTAAAACTCTCTATTTTAAAACGTGTTTCCCAGTCGAACGGGTGGCGTGAAGCGTAGTGATTGGAGCCTGGCGCCCGACGCGGGACCGTTAGCTTTCGATCAGCACAGTGCGATATACCCACACACAGTAACCAGGATATCAGGACTTTGCAGAACTAAGTCATTTAAGTATATACAAGCCTTTGCGATAACTACGAAACTTTAATATAAGGTTAAGGTAAGGATGCATTTTGTTGTATTCAGTTGCACGAAAATGTGTAGTGGCACTTTGAAAAATGTCTGCTATGTAGCGTAGCACACAGTTAACATGTGATTCCCCATTTTTTTAGCGATACGCAGTATTTATCCTTAAAATGACGTTAGCCTCCATAAAATCGTAGTATATTCATTATATTATTATTGATAGATAGAAAAGTATTATGTTGGTATACATAAGTATTTTATTTATACCAATCGTATCGTTTACTTCATTATCTTTTACAAAATAAAATATTTACAAATTTAAAAACAACTTAAATACGAAAACTTAAACTATTAGGTCATTACATAATATGAAATTGGCGTTTTGTAAAGGAGGAACATATAGTTGATTTTTTTTAAACATAATATATTTATTTATTCAAAGTATACCAGTATATAACAAGTAACATTTCTATCTATGCACATTTGCCATCTCATAGGTAGTTCATTTATTATTTTACTAAAAAACCATTCGGATAGGAATCAATAAAATCTTTGAAGGCGTTTTGGACTGCCCCATCGGGGTTGAATTTTTTCCCTTGCAAGAAGTTATCTAAATTTCGAAAAAAATGGTAATCTATTGGAGCAAGGTCCGGGGAGTACGATGGATGTCTTAGACATTCCAATTGAATCTCCTCTAATTTGGTAGCCGTCTGTTGTGCAGTGTGTGGTCTAGCGTTGTCCTGAAGCAGCAGTGGCCTAGAGCGAATGACCAACCTCGGTTGTTTAGCAGCTAGCTTTTCCATCATAATTTGCAGTTGCTGGCAATAGACATCTGCCGTAATCGTCTGGCCAGATTTAAGAAAGCTGTAGTGAACGACACCGGCACTAATCCACCAAACGCTCACAAGTAACTTTAAGTCAATTTTCGCTTGGGGCAGGTTTTGGCTGATTCGCCAGGGTTCAGCCATTGCGATGAGCATTTCCGATTATCATACAGGATCCACTTTTCATCACAGGTAATGATTCGATTTAAAATCCCTTCATTATTTTTCCGCTTGAGTAATCTAACGCAGCAGTCGACGCGCGTTTGTCGGTTTGCTGCACTCAATTCATGAGGTACCCAAGCTTTTTCACCTTCACAATTTGCTTCAAGTGGATTAAAACAGTTTATCACTAACAGGGAAATGATGTCCTGCAAGCCTCCTTCGCTCCCATCTCTCCTTTGAGACGTTATCTGCGCGGTCTTACCGAGCATTTCGTACAGCATCAGCTTGCCTATGCAGATCTCCTCGCTGGTGTACGTCGACTTGCAGAGCTGCACGATGCTGTCCTCGTCTATTGCGTGTTGTATGGCCACCAGCAGCTCTTTAGCTACGAGCGCCATGATAACTTACTCGTACAACGGCTGTGAGCCGTGCGACTCGCAAAATATTAAATGTTAATTAATATTTACTACTTGTGTCGTAAAGCGGAGCACGACCCATCGCTAGCTCGCTTAACGCCACATATGCTACAATTAAATAAAAGGCTACAAATAGAAGGAATGCCCTAGGTCGTCCCCATCGGGCAGAGTGTCTATTAGGCTCAAATCGTTTCGTCGCTGGATGGCACAATAATAATGGCTTGATATACAAAACATTTTTAAGTCTCCTAATGCTAAATAAAATTAGGCTGCTACTGAAAATCAAAACAGTCCTGCAAAAACCAGATATATGGACGCCCCAAACGGGATCCAATCACTGTTTAAAATTAATGACAAAATCGGTTTTTCCGTCGGACCATTTGCTATGATTTGTGCTGAAAATTATTTTGTTGCGCTGCTCTAGATTGATAAATCGCACTATTTTAATCTCCAATTTTATTAACGTACAAAAAATTATATTGCAGAAGTAACGGATATTCCAAATAGTATTTAAAGTTTTAAGTTAAAATATTAACATATTTAGTTTAAAGTTAAGTAAAAAAATATTTAAAGTTTTACACGAAAATGAATGTTTCATCTTCGATTTTAGTGTGATGGGAAATTACGGATGAAATACAGAATATAATTGACATTAGGTACTCGTACCTACGTGCATGTGGGGAGTAAAAAAAATCCGCGATTCGCGATCCGCGAACATTGGCACAAAAGACGTCTAAATAAATAGTAACTGTATTAGATAAAAAAATAAAGATTCCCACAGAAGTAAAACCTTGAAGTACTTACTACTCGTTTCTTCATTCTGATTTTGTTAAGATCATATATCTTATCCTGTGCAAATTCTGTTATTACTTATTTATTTGTGTTGCCTAAAGGTTCACACCGTGATCAAACGCGGTGCTGCATACGATCTTAAAATTGCGAATTCATCCATGTGTCATTTTAAGTGCAAAAATATAAGCATTATACACACGTTTATGTTTTCGCACTTAAAATGCTTGTTGATTAAAGAATAATTGAATTTGCCACAAACCTTTTGCTGCGCCGGGCGACATGACAAGTAATCTTCATAATTTAATTTAGATCCGTTGTTTTGGGATTTAGGGACGAGATGCGAGGATATTATACTCCCACACCGATTTTCGTGGCGGTGGCTGGTTTCGTTGAAGACTCCAGCTACATAGGAGTTATTTTATAGTGTTCAATTGTGTGTGCAATACACAAGAGCACTCTGTCTTCCTTTACTCTCGTTACCTAGTGGGACGGATGAACGATACGACTGGCGAGAGATTGGACCGACTTTTAACATGCACATCCGACGCATGGATCATCTTTCTTGTCAGACAATCAGGTAATCAGCCTACATTGTCCTAACTAGGGCTAAAAACATTTTTTTTTTGTAGAAATTGAACCCACGTCCTCCGGAGTTGTGAGCCAAGCTCCAAACCACTGGACCACGGAAGCGTTAATGATATTATAATGATCACTTCAGCTTCACCTATATATGAAAATGCAGGTTCAATACACCTGTGTTACATTCCTGTATGTGTATGTGTGTAACATAATATCTGGAAGTGAAGAAGAATATTATACGAAAACCAAAGAAGAGACACATAGTTTTAAAGGTAGCTTGACTTCCTGCTACTATTATAAATTTGAAAATTTGTGGCTCTTTCACACAAAAACAACTGAACGGATTCTGATGAAATTTAGTATGGTAGTAGTTTAAGCTCTGGATTAACATAATATAGGCTGCTTTTTGTCCCGTGGGATACCGTATTTACGCGGGCAGAACCGCAAGCAATAGCACTTAGATAACAAGGTCTAAGGGGGGTTAGGTACCCAAGTGCGCAACACCAGAGGAGTTACAAGTGTACAAAGTTTACTTCTTTACTTGTTCGACTGTTCATGGGCGGCGGTGATCGCTTACCATCAGGTGATGCGTCTGCTCGTTTCCTGGTCCGTTTAAAAAAAATGTAAATTGAAAAATCTCATCTATAACAACTAGTGTTACATAAAAAGGGGAAAGATTTGTTTGTGTGTTTGCATCAAATAGGCTCCGAAACTACTATACCGATTTGGATGTTTGCCACAGATATATAGTAGGGGAAAACACATAGGCTACTTTTTATTGCGGCAAAATGCACGGTTCCCACGAGGTTTCTTTTTGCGTGTACGAAGTCGGGGGCAACATCTACTCGTAGTAGTCGATAAAGATACGTTATCGGTTTTCCCGATAGATAGTTTGCTGATGATAGCTATAACCGTTTACCGCTAACATAATAGTCGATAAATACGGTTTTTTGGCTCCAACCCCGCCGTACGGCACAGTTGCGACCGTTACAATTTTTCTGCCCGCGGGCTTGGCAGCCGTTCAGACTTGCGTTATTTTGCATTTTTAATACATAACAGTGGTCTGTGATTTATCTGCCAGTTTTGCCTGTACAGGTTGGATTTAGTGTTACGTCAGAAGCATATGCTAAAATATAAAGGACACAGGTGAAATGTGTTTTCCTGTTTGTATAAAGATATAAAATAGAATATACGAGTATTTGTACAACACAAATATAGATATAAATAGTATAATAATTAATTATTTTGTGATTTGTAATAAATATTTAGTTATTAATTAACCTCTGACGAAAACAGAGGGTTTTATATGTTTGACTTGTCTGTCTGTGTCTGTCCGTGGCATCGTAGCTCCGAAACCGATTACATTATAGTAAATATCTATAATGTATTCGGTTGACGACGATAGTTGGGACACATTGTATTTGAAGTTTGTGGTTTTAAGCCCTTAAGAAGTTTAACCGATATTGATGTGCACCGAGAAAGTTATTTGTTGAAATCAAATCGCCTTTAAACACAAATGAGAACCTAATTATATTTTCAAAACTATATCGATTCATGGTCGATTTATTGGTGGTTGGTGTCAATCCCATGAGTTTTAACGTTCTGTTTCGCGTTAAAAACTTCATTGAAAATTTATTTTTCGTAATTTTAATTATAAGACTGGACTGGATATTGTTGTTCCTATTATGCGTTATATAATTTTTTGTGTCAAATGAAACCCAAACCAAAAGTCTACAAAAAATATGACGTAACATACTTTTCGTTATGCAGTTTTTTCGCCCGCGGTGTGTACCTATGTGGTTTTTTTTTACTAACGCTTGATTAAAATTCGACCATTAGGCGATAAATAATAGAACTTCAGTATTACCTTATCTAAATATAAAAGAAAGTGGCGTTAGTTACACTATTTATAACTCAAGAACGGATGAACCGATATGGCTGAAAATTGGTGGGGAGGTAGCTTAGAACCGGGAAACGGACATAGGAACTTATGTTATGTTATGAACTTATGGAATAAAACTTTTCTTATTTATTCTTATCTATAGTTAACCCGGTGAGAATGACCCAGGGTCATAATGACACAAGGCAATTTCGAACTAACATATTTTGAACAAACTTTTGTGGAATCAGTGCTACCCCGCGTGCGCTGGGAGATAAACACGCGTCAAGTGAAAACGGGTCATCATGACCTATCGTCATCGCTGGCGTAGTAATTTCTTAACTTAAGTGCCCCGCCGAGTCTGTCTGTTTGTATGTTTGGAATAATCTTAAAAACTACTGAAAGGATTTTCATGCCGTTTACATGAATAAATATAATAATAAAAATCAAGGCGTCTGGGAACTTTTATCAAAAAGGCTGCCTAACCTAACCCGTTGGAGATAAATAACAAAACAATGTATGGTGGGATTGTTTCTCTTTTATAGGTCTACAAAAAAGTCCGCGTTGGCATAGATATGTCCATCTTTCAAGGATAGGTTACCCATTTTATGTTTAAAAAAATGATCAGAAATAATGTGGTACTTTCAGAAGCTATTTAGACGGATACAATTTAATTATCCTTATCTAGGAGATTATGTATAGGAGATATCTTAAAATTAAAAAGTACGTGTGAAAATTTATTAAAAGTAATATTTTTACTCTGTGCTATTACTAAGTATATTGCAGGTATATTTGCTAAAGAAGTTTTTTGTCACGAACACTCTCCTACGCGGGCGAAGCTGCGGGAAAAAGCTAATATATATCTGTTATTGGAAAATAGAGGGAACTTTACGTGAATTTTTTTCATTTTTTTCAGAATAATCTTATCAAAAACGGTTACATTGATAGTAAGAATCTACTGTCGACGCGATTTCTTAGACCGTCTGGCTTGGGGCCAGTGCGCGGTCAACTTCGCCACTAAATTATTTGAATTATCTAAATAAAAACTCTTTAAGGGATAATGGGACTCTTAATGTCAGAAATCGCCTCATTATTTTAAAATATTCGCAGTGTTATTTGAGTATTATGTTAGATTGAGCTGGGATATTTACTCGCCGACGTAAACTCTGACTAACATTTTTAGGGTTCCGGAAATTCCAAGGAACTCTTACAGTTTCGCTCTGTCCATCCATCTATCTGTCTGTCTGTCCGCCCTTCTAGCTTCCATCGAGCTCCAGCATCCAGCGCTTGCCAACCTTGCCAAATTTAACACAAAATTCTTTCATTCGTTTTTTCAATAAAACAGAATGCAGTAATCCATCCTCACGAACCTTATTTAAACCCGAATTTAGAATAAACAACAACAATAAGAAATTAGAATACCTAGGTAAACTATAATACTTACTTTATACGATTTTATTATTTATGGAAATTCGGATGTATCAAAATTAACAAATATTCTCCATCCATCCATCCATCCTCGCAAACTTTTAAATTTATAATAGTAGTCGGAAGTAGTTTGCTTGAATGTGTGAAATTGTGTAGTCTATACATTTGTACACTCAGTACATCAACATACTGACTGTAGTCTGTACAATCAGATCTGAATTCTCATCCAAAGCAATACACAAATCGACGAGATATCTCGCTTTACTTGAGTAAACTTACCCGTGCCACAGATTAAAGAGGAACAGATAAACAGCTACATTTTAAGCTCGCGATTTGACTGCGCTACTACAAGCAAGCGGTGAGTGTATGCGTGTTCAAAAATCTCCTATCGCGTACGCGGCGAAATCCGGTAAAGTTTGTGGACCGTCGAAGACACGTCAAAATTTTAAAAATTTAATGTTTGTGTTTATATGTCATGTGAGATTGAGAATTGTGATGTGTACTACTGATAAATAGTAGTGTTGGTTGTCATGGCGACAATTTTTTTTTTATATTATATTTATGTCTAAATACAACAAAATAAACAAAAAAAGGTTATGTAATGCATATTGTACTGCGTGTATGAAAAATAATATTATAAATAAAAATATTTTTACCTATCCTAAAGATAATAATAAATAAGTAAATATTTACGTGTCTTGGTTTACTATAAGAGCGTCCATGACGTAGTGAATAGACCCCCCGAGTCCCACGCGTGATCGTGCAGGTTCGATGCCGGGCTGTGGTGTTTACCAATAATACTTTCTCAATAATCGTATGGTGACGCTAGACTTAGGTTAATTTACCCCCTTCTTCTGTGACGACCCTGGCAAAATTTGGATATATCTATGAAAGCTGTTCCTCTGTACCTAAGTATCTAATATTTACTCTGTGTCCGTGTAAGGCTTACAGAATATAATACTATATTCTTTAAGCCCGTATACGAATCTGATATCGTCCAAATTAAAGAACTGAAAAAACATATGAGCATCCTAGAGGTTCAGTGTTCTATTTTAAATAATTACTACAGATTTGGGCATCAATTTTTTTTTCAACCTCTTGGCTCAGTGGTTAACGCGTTGGCACCCAATTTCATACTCCTCCGTTTGCATAATTTTGTACAAAGTTTTTGCTTGACGTATTTATAAATTAGCTGTCGCCTGCGGCTCCGCCCGCGTAAATACAGAATCCCACGGGAACACAGTACTTTTTCGGGATAAAAGATATCCTATATCTTAATCCAGAGCATAAACTACTACCATACCAAATTTTGTAGTAGTTTAGGCTCTGTAAATTCACGTTCACGCAAAAACTACGGAACGAAATCCGTTTCGTAGTTTTTGCGTGAAAGAGTAACAAACATCCATCCATCCATCCTAACAAAATTTCACTTTTATAATATTAGTAGGATAAGTCATTATAAAACTGTGTGAAAGTCACCTGATAAATTGAATGTACGTTAAGTACCGTTAATCGACATTCGTAGCCAAGATCAGTTTACGGTCGCAGTACACAATAAACGTCACGATTGTATAACTAATCTTGATACTCGTAATTTACTCTAATTTCAGACGCTACAGTGCTCAAACACATAAAGCATTACTGAAACTTTACAGCTCCGTAAAACTGAATAAGGCTAACCGGGCGCGAGAGGGGGAAGGGGCGAGGGGGGGGGGAATTCTAGAATCACGCTCGGTTGAAGCTAAAGGCTCTGTTTCGCGCGATTTTTACTTCCTCATAAGGTTAAATTCTTTAGCTTCCTACCTTTTTTTACCAACGAGGTGTGTTGGGTTTTTAGGGTTCCTTACAGAAAGGGTAAAAACGGAACCCTATAACTGAGACTTCGCCGTCTTTCGCCTAGTCGCTTAGACAGTTGAAATTTCCACAGATGATGTATTTCTGTTGCCGCTATAACAACAAATACTAAAAATAGAATAAAATAAATATTTAAGGGGGGCTCCTATTTATAATAGACGTGGTTTTTTGCCGTTTTGTAAGATCCTTCGCTAGTCGAACTCGCACTTGGCCGGTATTATTTGATTAATAAAGGCAATAACATTTCGTTACTGACGTAAAGAGAGGAATTGAGACAAATATAGTCAACATACGGTACGCCAACAATGTATAAACTTAATTTAAGTCCATTGCTTTATATAAGTAAATGCGGGGTGTTAAAGCGTAATAAGCAGGTGTAAAACTAAACTTTTATTTATTTTCAAAGTAAATTAGAAAAAGTAAGTTAAAGCTTATCAACGGACCGGACGCGGTTCATGATAGTGTGAGTAACGACCGGGTTCCGGATATCCGGCGTACCATGCGACTCCGAATATACTTTTAAAAATTATAATCGGCTTGTGTTAACTGCTAATGTTGTAAAATATTTCTGTGTCGGTGAGGGTTAGTTACCCGACTACGGTGAAGCCAAAAGGAATGTATGTATGTTCCACCGTAGCTCCTAAACTACTGATCTGATTTTCATGAATGTGGTGTCATTAGATTCGTGATAATAGCCCGAGTGACATAATTTACGTAGTCGGGTATTAAAGCTATACTTTTCATTAAAAAATTGTAATTTTATCGGACTACGCGAGAATTATGTATTATTTGTTAAGTTTAAACCGCCTTATCTATGAAAATATTTACGCAACGGATACGTTTATCGCTGTTGCTGCCTTTGTCTGATACGTTGTAAAAGCCACTTGACAGACAAAGATAGCAACATGGATTAGCGTATCCTTAGCTTAAACATTTTTATTAAATTATAAGATGGACATGCCGAATAGGCAGTAATCGTACAAGCTGATGTTCGTAAATCTCTTAAATACATTTAATGATACTTTACTCGTATAAAGTTCTCAGGACGGCCAGTAGGACGTGTAAGCAAATTCGATAACCCTCCCTTTACTAATTCACGACTTTGCCCTTTTGATAGTGCATTAATATTTAAGGAGGTCATATCGAGACGGAATACCAAACGGCTTAGTGTATGTGGAGGTTTTATTACCTACGAGGGCAGTATGTTGCCCTGGTAGATTATGAACTAATCTTAGCGATTTTGTGTTAAATTTGCAGTGAGTCATCAGTACTAATGTCAAAATGGCGCACTTTAGTTGGATAATGGGGACACGGTTTTTTTTTATATTTTTTTTTTATATATTACTAGCTGTTGCTCGCGGCTCCGCCCGCGTAAGTATAGTATCCCTCGGGAACACTACTTTTTCGGGATAAAAAGTAGCCTGTGTTTTAATCCAGAGTCTAAACTACTGCCATACCGAATTTCATCGAAATCCGTTCAGTAGTTTTTGCGTGAAAGCGTAACAAACATCCACGCTATCACATTTATAATATTAGTAAGGATACTTTAAGCACACAACATGGTATAGAGGCGGGCAAAAATGCCTTGTGGCATTTTCTATCAGCCAACCTTAAGCGTCATTGGCTAATTTTGACATTTGCACTGATGGTTCACTGAAAACTTAATGCGATAGGCTTATAGTGCAGTAAATCAACTGTTTTATTACTTATGAAAAAACGGCCGTGTGCGAGTCGGACACGCACACGTTTGTTGTATGGGAGGGGGAGCTCCCTAAAATATTAATAATAATCTGTTTTTAGTATTTGTTGTTATAGCGGCAACAGAAATACATAATCTTTGAAAATTTCATCTATCTCTCTAGTCTAGCTATCACGGTTAAGGAGATAAAGCCTGGTGACTGACATACGGACAGGGAAGTCTCAGTAATACGGTCTAGTTTATATTCTTTGGGTACGGAACCCTAAATTTTTTTCAAATAATGACTTAAAACCTTATAATGATTCGAGGTTTCTTCAATTTGTCGGTTAAAAGTGAAAAACTGTCTGGTAACCTTTCACTTATATACCCAAAGTATAAACCTACGTAAGACGCAGTTAACGAAATGGTTCTTCAATTGGATTTTTTTTAAAGTGATTCCCCGTTTAGATTTAGTCCTTGTATCTTTGAACTTCACAAGGTTGTTCCTTGGAAGTTCAACTCTATAGCACCGTGTTAGAGTTCAGACTTGGTTGGTAATAAATCTACACCAAAGCATTATTGTATTGAGATTGTATACAGATTGAATTAGCCCAGATATCCTGATTTAAAGCACAATGCGCAATGATTTAGAAAGTAAGGATGTGCCCCTAGGAACATCCTACTACTATTGTAAGTGTGAAAGTTTGTAAGGGTGAAAAGATAATGGATGGATGGATGGATGTGACTCTTTCAAGCAAACACTACTGAACGGATTTTGATGACATTTAATATGATGGTAGTTTAAGCTCTGGAATAACACATGGATTACTGTTTGTGCCGAAATAGTAGTGTCCCCGTGGGATACTGTATTTACGTAACGCGAGCAGAGTCGCGGGAAAAACCTAGTTATTTATAAAATATATATTCTATTTCTGCTTCATACAAGTAAACCTGACATTATCTCTATATTCTAAGATTGGCAGGTAGAAAATTTTAGAGGGATTAAGCCCACCTTCATACTATGTTGTGGATTAAGTATAATAAGTAATTTAAAAAAATACTGATTTGACTTTTCTCTTACAACAAAGCATGAGCAGCGTTCTCGATTCTTATAGATAACAAGTCGCACGGGCCTCAATAGGGCACATCCTTAGAGACATTATAATGCTTAGATAGGCCTGTCCTTACGCAAGTAATTTATAAGTCAATGGACTTAGAACTCAATACGAGTGATATGCTCACTTGCTAATAGGAATCAGACGGAGAGTAGCCTATATAGTTGCCTATCTGCATAACAATTGAACAAAGCTCCCTGTTTAGAATATTTAGGTGAACGATAGTATCTGTAGCATATTTCACATTAGGCTTTTAATTTTTTTTAATAAGAAAGTCTTAGAACGTTATTTTTAGTCACGTTATAACAATCAATTTATGCAAATAAATTATTCTAATTGTTCTTAAAAATCTATACCTATAGGCTGTGCTGCAGCTGAGAAGACATGTGGCGTCAATCCGAAGTAGACTATCGGCCTGTCCACATGTCCACGTCATGACGTCATCAACGTGAAACGGTGCGTTCGGTGTTGCGACACCGCAGAGTAGACAATATATATACCTACGTACAGAGAAACAGCTTTCATAGAACGATCCAAATCGATCCAAATTAGAAAATTTTGACGTCCCCTTCACCGGCCCACAATTTTTCCACACAATGGTGGACATACCGTATGTTTGTAGTAGCGCAATCAAATCGAAAGATAACTATGTTTATCTGTTCGTCTTTCTTTAATCTGTGGCGGCAAAGTGCGTTGACGTTATAACGTTATAATAACGTTCAAATTCACTTCGCTGCGCCGTGCCTTGTAAAATCCGGTACATTTCGCGCCGTTCCACGGCACGGCAACGTTACCGTACCGTGAAGAAGCACAACGCGGCACCGCACCGTGCTACGCCACCGCACCGCGCCGCAACCTCGCCTCGCGCCTTGTGGAAGCGATGAAAATAATCTAAAGTTAAGAACTTAAACCAAACCACGTAAATTATATAGCCTATGTTACGTGCGCCATTATTACTATTAATAAGCATACACAGGTACATACATAGACATCCAAAATCACTAGGTACCCTTCCTTGTGGCTTCGCCGTAGTCGGGTAAAAACAACAACATGGACAAGCCCTAAGATTAGGTTGTAGTCTACCAAAACTACAGCCTGATTGAGAAAACACCCGAGCCTTAGCGTGGATGAGCTATTGTGTCGCGCTGATCCACTCGTGCTCGAGCACGAGTGGATCAGCGCGACCGGATAATTACTACGGCCTCATATATAAACGGCGTAAAATAACACTTACGTTGTGTTTCGCTCTGACCTCCTTTACCGTACTAGACTTCGCTGTATTTGTAAATAGCTAATCTGAGCAAAAACAAAACATATTTGTCTCCTTTATACTCAAAAGCGTATGCGAGCGCGTTAGTGTGACAGAGTGTGTGTGTGATACACACAAACGTAACTATCTACGAGCTACACAAACGTAACTATCAGGTATGTGTAGACGTAGAAATAAATATATATTTACCTATACAATATGATAAAAATTAAAATCAGTAAGAATAAAAGGGTAGTCTGGCGAGCCTGGGATCTCAGTCCATTAAAAATTACGTATGAATTATTGTTGAATTTTGACCCCTAGTTCTTGTTAATTTAGTGACGCCTGTTAAAAGCCTCTAATCGACACACCTAATAATATTATATCAAATGTAATAAACATCTAAAACCGCAACAGTCGTTTCATCTAACCACTATAATGAATAAGTAAACCACTATAAAACGTTAACGACAGCAAAGTAGCGACAGACAATCTGCTGGTCTAGACGCTTTATGGTCTTGTTAAGTTCAGACGACGTCCACAAGGGCAGGCCAGATCAACAGTGGTTAAGTTCTAGTTTATGACGTCTGGCTAGCCGCTAGCTGGTATGGAATATAATGTAGTAGCATATAATAGGTCTTTACCTATGAAATTGCCGTTCTGCAGTACTGGCCATTTCAAATCAAAAAAATTTTTGTTGGGCTAAGAATTCTAATTTCATATTAATTTTATTTTAAAAACATGGAGTTCTTTTTCTAAAAGTAGTAATTTGTTTATTGATTAGTGTTATATTTTCATCGCATTTCAATCTTTTTCGTCATCATGGATACGTTAAAAATTCGAGTAATTATGGAATATGAGTACCGTCGTGGCAGCAACGCGGCACAAGCGGCACGCAACATCAACGACGTTTACGGAGCCAACACTACAAACCAACGCACCTCCTGTTATTGGTTTGCTCGCTTCCGTTCTGGAAATTTCGACCTGAAAAATGAACCTCGCGGTCGTCCGAAGACTTTGGTCAACAATGACGAATTAAAGGCGATTGTGGAAGCTGATGATACACAATCTACGGCTGCATTAGCAGCAGCTTTCGACGTTAGCGTCAAAACAATATTGGTCCATTTGCGTCAAATTGGCAAGGTAAAAAGCTTGACAAATGGGTGCCCCACGAACTCAATGATCGCCAGGGTATCAATAAACTGCCACTGCGTTGGCAAATATGCATTGATTGTATGGATGATTACTTCGATTAATACAAATAAAAAATACATGAAAAAAATTCGTTTAAATTTTATCAAACAAAACGGCAATTTCATAGCTAAAGTTAAATATTAGGTATATTAAGCTTTGATAGGTATGTTTTAACAAGGGATAAAACTAAAACCTATCAGACAATAATTTCGTATTAACAGGGAATGTGCATATTTTATTGGTTATTGGATAAGTACATACTAAGCTGGGAAGTATTATCCTTGCAACGGCATATCGATACGATAAACCGACGAAATACAGTCACCACAAAATTGAGATCGTCGGAGAACATTAAATACGTCCTATACGAAAAATGCATGAAAAATGACGTCATTGGTCACAACCGCCGTTGAAAAAGTATGGATATCAATATAAAATTGATAATAATAACAACTGCCTAGCCTTTATGCAGCAGGTTATGTATATTATGATTTTTTTTTAAATGTCACAAATAGTATAAGGATTTGAACGGTAATTAAAATTTTTCAATTAGGTGCCTATAGTAAAAAAGTCGTCGTTCTTTTGGTACTTTTAGTTCTATAGCTTTTTGCATTTTTCGATCCATATTTATGTTTCATTTCGAAAAATATATGACTATTTGCCGATTTCAAATAAATGCATTTACAGTAATTGTATTTTACATTGTGAGCAATTCCACAAAACATTAACCTTTAGTGGAGACAGGTGGGTTACATACTATATTAACATATATAAATGATTGGTTTCGCTAGCGCTACACCCCAGCGAGACCAATAATTTGTCTATGTATATTATGTACTTTTCTTTCTGGGTTAAGGAGAAATTTTTTTTGGAGTGGTACAGGGCATCATTAACCATAGACCATTAAGATGGTTAAAACAGATATCTGATAAGCTAAGTCCAATTAAACAATATTGTAAAACGAACATTCTAATTAGGAACAAAATTGTAACCATAAAACATAATGTTTCTTCCCTGTAAAATAATCATTGTCAAATGTTAAGGAACAATTAACAACGTAAACAGGGTTCCATCAGATACCGTCCAACTCCGACACAACTGATACTAACTTGTGGAGCCACAGACATAAGATACGAATAGATAGAAACAATATCATGAAATATTACCCCACTAACTAAAAAGATAGATAAAAAAACCCTAGAGCTAACAATAATTATAATTGAAACGACATTTTTACGATCAAACTTGATAAACGCCTTTCATAAAAAAAGGAATAAGATTATTAAATAAAAGAATTAATTTAGGCTTTATAAAGCTAGGTTATAAAGCCTAGATTATTTCAGATAATCTCTGTAGGTGGTGATGGTGATGGCTACCGATGTGGCAAATTTATTTCCATTAAATGTATCCCAAAAGACAATTGACGTTTTTGACCCGCTTTATTAAAAAAACACGAGCAGAAATCGAAATACTATGAGAGTGTACAATTTTCATTCACATTTCATTTTCATAGTAAAATGCTTAATATCCTTTAAACAAGGTCCTAATAAATAGTCATAAAATATGATTATTATAATATTTCGTTACCTTTTCTAAATACACAATTTCTAACAAAATGAACCGTATTTAACTGATTGTCTTGGCATGTCTATTGTTTTAGAAATAATTCTTAAATAGGTACATCTTACGTCATTTTACCAAACTAAAGCTTATATTATTTCTTGCCTGGGCATGTCTATTGCGTCTAAGTCTACGCTCCCGCTATTCCGGTCCAAGTTCGAAACTGAGTCTCATATTTCACTAAATTTTTACTTCTTCCTTGTTTATGGCTGCCAATTTATTTACAATTTGTTTCGCTGTGCGAACAATTAAATATAAATCACAAATGTAACAGATATACAGACAGTTTGTTTCAGTTGTCTGTTAGTTTCATACATTTTTACAGCATAGTCACGTTCTCTATGTCCCTCGGTAATAATAGTTTTTCTATGGAAGTGACAGACAATGTTTGAAAATCGGCCATTTCCGAAAGATATTAAAACGTGGTTATACCTACTGTACATCTGGCCGTCATCTTTATAAGCAAAGATTTCAAAGCTAAGGATGGGCTATGACGTGTACATTTGTCTAAAAAATCTTCATACAAGAACAAGTTACGCCATCTTGATTTCAGAAGACTGAAGACTGAATATACTGCTGAAAGCAAATGTCAAAATGTTAAGACGACAAATGTCAAACCTAAATGGCCCAAACAACCCCATATTTGGATTTTTGGCTCGACATGCCTCGTTTATAATTATATTTTATAGTTATAATTAATATTTAATTAATTATAATAGTTAAATAAAATCCTACTACTAATAATAGTATAATATAATTATAAAGGTGAAAGTTTGTGAGGATGGATGGATGTTTGTTACTCTTTTACGCAAAAACTACTGAAGAGATTTCGATGAAATTTGGTATGGTAGTAGTTTAGGCTCTGTATTAAAACTTAGGCTACTTTTTATCTCGAAAAAGTACATCATTCCCGTCAGTCCCGTCCCGGCTCGGCTCCACCCGCGTAAATACAGTATCCCGTATTTACGAGGGTGGAGCCGCGGGCACAAGCTGGTCATTTATAATTCAATAAAAGTAAAATGAAAGTGACAGTTAATTACGAGAATGGGGGTTCAGCTGTTACAAGTATACCTACCTACTCTACCCATGTTGATGATGAAACTAATCAGAGCAGCAGCTAATTAAAATATCGCTAAGTTGTCAAGCATAAAATATTCAAGTTTGCGAGGCGTCGGCCAGCGCTCCCACACCTGATATTAATTTAACTTCCCGACGCCACCCAACGCCACCCGACGTCGTCCGACGTGGGCCAATTAACCTGGCCCTGCACTCTATGTCCACTCTCGGTATTTTAAGAAGTGTCAGATATTTCTTTGGAGACTTGTTCAAGGTGTTTTATTAGCGGAGTGTGACGTCACGGCCACTGTAGTGTAAAGTTTGTTTCTTTGTACTGAACCACATAGGTTGTAGTTAGAACTTTTAAAGGCCTTCTAATAATATCTATGGCCAGCACGGGGCCAGATGGACGTGGTGTGAAGAGTTCACACCACGTCCATCTGGCCCCGTGCTAAGTACCCGAAGAACTTGTGTTACGGGGACCAGACAACGGGAAATACATTGAATACTTTTATACTTGTTGCATAATATAACAGTATTATAAAGTAGAACTATCAATGTCATATTGACAGATGTCACAAGCTCATCCTATCTAGTTATAGCTAGGAAATGCCTTAATATTTTGTTATTATGCCATAGTATTTTAAACCTTTGAAGTTTTACTCAACATAATATACCTACATTACTGAACATGATGCTTTCTAGAAAATATTATTTTATTATTGTGATATGCAATGGACCAGGAAACGAGAAGTCGCATCGCCTGATGGTCAGTGATTATGGACACTCCTCCAACCCCCTTAACCTCACTAACTCAGCAGACACACAACGCGATCGTTATTTCACGCCGGTTTTCTGTGAGGTTGTGGTATTTAGCAGGTCTAGCCGGCCCATTAGCGCCGAAGCACGTTCAAATTAGTCATCATAATATTTTACTCTAGAAAATAGAGATTGCCATATTATGTACGACATTCGACCATTTGCGAGAGAAATCGCGCCATAAAAGTAGCTCGTCGGACGGAGGAGATAAATTTTATTTTTGCCATTCGCCACACAATCGCAGATCACAAATTTACGGCTCACTCGATATCACATATATTAGACTCAGAGACATGATTTGTGATATTTCAACCATGTGTTGCTAGAGGAAATTTTCAATGATTTCAATATTTTATGCAAGGTTTTGCCTATAGTTTCCCTGGAGTATTATCTTTGGATACATACCCTTTGTTTAAGTCGTTTTATATTCTATACCTCAAAAGGAAAAGCGGAACCATGTAAGATCACTTTTTTATCCGCCTTAGGGACGCGTGGAGTTATCGAGTTGAAATTAATACCGTATATACCTACTCAAATTTTCGGTACCTTGAAGCTTTTAAAAAGTTTCATTATTTAGGTTTCCGGAATACTCAAGGAACCCTTATAGTTTCGCTCCGTCCGTTCGTGTGTCTGTCTGTCATTATCAATATAAATGGATCGGTATAGTTAAATAATGTGTATAGATCTCGGTTTTAGCATCATAAAATAATAATAATTTTATATTTTAGGGCTGGCTCTCTATACATATTGTGAAGTGGCGATAAAAAATATTTGTCGATTGCATCTTAGGAGATACGCCGAGCGGTAGGCAAATAATGCGTGTCCTCAAGCGAGTGACGAACGCCTGGTTACGGGACCCTCCTCAGACATGTCCTGACATGCTCTTGGTTAGGTTATTTAAAGTTAATTCAGTTTAAGACCCAGAAGTCAGAACTATGAAATTTGACAAACAACGTCGTTGAACTTAAACTACAAGCACACGAAATAATCTGAAAACTGCTCATTAGTAATTAAATTTTAAAACATAGAGGGTCGAGTTCAGGGTGCGATTTCAAAACATATTTGATTTATTTTAACGAAGCATATTTTTTTATTTAATACAATGAAAAATATCAAAAGTATAATAGCTTCTCCATACAAACTTTCATACCTGCGAGACTCGACTCCTGAACTATTTATGATGTTCCTACTTTGTACTGAACCCTCGGTGGGCGAGCCCGACTCGCTCTTGTCCCATTTTTAAACAGCCTCCGTTTCATTTACTTTTCGGGTGAATATTGAGAAATAATTTCCTGGTACATTAAGATAATGATTAATTTTATTATTAAATATCTACAAAAACAGTAGGCGTAACTGTAATGCAAAGACAATAATGTAATATATAAATATTAATAATTAAATTGCAAAGACATTATATTTCATTACGTGGTTAGTAAAACTCACAGCAGTTAAAATTAATTTGGAGATAAGTTATAACATCCCGCTATATATTTATACATATTATTATTTACGCATATTTAACTATAGTTAAATATGACAAGAGCGGGATTTAATAAAACTTGTAAGTACCGGCTGACATACTTTTATTTCCCGTACACCGCGCTGAAAAAGCGTCATCATCATCATGATCTTAAAATTATACAAAATTTTATTTATTTCTACGTAAAACTTATAAGGTTATAACATATATAAAATGTCAGTTCATCGTATTATATCTTTTCGTAATCAAAAAGACCATATAGTACACTATAAAATGTACTACTAACTTGACTTTTGACTTGACACTCGTGTGTTCGATTTTCAGCTCTATTGTATTAGCGCAGAGTTCTATTTTTAGTGCTCTGAGTTTTCCCCGGCCCTACAATGAAGTCTCAGCCTTATGCTAAATGCCGGTTTCCAATTCCCATCCTTTTCATGTCAATTGGGTATTTGACAATATAAAAAAATATATTAATACATTTATAAGTAACAAGGTATTACAACTGGATAATGAAAAAAAGTGCATTTCAAAAGTTCAAACAAAGTTAAAGACTATTTTTATAATATTAATATAAAAACACCAACTAGTTCAATACAATCATCAAGTATTAGTTACATCAACTACAAAAATATTTACTATGGGAAGTATGAACATAAACGTTTTTTACATGTGACCATACAATATTTCGTAGCAACTCACAAGCGGTGACGTCACAATGTATTACGTCTTCTATATGGGAAATTTTCACAAGACTCACAGATGTGGCTCAAAACAGGCTTCAAACTAATGTTGATTTTTAACTGACTTCCAAAAAAGGTGGCGGTTCTATGTATTTGGCTGGATATTTTTTGGTACAAATGTTATTTAATACTATTTCTTTATAAACTTCCTTTTTTAAACCACGACGAAAACATAGGAGTGTTATAACTTTGATGTGTCTGTCTCTCTTTCTGTCCGTGGCATCATAGCTCCCAAATTTGTCAACTAAATTAATGATCCAGTTTTTTTTTAAAGTTGACACGATCGAGAGTGTTCTTAGCTATAATTCATCATCATCAGCGATAGCTAGTGAGATATCACTGCCTGTCAATTTGGAGTTACTCAAACATTTTAATTTAATTTATTATTAAAAGCACTTGTCATTTTAAATGTTCAAAAAATTACAGTCTTATACACCTACATACTCTATTGCAACGAAAATGATTTCAAATTAAATTATTATTTGTTTTTATCCATTTTCTATTAGAGATCAACGACTAAAACCACATGAAAATGCTTACCATAGTCCATATTGTATTGGTGTATCTAACAGTTCGCCAAGAGTTATTGCTGCGTTTTCAAATAATTCACGATAGTTTGACACTAGTTTATGTTTCTATGGCACTAAATTCTTACCGCCCAACCCAATCTTATCTTAGTTATATAAATTCGAACGTTTGTGAGGATATATAGTATATGTGTATGTTTGTTACTCTTTGCCGCATTTGCGAAAAACCGCTAAAAAGTTGTAGTGTATTAATTGACACTGGCTAATTCTCATCCAAGAAAAATTTAAGAAAACGCACGGAAAACCCGCTGTATATTTTACTAAATGTAAAAACTTGAAAAGGGAAACGCACTTGTGGCGCTTCTGGTGCTTGTATTTAGGCGATCCGTTCGCTCATTTGCCCCCTAGACAATGATTTCAAAACTAATGACGTACATTTGACAGATAAAAATCTCCCTACAAAAAAAGTTACGCCATCTTGATTTCAGAAGAACTGTTAAACTCCGGAAAGCAAAATATGTCAAAATATCATGCATGACAAATGTCAAACCTCGACTACCCCAAACAACCCCAAAAGTGAGGCAGTTTAAGTGTGGACACTTTTTGCCTCGACATACTTCGTTTACAATATATAAATTATAACTATATGCCCCTAGGGCCTAGGGGCCTAGTAGAACAACGTTTGCTGGGTCAGCTGGTCCTACTAATATTATAAATGTGAAAGTTTGTGAGGATGGATGGATGGATGGATGTTTGTTACACTTTAACGTAAAAAGTACCGAACGGATTTTGATGAAATTTGGTATGGTAGTAGTTTAGGCTCTGGCTTAAAACATATGCTACTTTTTATCACGAAAAAGTACAGTGGTCCTTTGGGATACTGTATCTACATAGGCGGAGCCGCGGGCGGGGCGGGCGGGATAATTGCTGAGACCAGAGTTCAGTTCAATAATTGAAAAATATACCAGTAGGTCTAAAATGGCCACATAAGTGAATGTCATTGTAAAAAATCATCTATTAAAATTGAATAGTTGAGGTTTCATAATACGATTCACTTAATGTGGCCATTTTAGACCTTCAGATCAACAGTAGGCACAGCTCGGTCGGCACTCGGCAGGAAAACACTCTCTATGCAAATGTACCATTACCTACACACGGGTAACACATACAGACATCTCGTTCCTTAGGTTTGTTACAAAACCCCAATTCTCGTATTTAAGTTTGACATTCGATTTACTTTCAATGAATTTTCTTGATATTATAAGCTGATTTTAGTATTTGGATATTATAAACTGGAGTTTGGACGAATCAAAACGCATTAAACATTGGTTTGACGTTTATGAGAACACCATTTTGCTATTTTATCATATCGACACTGCATCAAAACTGTATTTTTATATGATTAAAAGCGCGCTACCATAGGTAAGTAATAAATCTTCAAGTAAAAGAAAACAAAGAACAGACACGTAACTGGGCCTAAGAGACTAATACTGTTTAGTTTAGTTGGCCAGAGGGCTATGTTTTATGTAGACGTGTGTCTCTTAGGAGTCTCTCTGATATGTATCGTGTAACACGCAAATAAAGAAGATCCAATATAAGTGTTGCTGTATCATTTATATCACCACCCTAATTATAGCTCCCCACACCGATTTCGGTGACGGTGGTAGGTTTTTTTTTAAACCAGGCAAGCTGGTGATTTTATAGTGCCCAAGTGTATTGGCAGTACACAAGAGCACTCTCTCTTCCTTTACTCTCGTAACCCAGTGGGACGGATGACCGACACAACTGGCGAGAGATCAGGCACAGGACCGACTTTTTACATGCCCACTCGACGCATGGATCATCTTTCTTGTCAGATAATCAGTTGATAAGACTATTAGTATTATCCTAACCAAACTTGGAAACGATATTTTTGTTGTTTCAACGCGGAAATCGAACCCACGACCTCCGAGTCGAGAGACAAGTTCGAACTGTTAATGATATCACTTATAAACTTGCATATGCAAGAACCTAGACAGCGAGCATTCAATACTAATAAACAAACTCTTTTATAATAGAAATCGTCCTGTAAGTGTATTACAACTAGCTGACACCAAGCTGCCTGTAATTTGATGTTTGCTACCCGCATCCACCTGAATTGAACTGCAAATGAACTCAGTCCAACTAGAATAGTATATACCTAAACTAAATATTATTCATTTTTCAATATGTACGTTATAACCACAAATTAAGATTTGATTAAATATTTAAAAAATAACTTGTAAAATCAAAGATTGCTTGCTTCAAAATTTTGATAATTCTTTTTATGATGGAGGTTTGGCACAGCTTTCATTATATATTTTAAATATTGATATTTTTTAGATGCAAGTTAAATATAGCTTAGATGATTTGTGCTCGAAATTATGCCAATATTACTAATCATAATATTTTAAACTTTTTGCCCTCGACTCGGCCAGCGTAAATACATTATATACGCTGTATTTTTACGGGATAAGCTTATAACTACTGCCATATCAAATTTCATCAAAATCCATTCAGTAGTTATTATGTGAAAGAGTAACAAACATCCGTCCATCCATTCATCCCCACAAACTATCACATTTATAATAATACTATGATAAGTAGGATATTCCATTCGAATAAATCCATGAGAAATAATCATACAAATATAACTGTATTTTTTATGTTAAAATCATATTTGATACGTTTATAAATCATTGGCTAAATATGACATAAATATCATTTTTATTACCGTCTCATCCGGACTAAGTTACTAGATAGTACTTAATAAATAACTAAAACCCCGTGATCCATTGATTTATATTATTACGTAAGCGCAGTACGTTCTAAACGATAAAATGTCTCTAAAGTTAGTCATCGTTGGGATCAACGCGACCTTTCATCTACGGTCCGCGAGACTCGCATTCTGAATGCAACATGGGCTATAGATAAATTATTTATCTCAGCACTTGACAAGATACCGCTGGCGTATTTCAAAAATGACAATGTTTGTTGTTGACAAACATTGTTAAAAAAAATGTGTTACTGCATTCACGGAGCTGTTGTTACATAGAGCGGTATCTAGTCGAGCGCCGTGACCATCATTTATCTAAGGAAAGGACAAATTAAAAACAAGATTATCGCATAATCTTCGTTGGGACTCACATCCTTACTTTCGAAATCATTGCCGTAGATATTCAAACTAGCTCCAAGTTCCAACTATTGAGTATATCATTTACTGCGAGCTTATGACAATAATACTTAAATGTTAACAGTAATAACACTAACGATTATAGCAGACTCATTGCGGGATGAGTGCTGAGTGCAGTTGCACATCCATTTAAAACAGGCGTGCCGATCGGTAACCATGCTTAGGGAATAATTTAGGACTTTTTTTTTGTTTAAATAAACTGAGATAGTTTTATTATGTTTAAAATATAAAATATAGCTGTTGTGCAGCTACCTTGTGCATGCAAAAGGATGTCACACAAGAACCTTACATTTTTCGAGCTAAAAAGTAGCCTAAGTCCTTCCCCATGGTTTGTTCAAAATCAATCCTTTAGTTACGGAACCTATTAAATGCAAACAAACAAATCTTTCCTTTTATAATATGAATAAGATTATGCATTTAAAAACAAAAAAAACACATTTCATAGCTTTGGAAGTAGACACACCTTTGGCCAATTTAAAACAAAAAATTATAAACAAAAGCTGTAAGTTTTTTTTGGAAAAGATTAAGTGATACCTACCAGATTATGTAGAGAAATATCTACATTGTTTTTGAAATCACAGTGAGCTTTTCCTCTTCGAAAAAAAAGCTGTTCACAGATCCTTTATTGTCCCGCCAAAACTTTAATATGTTGTCACCCCACCCCCAGGTGCGCTGGCTGCGGTCCAGGAGATAATATCTCGCGATATTTACGGACGGGCCGGGGATCCACCCCTTTACCCTATGATCTGATTACCTCCAGATACACCAACTAGATGTCTCATACAATAAGGAAGCTTAAGCCATACAGGTAAAGTGTCTTATTCTAAAATAATATTCAGCAATTTCCTATCTAGTTTATTGTAATAGCCTGAATAGTTCTTGTCTAGTTTAGTCTAATACGGTGTATGTCTTTAATAGAACAGTTATCTATACTAATATTAGAAAGTGTAAAGATTAAAAGTTTCGTTTGTTTGTTTGCATTGTTAGGCTTCGAAGCTACTGGACTGATCAAATTTGATAAAATTTTGCACAGATATAGATTAGACCACGAGGAAGGACATTGGCAACTTTTTATCGCGGAAACGTGTACAGTTCCAGCGGGCTTTCCTTTTGCGCGTACGAAGTCACGGGCAGTAGCTTACTCGTACTAGCTTTATCAATAATCATTCTTAGTATAATATGCCTAAACACTAATAAATAGCTGGTAATTACAGCAATACGTAGTATATGGTAACTACAGTTTATTCGAGTTAAGGAGTCAGTGAATCGTGCGTACAAATGTCAAAATTTACTAATGACGCTTATGCCGTGTTCACATTAACCAAGTAAGCCATGTTGACATAATAATATACAAATACATGATTTTCTGACCTCTTAACCCGAATAGATTATAGTTAGATACATACTAAACATAATTTACCAAATAAACATTAGATTATTGTGTATTATTTATAAATATTAATAAAGTATATCTTCACTTAAAATTGACAAAATGTAGATTATTGTGTTGTGTATTTCATTGTCCTACTATCAAAAGAGAATATTTAACATTAACTTAATACTAAACAGATAGGCAGTAAAAATTGCCAAAGTTTAAAACTTCAAATTAACATCGTTCTACAGGGGCCCATTGCCCCAGGGCCCGGGGACTCGAAGGCCCCAAGACCCCAGGGGCACACTTACTGAACTTTCCGGGTGCTCTAAGGGTCAAGTTATTCCTAGACGCGACGCGACGCAACTATGCTTAAAGATGCTCTAAAAATATCCAGCGCTGCATCTTACAACATCGGTGTGAACCCTAAGTAAGAGTTCGAATGTCAAGTTGCACCACGCTGCACTGGGCATGTGCCGTGTATGACTAATGTCATATGAATCGTGTTTCTTTTTGTGTAATGAATAAAGTTCAATTTTTTTATAGCTATCTAAAAAATTCACGTAACGTCTCGTTTCGGTGTCAACTGACCCTAAGGCTGAATTTATAGCAATTTTCAGAATTTCGCTTCGCTCCGCTCGATCGCTGCGCTAGTATGATATGACCTTTACTGAAGTTCTCGGGAACTCCGCACGACCGCATCAATTGCTTCCACCACTGCCTTACAATATTTTGTATTTATTTTAAACTTCGGGGTGAAACTTGGACATAAGTAAACACAATGTAAAAGTTTGGCAGATTGAATATTATTTCATAATTATATTTAAGAAATAGTTTTAATATTGGAAAATAAAAAGAATCTGTCGAGCTATGCTTGATAAATAAATTTATATGCATCATCTTGATCGCAAACATTTTATTCAATAGATACTGTGGCTGACCAATTAACACCATAATCCTGAATCGCGCGATCGAAGTTTTCTCATCCATAATTAATTTAGTTTTTTTTTTATTTTAGTTTCCGAGTAAAAAATGGAGTAGATATAGAGGGCCAACTCATTTTAACAGCATAAAGCAGCAATCATATTATTTAGACTCTGATTAATTAATTTAGTTAGTCACTCTTAATATGCACCAACCATCATAAAAATTAAAAACCGGCCAAGTGCGAGTCGGACTCGCGCACGAAGGATCTTGTACCAAAACGGCAAAAAACTCACGTTTGTTGTATGGGAGCCCTCTTAAGATATTTTTATTCTGTATTTAGTATTTGTTGTTATAGCGGCAACAGAAATACACCATCTGTAAGAATTTCTGTCTAGCTATCACGGTTATGGACAGACAGACAGACAGCGAAGTCTCAGTTATTACTGATAGTAGTATAATAGTGTCCCGTTTTTACGCTTTGGGTACGGAGCCCTAAAAATGAATACCGTGTATATTTTGACCACTAACACAAGTTCTTCGAGAATTTACCACGGGACCAGATTGACGTGGTGTAAAGCGTCCATAGATATTATTATTATTCAATAGTCATTGGTAACTAAACTACATTCGTCAATGCTCATCAGCTAAGGTTATTACTGAGCATGTTATGTTTCAGCTGACATAGGCTAGGTGGCTCGGTCAGACCAGTTATCGTAAATATCTCACATCACTGAGGCCGGAAATATGGTTCTGGTTAATATTTAGGCATTTTGGATTTATCCCCTGCAAACGTTGCACTTTATATCCAATGAGTACGTCTCAAAATTCAAAACTTTTATTTCTCATAGATCTCTACTAGATGGAGAGCTACTATTCTCCTATTGTACCTTAACACGATACTGCAGGACTGGCTGGTCAGAAGCTAAGTCAATATACAAATTTTGAAAAGTGATTTTTTTTTATCCCAAAAAATATGTTTGAGGCAATTTGAAATTTTGGTATAGTGTTAGTTTAATGTTTAAGGAGTAGGGGAACAAAAGCCATGCCATTTAGTCACGGCTTTAACTTTGCCATTACAGTGCCATTAAAAGTAAATTGAAAAATCAAAACAAAACTTATTAAATATAAAAAATACTGCGGACATGTGGGGTATGTCCGTGAGAATTATTAAATCGATAGTTGACGTCATTACACCTCATCTAGCGTTTGATTAATTATTATATAGAGATTGGTGAGTTTCCTGACATCGGCACGGTTAGTTTGTTTTAGTTATTTCCATAGCACAACACTCTCAATACATTTCTGATAATGGTATGTATGTTAAAAATATAGTAATGATTTGATAAAAAATGTGACCAACACAACATAAATACTAGGAATAAGCACAGACTGGTTGTACCAGTTACTAGTCTAAGCCCCGATTTCACCAAACCGCTTAAAACGCGCATAATGCTAAACCCGGAATCTTTCTACCTCTCTCATTCAATGTAAGAACGGGATAGACAGCTCTTAAACCGTAGCGCAGCCCTGAATGTCGGTTTAACGCGTTGGTGAAATTGGGGCTTAGTAAAATAAGTAATTCTTTTAAATGTCAGTGTATACGTTTTCTATAATAAATTAATAGTTATAAGACATTTGTGTGCCAAAGGTTATTATAAAGTTAAAGATTTCATTGAGAATAACTCAACTTTTTTTTTACGCCAGGAAATACGTTACGTATGTCGCGGGGTACGTTACGCACCCCGCGATGGTCGGGGCCGGACATCACGTGGTTATGTGGGACTCCTCGGTGCCTATGCTGGCACCGAGTTTCCCCTTAGAGAGCTTATCTCCTCGGAACCTTCGTGTAAGCGGCGATCCCGCGATCCCCCGATCACCGCTCACGGTAGGCATCCAGGTCCATGACGGAGGCGGATGGTTCCACCCTTGCGCCTTTGGCCTTGCACTTTTGCCGGGCCGTCGATGCCGGTGCCTTACTCTTCCTCTTTGTGTTGGGGGGCAGCTTGGCTGTTATACAGCCGCTGCTCCCCAACACGTGGTCTCGCCTCTCCTTACTCAGCGCCTCAGACACGGGGCAATTGGGTGCCGCCGTGCACTCGGGCCGTGCACCACGAACACTTAACTGCCAAATGACCGGTGTCCAGACAACGGTAGCACCGCCTTGGCCTTGCGGCCAGCAGCACTACCCAGCCGACCTACAGCCGCCCAGAACTGATGAGCTTCTTGGCGGCTGCGGTTGGTACGCTGAGCCAAAGGCTTCTGGCACCCCTGAGGCTCATCACAATTCTGCCCGACCGAATTTCGGCGGCCGGGCAGCTACCTTCTCTTGCGGCGGCCTCGACGATGTCTGCGGCCGTCGTCGAATCGTCCAGCCTAGTGACGAGAACTTCTGCTCTTTGCACCGGGCGGGCTATTCGCACCACACCATGGTCTAGGACCGCCCTCATCTTCTCGGCCAGGGCGTCGGCCTTCTCTTGTACCCCCTCTCCAGATATCTGGAGGACCCGGGCGCCCGTTTTATCCAGGCGGAAGTCGACCTTTGTTACGCCGAGTTCCACCAGGCTGATCTTCCTCTTGGCCTCCTTAAGGATGGAGGCGTATGTCGCCCTCCCTTCCTCGAGCACCCCCGCCTCCAGGGTGAGGGTGATCGCGGCCGTTTTGCGGGGTCTCAACTTCGCCTTTTTCCTCTTGGGGGGTGTTGTTTTTAGCAGCTCCCTTGTTTTTCCTCCTCTTATTTCGCCCACGAGTCCCGACTGTGGTCCACGGGACGTCCGTTGCAGTCGGCGCGGATGTGGGTGCTCTCGCCCGCTCGGCCTCTCGAGCGGCAAGAGACTTTTTCGTCTTGCCTTTATTCTTCTTCTAGGGAGGCGCAGGTGCAGTGGGCACCACCGTGCCTGCCGCCACCCCACTTCTCTCACTGGCCGCTGCCTTTTTCAGCTTTGGCCGCTTCCTCTCCTTCGGCACCTCGACGCTCGGTGTGGGTGCCATGTCACCCCGGGCCACGCCCGCCACAAGCGGCGGCCTTCTTCAGGGCTCCGGCAGCAGACGGTCCTCCAGACCGGCCAGGCTAGCGTTGAGCATATTGCCGAAGGTTATATTTGCACGAGAAACCTCCGCCAACATTTCACGCATGTCTTTGTCCTTGGGGCGGGAGGCCTGTTTGCGCAGCTCGTCGAGCTCCTGGCGCAATTTTGCCATTTGCTCTTCGAGGCGCTTATTATGGGCCTCCAGCTTTGCCACTTCCTCTGTCGCGGTGCGACATCGTACCTCGTTGAAGGCCGACGCGATAGTCGTCACTGCCTCCTTTAGGTATATTGTAAGTTGGAGGACTTTGTGGCGACCATGCAGATGGCCTCCAACGAAGCCTGCAGTGCTCCGACCAGCGCAGCGCTCGTCCGCTCCGATGCTTCTTCTCCCGCAGAAGTAGCGGGGAGTCTGGTGGGGAGGGGCTAGAACGGATGGACGCTCCAGCCTTCCTCGCCCTATGAGCCACTGCGGCGACTTCCCCTCGGCCTGGAGCCGAAGGGCCTCCGCCTTTTCTCTATTTAGGTCGTCCTTGACCTCGGCCAGGCCGACATACTGGCCGGTCGTTGGCAGCCGGCCACGTCCTATTTTTGGTTTGGACGATGGGCGGCTCCATGTCCTCGTTCGTGTTTCGCCTCTTACGGGCAATACTTTCCGGGTTTGCGGGCAGCCCCTCGGAGTCCAGCGACATATTAGACACGCTGCTGGTATCCGAGGGACAGTCATCGCTGTCTAAATCGGTTGAAGGGAGCTTAGGGCGGGGGCCAGATACGCCTTCCAGGTACACGCGCAGCACAGACGCCCTATCCCTCCTTTGTAGTCTCTCCGGTAGTAAATCCGCCGCCGGTGCGGTAAGGGGCACCGGCTTCGGATTTGCGAGCACAGTCGCGTCTCCCTCTACTTCACTCGCCATCGCAACGGCCTCCTCCACCCTCATCGCATCTTTTGACGCCTCCGTATACACAGGCTTACCTCTCCCCTGCGGGAGAGTGTGAGATTCCCTAGCATTGCTGCCGGGAGCCACCCGGAGATTATTTAATTGGATACGATCTGCCATACTTCTTTTTCCGACACCCCGGGTCGCGGTCTTTTTTCAGGTGTGAGGTCACCTATCGGAAGAGTTAAATAAAAGTAAAAGATAGTAAGAGAAGAACGAAAAGATAGTGAAAGATAGACATAACAAAATAAAAGTAATGCAAAACAATAAATGTAACTAAAAAGGTGGTGAAAGATAAAAGAAGAAAGAAATATAGTGCCAGCCTTTAGCCGCGTGAGTACCTCACCTCGCAAAAGACGGGGTGGCGCACCCAAGCGTTGCCCAGGGGCACGAATGTGGACGAACTGGCAAACCCCAGGACAACTCACCCTGGGAATAAGATGACCCTATGAGGCAATTTCAGTTTACTAACTAAACAATGTACTTCTGTACTGTAATATATTGTAGACATTGTAATTTAATATATTTTTTTACTTTTGTTTACATATTTTTTCTTTTTGTTGTATTGTATGATTTATATATTAAAAAAAAATTACAATTATGGAAATCCTTTTTACTAAAAGGTGGCACCTGCGCGAGTTTCTTACGCCGGTTCTTCTCGCCGTGTTAGGGTTCCGAACCGATGATAATCGTAATCCTTTTTTTTTCTTTGTCGAAAGATCAGAAAACAAAACCTTGTTTAACGTTCAGAAAACAAAACCTTGTTTTTTATTCTGAATAAAAATATTTTTATTTTTATTATTTATTTATTTTATTTTATTGGAATTATGCTGGCTATCAATTCATGATTTTTTGACATCTGTCAGTCATTTTATGAACTATGATGTCTACTATACGTTGTTATTATTATGAAGATCGTAATTCATAAATTGACCTATAGATGTCAGAAAACCATGAATTAATAGCTAGCATATTTCCAATTTACTTTTACACGAGAATGGCAAATATTTTCTACTCTATACATTCAAGCGTATATATAGAATAGAAAATATTTAAATTGCTTGAATTTTCTATTAAGCAATTTGCCGCTCGACCAGACATAATATGAAAATAGCGCCGTTGAATCCTGCGCACGCACACATATTCACGTGTAAATTGTTAGTGAAATTGTGTTAAAATAATTTAAGGTATCCTAGTGCAAAGGAAAATGTTTAGAAACTGGTCGAGCAGGAACTTTGTCGATGTCAATTTATTTTTCTGGTTTCATACAGAAACGCAAACGAAGAAACAAATGTGCTAGCACGAACAATTGACAACTACGTTTTCGTAACGTTATCGAAGCTAGAGAATTTTATAAAAATTATGACAGTGTATATACAATTGACTTTCGATAACGGTACGAATACGTGCTACTTGCCAATTGACCCTAATTGACCTAGCGGGAACAATTGACAGCAACGAAATTAACGTTATCGAATGGTATAGGCATTGTCATGATTTTTATACAATTCTCATTCGATAACGTTACGATCACGTTGAAAGATCGTTAGAAACTAACTCCTTTAGAATTATTGTCCTACATGATGACCTACCACCGGTTCGGGAACTGGAAACTAGCCCGGCGCGGCGAGAAGAACCGGTGCGGCTGTTATGTAAGGTCGGGAACGTTAAATTTTTATTTACACAAACTTTCACGGGAAAAACATCATTAGCATTTTAAAAATGTAGATTTTAAAAATTATAACACAGTTTGGTGAACTTCCTTTTTGCGATTTCCGAATGATAAATAACCAAAGTTTGAACCAAAACTAAATCATGTATCACCGCGCCCTGAAAAATGTTGCAAACTTGAGCTCCGGAACTCATTTAAATAATAAATTGAATAAAAACGAAGACATTACGCTTAAACAATGTTTATTCATAAAATTGAGCGTACCTTATTTACATACTATCGATTTCGAGTTAGCGGCCTTCTAATAAACGTTGGAATTACTCACGTAAGAAAATAATTTGCATCCGTCATCGTCGGTCGGTTAAATAGCTACAAACTTTAAAAGATCCGACGATTAAACGTGCATTATACAATACCACACTTATAATAAATTTCGCTGATTCGATATAACGCAAATGTGATAGAGCGCCATCATAAATGCCTAATCTATTATTTCAAAAGTCAATGGCGTTTTGGATTGAGATCCTAGGCCTGCCAGACTCCCCTTATGTATGTTCTTACTGATAAAATGTATATCGTAACGTAGTATCAGTGTGTACAATGAACGTATGCATGCCCGCTAGTTCGTGCCCTGGGCCTGTGCGTACATTTTGTTGCAATAAAAAGTAGAATATGTAATATGTATTAATCCAGAATATAAATCAACCTACCTACCATACCAAATTTCATCAAAATCCGTTCAGTAGTTATTGCGTGACAGTGTAACAAACATCATATATACAAACATTCGCGTGAATAATATTTACGACTAACATAAACTATATATTTTGATTTAAACACAGAGGCGCATTATACCCGTTTCAGTGCTAACGCGATATAATAGCGAGCAGTTGGTGCGGAACCCGCCATCTTGTGAAACACATCTGTCAAGGCGGGTGACAATTTTTGTAATAAGCCCGGCCTGATGGACAGAGGACACTCGACAGGAGGATCGATAGGGGCCACAAAAAGGTTGTTATTTGTATTAAATGATACATCATAATATTACTAAAATGTTGAAAACACTTTATTAGGACCTGATCAATCTTTATTTTCTGACAACCCTCAAGCTTAAACAAGGCAAATATGTTGACTACGATAAAATATTATAATAGTTATTACTCATCTATACTCTACACTTACTAATTAATGTTAGGAAAGAATTGTTTCTTTGTTTGCATTAAATAGGCTCTAAAACTACAGAACTGATTTTGATCAAATTTGGCACAGATATAGAATAAGACCACGAGGAAGGACATAGGCTACTTTTTATCGCGACAAAATGTACGGTTACGGTCGGTCGCGAATTTCACTTTTGCATTCACGAAGTCACGGGCAACATAAAGTTGAAAATAAATACGTACGGTTGGTCTTTTGTCAGAATTGACACAACGAGTATCATTGATAAAGGAACTGCATAAAAGAGCTCAAAACTCGGTAACAATATCGTTCGTTTGGGCGAATAACAACGACTGTACAAGCGTGAAACAACGGCGACTGTACAAATTGAGCATTATGGCTTTATTCAAGTTTCATGACGCTTCTACCGGAATACGAAATGATACGTTTTGTGCCAACTCACTGTCTCTTAAAGACGAAATGTGGTATTAATGAGGATTTATTTGGGACGCGTATCGCGCGCGACTGACGCATGGTCGTCTTAATTTGTGGCATCCCCGTAATTACCTACGCAAATTTCATTAATATAAAAGTCATGAAGTAGGGTGACCATTAATTTTGAATAATTTTACAAAAGCTTTTTAAAGAATAAAGCTAACACAATAATTTGATAAAATGTACTGATATTGTAAGTATATTTGAACAAATTATTGTGTTTTACGTCACTTATTTATCAAATGCATTGAAAAAAATGTAAAACACTAACAACCGCACTTAGAGACATATAATTAAATTAAATAAATTAAATAAGGTTTATTTTGGGCGGCATACGCCCATATTATTATTTATAACTTACAGACTAACATACATATTATTATTATTATATACTACAATTTATCACGTGTTGTCGGCGACGTGATACACGCTGCGTTCCAGAGTCTCCCCGGACCTCCGGTAGACCACACCCGTCGTCCAGAACTCCTCCACCTCGTCCTGTGGTAAGAATGCGTTGGCATTCTCACCACAAAGGAATTACTGAAGCCGACCTTATGGCAAGACTCCAGACGTTGACCCTCAAGGCAATAGACGTCTTCTTGCGGATGTAGTCCACGACGTCCTCAACCTCCATGGACCAGTGCAGGCCAGGACAGACAGAGAGGTACCCACGACGCCGTTGTACGTATCCCACGTACAACGGCGTCGTGGGTACCTCGCTCCGCAGGAGCAGTTCCGGTATGTAAGGTGCGGTTCCTGCTTGCCTGCTTCCTCTTCTTTCTTCTTTCCACCAGTATGAAGCCTCCTCATCGCACCTCCTGCTCCCCTTCTTTACCAGGTCAAGGAGGCTCAGCCTTGCGGCTCTCCACATCCATGTGGCTCTGTTTCTCCCACTTTGTCTTCGGCTGCGGGGGAGATGCGGGGTGACCGGTGACAGTCGCAAGTTTCGCTTGTTGACTCGGCGTCTGCACGATCCGGAGGGGTAGGCGGGCGGGGGCAGTGGCAGTCGCCGACTCGTCGGATTTCGCTGACACGCAAAACGAAGTGTCAGCTCGCGCGCCGTCACGACGTGTGTTGACAAAGGCTGAATTATTACATTTTAATTGTAGTAATTCGCTACTAAGTCACGGATGGTAGATTCCGATGCATCTATTCTACCTTTCATCTCGTCCAGCTACTTACTGTTGAAGTTCTTCAGCAGGCTGGAGACATTGACGTGGTCCATCATTACCACCGGCAGCATCAGGATGGCAGTTTGTGGAGAATAAGCAAGAACAGAATATACCATTGTAACACCTTGAAATTGTATTTTATTTGAGAAAATAATATCTATCTATCTATCTACAAATGACAGCTCGAGCCAGGCGATTGTCAGCCATGTTGACGTAATCCTAAGGTTGACACCAAAATAATTTTAAACGTCGCGTCAGACAAAACTATCATAAATATTATAAAATTATACTGTCAATAAATATGTTAAAGCATGGAACGACCAGCGGCCAGCCCCGTGAACGAAAGTCCTGGCTAGAAAAAACTCACGTCCCGCTCGCCGCGCGCACCCTCAGCATTTGTCTAGTTACGCATACATAGCTGCGAGCTGACAGTTCTTTAGTATGGAGTATACGGATACGGTTTTATTGGAGCTACTTAGTACGGACTTTGACAAGTCCATACAGTTTCTGTGAAAATCTCTACTAAGTGATTACTTAAGTAAGAATTTATACATATTTACTGGTATTACTTATGTCTAAATAAGCACAATGATTTTATACTCAATCTTCACGTTTTTGGATCTATTTTTAAAACTTTTACTTCTTTAAACACCTCCATTACCGCAAACCCAATCCTCAAACTGAGCCCAATTCTCTGAGTGCCCAGGGACCACTTCCCCTAGAGCCCAATGCCCAATCAATCTCGCGCTAATGGATGAATTCTAAAATAGCGTTAAAAGGTCGCCCCGTTTCATTTGTGTAATGTTTCCCGAAAATTGGACGGAAATAACATAAAAGGTTGCTGATGTATGACTTTCTTATAAGTTCGAATTTCTATGTAGAGATACTTCCGTAGACCCAATTTCATCTTCGTAATTAGCGATTTCAACTTGATTAAAGGCTCTGAACCTTAGACAAAGTGCAACATCAGGACGATAACAGAGTTCTTAAAGAATACATTGTATGGGAGGAGCCGCGTGATTTACCGACCAAATATGTAAATTTTTGATTTTCGAACTTCGTCATTGTAATTAAAGAAGGCATTTTGACTGAATCACTCAAGCCCCTGTACTCTTTTTCATCTCGAGGGATTAACAATTAAATCATTAGGGGCTATTTTATAGCATGTATCAACCTTAATATCCAGAAGTAAACCCTTCGTGGCGTTAACTAGGGTGGAAGTATCGTGCTAAGGGTCAGATTAATATGCCCTTAAAGTCCTGAGGGGATATCCTATTGACCTGCAAATCACTTGACCCTAAGGTCTTGAATATTAAGTATTAGGAGTATGAAGCCCAAAATAGGTCTCATAGGGGTCATCAAATATGAAAACCCAGAGTATTCAATTGTAAATTGTTGATGAACACCTATACCTTGGATTCGAATGTTTTCTAATTTCTGTCATATAATATTTAGAATTCATATGACGCAAGCAGCAAAACTAACTTTGAAAATAACATTTATGTACTTTGCAGTAGCACAAAAATAGTGTCATAGTAAATTTTGTCAATAAATACAATTTTTATAAAAACTATAACCCGTCTACGTAAATTATATAGCCTATATTACCCGGCGTGTTATTACGAATCTGTTGACACCTCATTCATTAAAATCTGATCAGTAGTTTAAGCGGTATGGTGGAACAAACATACATACATACATAGACTGCTAAAATCATTACTCGTCCTTTTCGCTTCTGAGTAGTCGGGTACAAAACGACTGTGATAATACACTCAAACTCAATTGTTTTATTTCGATATAGGTTTAATAAAAAAACATGATTTGTTCAAAGTACACGTGGCAGAAGTGAAACTTCATTCATCATTAAAAATCTAAAAATTCTCTTATCGTGCCTAAAGCCATCACTTCAAAAAAAGAATTGAAAAATTCAAATTTGTATAGCTAGCGCCATCTTTGTTGCATTGCCCTACATGATGCCAACTACACCGGTTCGGAAACTAGCCCGACGAGAAGAGCCGGCGTAATATTAACTATTATTAAAATAACTATTATTTTTACGTCAAGAAGTATGTTGTTTTTTTGTAACCCTATAATTTTAATAGAAAATAGACTTTGTACTAGTGAGTATACTTAATTGTTGTTTTGATCTATAGATAACAAATTACCTTTGGTAAGTACCACGAGTAGGTACCTACCACGAGTAGGTAAACTTAATATAAGATACACTTATGTTTAGTTCACCTACACCTATTTTAGTCGATAATATATTAAATAAGGTAGGTAAGTTCCCGCCTTATATAATTTATACACGATATAGAAGCACGTATATTGTCGGGTCCTATCTACTACGGTGAAGAAATAAAAGATATAAAGATAGAACTCCGATATATTATATGACATGTACAATATCTAGTGGAGCGTGCGCCAGCGCTGGTGGATCGGAAAGAAGAGAGCCTGAGAGAGAGAGAGAGAGCCCTCCGTGATGCTCGCCGCCGCGCCGTCCGCGCTCATAGAACCAGTCCAGTACCCCTTCCCTCACCCCGCACCCCCACATTGGTCAGCGAGGTCCGTGCGCGGGGGAAATCGCCCTCAGTGCAATGTCCAGACGTGGACATACTGCTCGGGTTGAAGTGTCAACTTCAATTGACACTTCAACCCGACATTGTTAAAGTCACGCCGCAGTTTCCCCTTGCGTGTTTTGATGTCGGCGACTCTCACGACGCCGTCGACTCTCACGACGCCGTCGCCTCCAGGGTACACCTTCTCGACTCGCCCCAATAGCCATAGTAGAGGAGGTAGCGTCTTGTCCTTCACAAGAACAAGTGCGCCCTCCAGTAGTGCGCCAGATGCAGCAGTCCATTTCTGTTGAAGCAGTAGAACATATTGGTTATGAAAACGGCTCCAGAAATGTTGTTTCAAGAGCTCCACCCGTTTGTAGCGCTCCAGGCGTGTTATAGAGACGTCGGAGACGTGCGAATGTGGAACTGACAAAAGTGATCGTTCAATCAGGAAGTGAGAAGGAGTAAGAGCGGTAAGGTCAGAGGGGTCGTTGGAAAGTGGTGTCAAAGGACGGGAATTTAAAATGCCCTCAATTTGTGTAAATGAAGTTTTCATCTCCTCGTATGTTAAGTTTGTTAGTTTAAGCAACCTTTTTAAATTAAATTTGGTGCAGCGTACAGCAGCCTCAGCCACACCATTAAAATGCGGTGAATACGCAGGAGAGAAAGAAAATTGGATGCCCTCCTGAGATATAGCAGAGATAGCGTTGGATTCCTGCAACATATTATTAATGTGATTAGCGGCACCTACAAAATTTGTACCGTAATCGGACATGATAGAGCGTGGTTTCCCACGACGGGAAATAAACCTTTTAAGAGCTGCTAAATAGGCCTCCTTTGTCAGGTCGGTAACGAGCTCTAAGTGTACAGCTTTGACGGCCAAACAAGTAAAAATGCATAAGTAAGATTTAATTAATTTACATCCCCGGCCTTTACGACCGGCTATCAGTATTGGCCCGCCATAGTCGACACTACAGTTAAGAAACGGGAATTCTAAACTACTTCTACAAGCAGGTTGCCCCATAATAGGCTGTATACTAGTAGCCTTCTGCCTGAAACATTGAATACATTTATTAACTGTACCTTTGGCTTAATTTCTGCCACCTAGTGGCCAATAAGATTGTCTAATAAAAGCTAAAAGTAATTGAGGTCCGCCATTAAGCAGCCTTTCGTGGGCGTGTCTAAATATGATTTTAGTTAAATGATGTTTACTACACAAAATTATAGAATACTTGACATTATAGTCATATTGAGAATTAGCGAGCCTACCGCCTACGCGAATGAGGTTGTCAGCATCTAAAAAAGGTGTTAACGAAATTAATCTATTTTTACGAGACAAGATTTCACTATTTTTTAACATTAAATATTCTTCCGGAAACATCTCTAGTTGTGAAGCATGTAATATTAAACTAAGTGATTTTTGTAACTCTACACACAATAAATAACCTTTAATTTTCCTTTTATTCTTTAAGTTGTAAATAAATCTTATTATGTAAGCGACAACTCTTTGTAATTTGTTTATGTCTGTTAATTTTGTAAAATAGAAAGGTTAATAATATTTTCATTAATTTTATTTTTAGAATTAGTTTCACTAGAATTCGTTATTGATAAATTGCAAATAGTTTCTGGCAAATTTTCTTTCGATATGTTAGGAAAAACAGGCCAATGACTTTCGTCTTTCTCTAAAAATGGAGGTCCATTCCACCACAATTTCGAATCGCTGATAAGATCAGCCTTCAGGCCACGAGAAAGAAGATCTGAAGGGTTTAATTTAGATGGTACATAGCTCCATGTGCTACCAGAAGTACTTTCCTGTATCTCATTTACACGATTGGAAACGAATTTCTTAAGTTGACTAGTGGAGGTTTTTAGCCAACCCAGAACAATAGTTGAGTCGCACCAAAAATTACATGAATGTATAGGTAAAGTAATAGACTCCTTTACCTTAGTACACAGTCTTGAACCTAGTAACGCGCCGCACAGTTCTAGTCGCGGAGTAGTGGTCGGTTTAATTGGTACTACACGACTTTTAGAAATAAGCAGACGTATCGTAACGAATCCAGTGTTATCAATAGAGCGAATATAGAGGCACGCGCCGTATGACCTTTCCGACGCATCTGTAAATGTATGAATTTCATTTTTAATTGAATCTAGACACGAAATCCAACGAGGTATTTTTAATTTATTTAAATAATGTAATGTATTAGCAAAAGTGAACCATAAATCTTTGATATGAATAGGCACCTCGGCATCCCATTCACACTTAGCAATCCAAAGTTGTTGCATAATTAATTTAGCCTCAATTATACATAGCGTAACTAGACCCAAGGGATCAAATATTTGGCTTATAACTGAAAGAATATGACGTTTAGTTATAATTTCAGAAGTTTCAAGATAAATAGAGTATGAAAGAATATCTGTGTGACAAGACCAATTAATGCCTAAAGTTTTCGAAGAAATGTTATTTTTATATTCGCAAAGATTGATTTGATTAATATTAATTTTATTATTTATTTTATCAATATTATAATTTGGTGCAATTAGTTCTAAAATTTCTATATTATTAGATTTAATTTTTCTTAAATTAAATTTGGCGGATGCTAAGATAGATATGACCTTTTTACATAAATGTACAGTTTGGGAAATGGAGTTACTACCGGAGAGAAAATCGTCAACCCAGAAATCGTGTCGTATCGCGTCTCTAACTTCAGTGTCTTGTGCTAGGTCCGCTAAGCTTACTAGACACTTTGTCGCTAAATAAGGCGCAGAGGCCGTGCCGTACGTAACCGTATTTAGAGTATACGTTTTTAGAGGCATAGACGGATCCTCGCAAAAAATAATACGATGTAGAGATCGTTGCTCCGGTATTAGCTCTACTTCTCTATACATCTTGTCTATGTCTCCTGCGACTACGTACCTATGTTCTCGGAAACGTAATAAAATAGACAGGAGATCATCTTGGACGTTAGGCCCTACAACCTGTATGTCATTTAAGGAAACTCCGGTTGTAGTTTTACATGACGCATCAAACACGTTGCCAATTTAGTGGTCGAACTAAATTCGCGTAGAACGCCATGATGCGGTAAAAAATAATTGACAGCACCTATACTAGAGCTACCTATGTCTTCAGTCATATGACCTAAATTTTCATACTCGCGCATGAAATCTAAATATAATTTTTTAAATTTTTCGTCTTTGCTAAAGCGCTTCTCTAGTGAGAAGAAACGACGCTTAGCTATTGCAAACGAATCACCTAATTTGTCCGGATTCGCCTTTAGAGGTATAGTAACCACAAATCGACCCTCACCATTGCGATAGGTACTAATTTTAAAAAAGATAACTAATTTCATTAGAATAGGTCCCGTTAATCGACTCGAACGTGAGGTAACAAGACTGTGTACTGTTACTAATTAAGTTGTTAATACCTGTAACCATGGAGCGAGCTCCATGGTTACAGGTTTACTTCGTTACTGAGAGTCTATGTGATAAGCTAAGGTTACCCAGGTGTAGTACGAGACTACACCTGGGTAACCTTAGCTTATCACATAGACTCTCAGTAACGAAGTTCGATGTACTCCCGTTGTCGAGTAACATTCGTGCAGTGTGGTTCTCGCCGTTCGAGCTGACGACTCGCACCAAAGCTGTGGAAAGTAAAACAATAGACCGCGTAGTAGGCTGTTTTACACATGTTGTAGCATTAGTTGAAAGCGTGACATTTTCTGAAGGACCTTTATAGGGTTTATAAATGGAGAATGAGATTGACCAGAATGCAAAAGAGTATTATGTTTAATTTTACAAATTTGCAATGGGCTAATTTGCAACGTTTATCATCGTGACCTGGACGTAAGCAATTTTTACAAACATTAAGTTTCTGCACCTTTTTAATACGTGATTCAACAGAAAGTTTTTAAATAATTCGCATGCATATAATAAGTGAGCCTTGTTATATAGTGGACATTTATTTGTGTAAATACTTTTGGAATGACTGTTATCATTATTTGCAAATAATTTTTTTTTTGATTTGTTATTATTGTAATTATTATTTTCATGTTTATTACTAATTTTATTTTGTTCTTCTAAAGTTTCTAAAGGGTCAGCTTTATTACTAATAAATGCACAAAATTGTAATAAAGTTGGTGAAGTGTTAAGAGTGTTCCGATATTCCTCCCAATTTCTAGAAGTAATCGGATCTAATTTAGTAGACATCATATAAATAATGAGAGTGTCCCAATATCCAGTGGGCTCGTTTAACATTTTAAGTGCCCTATGATTTTTGTTAATAACGTCAATTAGACAACGCAATAAAATACTAGACTCTTTCTGAAGTGGTTCACAATTAAACAAAGCCTGCACATGAAAATTTATCAAAAGCCTATTGTTATTGAAACACTCACAAAGTAAACTCCATGCTATTTCAGAGTTATCTTTTTTAAATACTATATTTTTAATTATTTCTGTTGCCGAACCTTGTAAGCTTGCACGTAAATAATGAAATTTGTTTATTTTATCGATATTATTGTTTTCGTGTATTAATGATAAATAGGTATCTCTAAATTCAAGCCAAGACTGATAGCCGCCGTCAAAAGTGAGGCAAATCAATTTTAGGTAATCTAATAAAATTGTTGTTTGGCCTACCTGATCCATCTTCCGAGCCCATTACAAACCCTCCAGAGTCGCGCCTGACTTTCTCCTCAGGGTTATTAGCAAGAAGAGTCTGCGCTTGAGCAACCAATGAGTGATATTGCTCCTCAAATTGGGCTCGAGCGGCGTAAGTCTCCTCTGTATTGTCTGATTGCATCTCGATCTCGGTCTGTAATTCATCAAATTCCTCATAAATCTTAACGAATTTTGCATAGCGGCTTTCCAAGTCTTTGTAATTTTTGAAACTTTTTAAAACTTTCCTTTGTAATTTTGATAAATCTGCTATTATATAAATATATAATAATATATAAATTTGCTGCTTAATAAAAGTTCTAAATAATTATTAAAATAAGTGAGCTTAGCCTTCATTCAGCTTCGCTTTTTAATTAGTTTGTTATCAGTCATTTTAGCAAGAAGAGCGAAATATGAAAAAAAAAAACAATGGGAAATATTATAAACTTTGTTATTGAAAACAAATAAGCACCATTGAATAGATAAGGTGCTGAAAAAGAAGTGCGATAGGTAAATAACCTACCGATGCACGTGTTCGCTGAATGATACCGCGTGGCTGATGCAACAAAGCTCGCAGTATATTGCGATCTTTAAATAATAATTTTGAGTTGCTTAAATTAACAATTAGCAATGATAATTTATTAAAAAAGCAAGATATTTTTTTGAGAAGGGTAAAAAAGAGGGATTTTTTTTTAGAAAAAGGAATAAAATTGGAACGTTCTCACTCCTGTCGTCCCAATGCTCCTCTTGATCTTAACTCCTTGATGTCTCCACGTGGCGCTTCTTGGAAGAACTTTCACAAAGTCCAAAATTTTATACTGTAGCTTGCTGTACTCCAAATTGCTGGAAACGTTCGACGAAGGACCAAACTGTCGGGTCCTATCTACTATGGTGAAGAAATAAAAGATATAAAGATATAACTCCGATATATTATATGACATGTACAATATCTAGTGGAGCGTCCGCCAGCGCTGGTGGATCAGAAAGAAGAGAGCCCCTCCCTCCGTGCCGCCGCGCCGTCCGCGCTCATAGAACCAGTCCAGTACCCCTTCCCTCACCCCGCTTATAACTTTGTGGGCTTATATTATCCCATGAGATTAATTCCATTGGTACTAGTAATTTGCTTTTAATCGATTGTTTTTGTAAAAGTTAAAAATTTTAATACGCAATGTACAACGTACATAACCACGTGAGCGGTCGGAGGCGGGCGGGATAAGGATAATTAAAAAAAATAAATGAGGATATACCTCCGGTAAATCCTCAATGCCTCTGCGACATTCCCAAATGCTTCACATAAGCACATCATCATCATACTATAGTAACGCGTGGTATACGCGTATGGCGATTTAGGATAATAAATCACACACAAGTCACCAACACGAAAAACAAGTCAAAACAAACAACGGTTAATACTTATTACAAATAAATCGGTTATTAAAACAAACGAAAGTCAAAATAAGCAAACCAAAATTAAAACGATGAGAAGTAGATAATTAAAAAATAACACGGGACGTCATTCGAAAATGCGGGATAACACTTACAGCTAACTGACCAAACTGAGAAAATGATTTTATGTAAAAAACATAGGCATGTGTCCAGAATCCCGATACATTTGTATCGATAGATTTCATATCGATAAATTACTATTTAATTTGCATACGCATTGATTTGTATGAACTTATTATAAAATCTACTGGAGGCTAAAGGCGCGTAAAAGAGCGAAGAGAGAGGCGCGTGAAAGACGATAATCGTAAATAATGGTATGCCATCAGGCGATCTGTCTACTCGATTGCCGGTCATAAATCATAAAAACCCAGCTGACTTGGTAGTAACTTATTTATTACAAAAAACTAAGGATAAAAGTATATCAAACAATTAACTAATTTAAATATCGAATACGTACATGTAAATGTTTCAATTTTTATAGGTCTCATCACTTAGCCTAGGTAGTTTTTGAAAGAGTCGAGCGGCACGCTTTTGATATTTGCCGCCAAAAAGCCGTGCTGTGGCCGCGCGCGCCGCCCGCCGCCCGCGCCCGTGCCGCATAGCGTCGGCATCCTTTAAATTTCGCCGAAAGTCGATAAAAAACTATTTTGTTTTGAAATAGATTTTGGATTTTAGTTGCGGTTTTTCTCTCGAGGTAAAAGGTTGTCGTCTGAGTTGAGTTTCACTATTAGGTCGTGTTTAAAAACGTAGTGTTGTGTTGTTAAGTTTTAAATGATACTCGTAATGAGTTATGGTGCTAGCAACGATTTTCAAAATGCAAGAAAAACATTTTCTAACAACTTTAAGATTTAACTTTTTTTTTCACCTTGCCGCGGTCACCTGATGGTCCATGGATTTAATGAACTTTGTACTAGGGTAGACTTAGTACCTACTACTTACTAGCAGTCATTCGGTACTCAATACTTATTTCCCGTAAGTAAATAGCTATTAGGCATAGTTTTTTTATATTATAAATGTTACACTGCCTATGTAAGGATACATGATCCTTCTCCTGGCGTGGAGCTTTATTTTATCATATTATAATGATAGGAAAATACCCACGTGCTAACACTCGGTTAACCTCTCGGGCTAGAATTGGCTTAAAGCAAAAGTTTAGATATAATGTTATATCACAGAATATAAAATTATATCAGTATAATTATAATTTAAAATACCGACCTGATTGTTCTGAATCCTCCAACATAATTATTCTTTTGTAACCTTTGTTACTATTTTCTTCTAACTTTCGAAGCTTGCGCTTATAGCGGCGAATTTTATCTTCATTACTCCTTTTCGGCATGTCGATATCGATAAATTAAATACTATTATTGAGTACGTGCGATCGCTGCCACGCTCGGAAAAAGAATGAGGCAAGCCGGCTGGCGCAACATGATGGTAAGCAAAATAAAAATTTTCGATTACCCTCAAAATCGATTCTCTAAACGTGCGGATTAATGCCTGTTAGGTTAAAGGACTACATTGTTAATTACTGTATCTGAAGCATTCTTTATTTCGTCGCTTCATTAAGCGACGAAATATAATTAATAATAATTCGTAACTTTGTACACCGATCATAATAAGTAAAACTATAATAACTAATTTTTTGGCAAGGAGAAATTGCACCTAGGTCTAGAAGTTTATGTATAGATTCTAATATATAGGGTCGCTCATTAATTGGCAAATTATTATTTAATGGAATTAAAAATTGTTTTACTTCTTTACAAAATGGAATAGAAAAACCCTCTGCGACCCAATTTAGAATCTCGGAATTATCCGCTATTTTTCGCCAACAATTAATAAAATGCTGAATTCTTCCAGCGTGTACCTCTATTGCTGAGCCGTTGCACGCGGCTGTCTGCTCTGAGCAGGTCTCTGGTGTGCTGGGACTGAAACTTGTGACTTCCGGCCCACTGGAGTTCCTCTCGTCCTCTGCCCTCCTCTCCCCCCCCCCTGTTCGACGGGAAGCGAGGAGGGCCGGCCCAGTTTCCCAGCTGGCGTGAGCGGCTCGTTGATGGTTGGTAAAGATAGGACGTCGATATAGACTGCGAAGGCGTCGTCTTGGGGTTTGGCGGCGCCTTTTTAATCTGCAACCCTTGTTTTTCAATAGTCTTGGAGGCCTTAATTTTTTCGGGAAGTTGATTTCCAAATAGTAAATCATCGTGTTCGATATCTTGCATTAAGCTTAAAAAGTTCTTGTCTAATCCGGGTGTAATAAATTTTTTGCGAGATTCGACAAAGTGCAAGTCGCACAATATACGGCAACTGTCACTCAGAAACTTTATGGCTGAAAGCCTGTCATTTTTTTCATCTAATATTATATCTGCGATTACAAAAAAAAAAAAAATGTGGGTACCGACATACACATTTTCTTCTTGCAAAAGCAGAATGCTATTTTTTAACGGTTTTCTTTTGGCTGATGTTTTCAGACAAAAATGATAACGTCGAGCCCGAGGCCGTTTCATTATTGCCCGAACCTCTCGACCAGATTATTGAAGATGCGATTGAGGGTACCGACCAAAAATTTAGTAACTGGTTTAGAACCGGCCACCTTACAGTTGGACTCAGAAATCCTCACTGCTCTTGGTGAAACCACTGAAGAGGCTCCTAAATTCGGACCTAAGATACATGAAAAGCTATCATGTCTTTGGTTACCGATATTGAAAAAAGGCTTAAACAAAGACTATAAAGAAAAACTTATCAAGGATTATTTAATACCCGAGAATTGTACATTGTTGCAACCACCCAAACTGAACCCTGAAATTTTGGTCGCAGTTTCTGAAGGTACCCGCAACCGCGATAAAAAAGTAGAAGCCGTACAAATACAATTAGGACAAGGTATTGTTGCTATTAATAAAGGATTAGATGAAAAAAATGACAGGCTTTCAGCCATAAAGTTTCTGAGTGACAGTTGCCGTATATTGTGCGACTTGCACTTTGTCGAATCTCGCAAAAAATTTATTACACCCGGATTAGACAAGAACTTTTTAAGCTTAATGCAAGATGTCGAACACGATGATTTACTATTTGGAAATCAACTTCCCGAAAAAATTAAGGCCTCCAAGACTATTGTAAAACAAGGGTTGCAGATTAAAAAGGCGCCGCCAAACCCCAAGACGACGCCTTCGCAGTCTATATCGACGTCCTATCTTTACCAACCATCAACGAGCCGCTCACGCCAGCTGGGAAACTGGGCCGGCCCTCCTCGCTTCCCGTCGAACAGGGGGGGGGGGGGGCAGAGGACGAGAGGAACTCCAGTGGGCCGGAAGTCACAAGTTTCAGTCCCAGCACACCAGAGACCTGCTCAGAGCAGACAGCCGCGTAAAACGGCTCAGCAATAGAGATACACGCTGGAAGAATTCAGCATTTTATTAATTGTTGGCGAAAAATAACGGATAATTCCGAGATTCTAAATTGGGTCGCAGAGGGTTTTTCTATTCCATTTTGTAAAGAAGTAAAACAATTTTTAATTCCATTAAATAATAATTTGCCAATTAATGAGCGACCCTATATATTAGAATCTATACATAAACTTCTAGACCTAGGTGCAATTTCTCCTTGCCAAAAAATTAAAAATGATTTCTTTTCTAGTATATTTTTAGCGCCTAAGCCAAATGGGAAAAAAAGGTTTATTTTAAATCTTAAAACTTTAAACAATTTTATTTCTAAAATTCATTTTAAAATGGAGGATCATAGAACTGCAGCTAGGCTCATGCCCAAATCTGGTTTTATGGCAAATATCGATCTAAAAGAAGCATATTTTTTGGTTCCAATTATAAAATCACACCGAAAATACTTACGTTTTCATTTTGACGGTGTTTTATACGAATTCAATGTCATGCCGTACGGATTGTGTATTGCACCTAGAGTCTTCACTAAACTAATGAAGGAAGTTATGAATTACTTACGTAATCAGGGTTTTATGTCGGTTATATATCTCGACGACATATTGTGTATCGGACAAACATACACTGAATGTAAAGTCAACGTGCAAGAAACAATAACTTTGTTACAGTGTCTGGGTTTTGTTATTAATAAAAGTAAAAGTAACTTCGAACCCCGTCAAGTCTGTCGGTTCTTAGGTTTTAATTTAAATACAAAAGAAATGTCTTTAAGTTTACCAGTCGAGAAACGTAACAAAATCTTGCAGATAGTAAATAAGTTTATTTTATTACCCAGATGTTCTATAAGAGAACTTTCACAATTTATTGGTATCCTCGTAGCCGCTTGCCCAGCGGTCAAATACGGTTGGCTTTATACAAAGACCCTAGAATACCAAAAATTTTTAGCATTACAGAAATATAAAGATTTTGACGTAAAAATGAATTTAACGCATTGTATATTACCGGACCTATTTTGGTGGAAACAAAACGTTTTGTCTACTAAAAATATATTAAGACGAGCTTGCGGGGGATGGAAAAAAAATGAATTATCTTTTCATATAGATTACTTAGAGCTGTTAGCAGTTTTCTTAGGACTCAAATATTTCGCTAGTTCATGTTTCGATTGTTCGATACTCTTAAGGATTGACAACACGACAGCTATATGTTATATTAACCGGATGGGTGGAACGCAGTTTCCCCATTTAAATAATCTAGCAAAAGAAATTTGGCAGTGGTGCGAGATACGACAGATATTTTTATTTGCATCTTACATTAGTACATCTGAAAATGTGGAGGCAGATCAAGAATCACGAAGAATAAATTTGGACACAGAGTGGGTTATATGAGGAAGCATTCCAAAAAATAGTTCAAACTCTGGGTCAACCACAAATTGATCTATTCGCATCACGCGTCAATGCCAAGTGTCGTCAATACGTCTCCTGGAAACCGGATCCTGATGCGGTTTCAGTTGACGCTTTTACAATTAGTTGGCATACCACTTTCTTTTATGCTTTTCCTCCTTTTAGTCTCATTCTAAAATGCTTAAGAAAAATTATTTGTGACAAAGCCACCGGAATTTGGGTTTTTCCGTACTGGCCTGGGCAACCTTGGTTTCCACTCCTCAAACGAATGCTCGTATCAGACTTAATTATATTTGAACCTAAAGATGAGCTTTTGTGTTCAAATTACAGATCCCGTCACCCGCTCCGTCGCAGCCTTTTCCTGGGGGCCGCGACGCTCTCAGGGAAGCATTCACTAGATTAAATACACCAGATGTAGCGCTAGATCTTATGCTAGCTTCGATTTCAATTAATACCATGAAACAATACTCGGTGACATATAAATTGTGGTGGTCTTTTTGTGCCGATAACTCTCTAAAGACCTTTGAAGCTTCAACGTCTTCAGTTATTAAGTTTATTGTGGATAATTTTAACAAAGGCGCCTCGTATGGCACTCTTAATAATCATCGGTCTGCCCTATCTTTACTCCTAGGGAGTAATGTCGGTTCAGACGAACGTATAAAACGGATCCTCAAAGGTATTTATAGACTAAAGCCTTCTCGTCCTAAATATATTTCTACGTGGGATCCAAAAATTGTTCTAGATTATGTATCTGCATGGTACCCACATAATAACTTAAACTTGATACAAATTACTAAAAAATTGACAATTTTATTAGCTATTTGTACTTCTCATAGAGTGCAAACGCTTGCATTGATTAAAATTTCTAATATAAGTAGGACAGATTCAGGTATAAGAATACTAATAAGTGATATAATTAAGACCTCGGCAGCTAATCGCGACCAACCTATTTTGTTTTTGCCTTACTTTAGCAGTGACCCAAAAATATGCCCGGCTAAGGCTTTGGAAGACTATTTGCTGGATACATCGAATTTAAGAAATGATGAAACAGCAGATAATCTTTTAGTGAGTTATAAAAAACCTCACAGGAAGGTGGCGTCACAAACGATCAGCAGGTGGATAAAACAGACACTCGCGGAAAGCGGCGTGGACGTGTCCATGTTCAGTGCACACAGCACTCGACACGCCTCCACCTCGGCGGCAGCCTCCGCAGGTGTCTGCATCGACACCATCAGGAGGACGGCCGGCTGGACCAGCTCTTCCGCCGTATTCGCACGCTTCTGCAACCGTCCTGTGGTCGATGACGGAGCATATGCTCGATCCGTTTGTGGGGTTACCGATAGCACTAATTGAGTGCCATATTTGTTGATTTTCACATAAGGCTGATTATTATTAATTGTACTTATAATGTTAAATTAAGTATAAGAGTAATAAAAAGTTTTTTCCTACTTTGTATCTTACTGACTCTAAACATCTACATTGTATAATTACTGTATCTGAAGAATGAAGCGACGAAATATAATATAAGATCAAACGAACTTCTTGAAGTGAATTTCGATCATTATTATATGAGTCGCTTCATTCGAAGATACAAAGTTCCCACCCACCCACAACCAACAGGGAAAAAACACAATTCTCTAAAAGAATGAGGCAAGCCGGCTGGCGCAACATGGTGGTAAGCAAAATAAAAATTTTCGATTACCCTCAAAATCGATTCTCTAAACGTGCGGATTAATGCCTGTTAGGTTTTGGACTACATTGTTAATTACTGTATCTTCGAATGAAGCGACTCATATAATAATGATCGAACTTCACTTCAAGAAGTTCGTTTGATCTTATATAATAATTCACCAATGCGACTTCGAGCACCCATTTTATTATTATTATTATTTATTTATTACGTCATACCAATAAACAAAAAATATAAAATAAAGACCTACAAAACTGTTCTTCAGTTTGTCTGTAGGATCAATGTTACAAAACTTAATATTATAGACAGAGTATAAATATAAAATTAACAAAATACATCATTAATAATACTAATGATAACAAAATGAGATATTGTAATAACAAAAACAAGCAAAATAAAATTAGAGTAATTATTAATTGAAAATAATAATAATAATTATCTAATTAATATATTTTAATTATTAATTAATTATTATTTATTGATATTAATTTTCGGTGGTGCGGGATGTACACTAAGGTAATAAAGTAAAAATGTGTTTGTACATGTTTTTTTGGAAGGCTTTTGTTTTGGTCTCGTGTCGGATATCGTTTGGTAAGCTATTTAATACATATGGTTTTATTTAACCCTGGTCCTTTAACGTGGTCCTTTTATTTAAAGTTCGGTCCCCAAAGTTGTTTGGCTAAGAATTCTAATTTCAAATTAATTTTATTTTAAAAACATGGAATTCTTTTTCCAAAAGTAGTCATTTGTTTATTGATTAGTGTTACATTTTCATCGCATTTTAATCTTTTTCGTCATCATGGATACGTTGAAAATTCGAGTAATTATGGAATATGAGTACCGTCGTGGCAGCAACGTGGCACAAGCGGCACGCAACATCAACGACGTTTACGGAGCTAACACTACAAACCAACGCACCACCTGTTATTGGTTTGCTCGCTTCCGTTCTGGAAATTTCGACCTAAAAATGAACCTCGCGGTCGTCCGAAGACTTTGGTCGACAATGACGAGTTAAAGGCGATTGTGGAAGCTGATGATACACAATCTACGGCTGAATTAGCAGCAGCTTTCGACGTTAGCGTCAAAATAATATTGGTTTGCGTCAAATTGGCAAGGTAAAAAAGCTTGACAAATGGGGCCCCCACGAACTCAATGATCGCCAGCGCGAAGTACGCGTCGAGACGTGCCTTGCACTGCTCAACAGACACACAAATGAAGGAATTTTGAACCGCATTGTTACCTGCGATGAAAAATGGATTCTGTTTGAAAACCGCAAGCGCTCAGCAAGTTGGTTGGATCCTGGTTCAGCACCTAAACAATGCCCTAAACGAAAACTTACCCCTAGAAAAGTGATAGTCACTGTTTGGTGGTCTAGCGCCGGTGTGATTCATCACAGCTTCTTACCAAACGGGGTGAGCATTACTGCAGATGTGTGAATGTGAAGAACTGAACACAATGATGGAGAAGCTGGCACATCTCTAACCAGCATTGGTCAATCGCTCGTCTCCGCTGCTCCTGCACGACAACGCGCGACCTCATACTGCACAGCAGACGGTCACCAAGTAGCAAGAACTGGGGTTGGAAGCTCTCCGTCATCCGCCCTACTCATCAGACGTTGCGCCTACAGACTACTACTTTTTCCAGAATTTGGATAACTTCTTGGCGGGAAAAAAATTCAATACCCGAGAGGCAGTACAAAATGCCTTTAAAGAATTTGTTGCATCCCGTCCAGCTGATTTCTTTAAGAAGGGCATCAATAAACTGCCACTGCGTTGGCAAAGATGTATTGATTGATTGCATGGGTGATTACTTCGATTAATACAAATAAAAAACACATGAAAAAAATTCGTTTAAATTTGTTCATACAAAACGGCAAATTAGGTATTTACTAAGTAGGTGTATAAAATATATATATATATATATATATATATATATATATATATATATATATATAACGGCGCGCGCGATTTATTCGTGTGGGAACACGATATATTTAATTGCAATCGTTTAAAATCTGATTTGATAGTTTTATAATGTTGTTATCTGTCGGAGCGGTGAACACCGGATGGGGTTTTGAGTGACGCTGTCTAACTGACTTTTGACATTTGATAGCTGTTGTCACTTGTCACTTGTCTGCCAACTGGCTGTTAGATTTCGAATGTCAGGTGGAACGGTGTGTGCTCCCAAACCCATCGGCTCCAAATCTAGCGATATCTGTTTAATCACGTATAGTTTTGTTATTACGAGTTGCTGAACGATTAAAAGAAAGTATACGGAGCTGATACAGTGTATTATTTCAACGTATAAACATACGCCCACACACACATGGAGGACGACCATACACCACCGAGGTCGGATCAGTCACATATACCTCTCGGCGATCCGATATCAGAAGTGGGATTACCTGGGACGTCGCAACAAGATGCAGGTCAAAATTTTCATACTATTGGAGAGGGTAAAAACGATCATTGGAAGCTTTTATTCGAAATGCAACAACGTCAAATGATGGAATTGATTCGTGCTATAAAGGAACCAAGTCCTAATTATTCGCAAATGACGTTTCCTGAATTTAACCCAGATCTTCCTGATAGTGACGCACGGGCGTGGTGTAATACTGTGGATTTGTGTATACAGGAAAAACCACTAACAGGTGGTAGTTTAATAATTGCAATGAGTAGAGCTCTCAAAGGATCCGCAGCCTCATGGTTAGCGCAGAACAGCTTCGCTGGCATATCATGGCGCCAATTAAAAGACCTGTTTTTGGCTCGTTTTGATTTTGTTGAGACTCCAGCTGCAACCATGTACAGATTGTTCAATGGAACTCCAAAAGACGGTGAATGCATGTCTTCATACGCTTCACGTTTTCTAAGTACTCTAATGAGTCAGTGGCGATCATTATCGGTGGAGCAAATTGCAATCGCAGTCACTATAGCACATGCCTCTAGAGTTGACCCACGATTACAGCGACTGGCTTTTACCACCGAAATTGACACTAGAGTTAAACTACAGCAAGAACTGATGGCCTTAACTTATCGTAAAAGGAACCACCCAGAAAAACTAAGCCCACCAAATGATGTGAAGAAGCCACGTACAGACCAAGCGAGACGTTGCTATAATTGTGGCAAAATGGGTCACGTGTCTATTGAATGTTTAGCTAAGTGCAATCGAGACAGCGTTACTAAAGTTCGTTCTGAGTTTTCAGGTACTAATAAACCACAACGTGTTAAAGATGATGGAGTCTTGAGAAGGCCGCTACCCACTTGCTACTCCTGTAATGAAAAAGGTCATATCGCAACACATTGCCCCAAAAAGGACTCCAAAGATGGCCACATGGAACGCCGGGTCGATGTTTGTGCCGTTCAACCAGCTACCGGATACTTCAGCACCGAAACGGTTGAGACGTTTTCATTTTGTTTTGATTCCGGTGCTGAGTGCTCTTTGGCTAGGGAAAGTGTAGCTAATAGATTCCCAGGAAAAATACAAAATACTAAAGTTATATTGACAGGTATTGGTAATTCTAGTGTTAATTGTAATTTACAAATTCTGACTACAGTAATTATACAGAGTTATACAATACAGTTACTATTTCACATTGTGCCTAACCACTGTATTTCTAATAATATTATGGTCGGAAGGGATTTGTTTTCGTTGGGGTTTTCTGTCCAAATGTGTAAGGACAATATAATTTTGAAAAATAATAGTGTAGTATCAATTTGTACCGTGGGTAAGTCTATAAGTAATTTTGATGAAATTGAAACCAATATACCAATTAAGCATAGACAGAAGTTAATTTTATTGCTTGAGGGATATTCGAATTATTTTGTAGTTGGTACACCTACTGGTCGCGTAAGTACTGGACAGATAGAAATAAAATTAATAGACCCTAATAAGACGGTACAACGTAGACCGTACAGGCTTAGTCCTGATGAACGTCAAGAGGTACGAAATAAAATTAAAGAGCTTTTGCAAGCCGGAATTATTCGGGAGAGCAGTTCGCCATTCGCTAGTCCCATTTTATTAGTAAAAAAAAAAGATGGAACTGATCGTTTATGTGTGGACTATCGAGAATTAAATAGCAACACAATTCCTGATCGTTATCCACTGCCCTTAATTTCCGATCAAATTCAGAGACTTGTAGGGGCTTATTTCTTTACATCATTAGACATGGCCAGTGGCTATCACCAAATTCCGGTTGAGGAGAGATCTGTAGAGCGTACGGCTTTCGTCACCCCAGACGGACAATTTGAATATGTTTCTATGCCATTTGGTCTGCGCAATGCACCCTCGGTTTATCAGCGCGCTATTAACCAAGCCTTAGGTTGTTTAACTGAATCATTTGCGGTAACGTATCTTGATGACGTCATAGTTCCATCTCGAACTGTAGAGGAGGGGATAGATCGGTTGCAAAAAGTTCTAAAGGCTCTGACTAAAAGTGGATTTTCTTTGAACCTTAAAAAATGTTCATTTATGAAAACCAGGGTAGAATTTTTGGGTTACGAGGTTTCTGCTGGAGAAATACGACCAAACCCGCGAAAAATAATGGCTTTGACACAATTATCACCACCTCAAACCGTTACTCAGCTTCGGCAATTTATAGGGTTAGCCTCCTATTTTAGGCAATTCGTGCCTAGTTTTTCTCAAAAAACAGCCCCTTTATATAGACTAACGTCGGGGAAGGGTAAAATTGCGTGGACACCAACGTTTGAAAAAATTAGAAAATAAATTATAGACGTACTGACAGACAAACCAATCTTAACGATTTTTGACCCTGATAAACCAATCGAATTGCACACGGATGCTAGCGCTGATGGTTATGGTGCCATATTAATACAGAAAATTGAAAATAAGCCACGTGTTGTTGAATATTACAGTCGTCGTACTAACTCAGCTGAATCCAGGTATCATTCATATGAGCTGGAAACTCTAGCCGTAGTAAATGCAATTAAACACTTTCGGCATTACTTACATGGCAAAAAATTTACTGTCGTAACTGACTGCAATGCTGTTAAGGCATCTAAATCTAAAATAGATCTTACCCCGCGTGTTCATAGGTGGTGGTGTTTCTTGCAAACTTTTGAGTTTGATATAGAATATCGTCAGGGAAAGCATATGGGACATGTAGATTTTTTGTCTAGAAATCCCTTACCTGCACCAATGCAGCCAGTAACTAGACATGAACAGAGACGCATTAATTTAACAGAAATTTCTAATAATTGGCTATATGTGGAACAGCAAAAAGATACAGAGTTAAAATCACTTATAACTAAATTGCAGGCAAATGATCTTGATAGCGAAATAGCTAAAACGTATGAAATTAGGCGCGGCGTATTGCATCGTAAAATTGAACGTAACAGTAGAAGTGTATGGTTACCAATTATACCAAAGGCCTTTCAGTGGGCTATCATTAATCATGTTCATGAAAGTATCATGCATCTTGGGTGGGAAAAGACACTCGAGAATACTTACTGTCATTATTGGTTTCCCCATATGAATAAGTACGTCAGGAAGTTTGTAGACAATTGCATTACTTGTAAACTATCAAAGTCTCATTATGGAAAAGTTCAAGCTGAATTGCACCCGATTCCTAAAGTAACAACTCCCTGGCATACTGTGCATATGGATGCGACTGGGAGGCTTAGTGGCAAGAGGGATACCAAAGAGTACGTGTTTGTGACTATAGATTCTTTTACTAAGTTTGTCCTCCTATATCATACTAAGAATATTGACGCAAGTAGTGCTATTAGAGCCTTAAAATCAAATGTTTCTATATTTGGGGCTCCTGTACGTGTAATAGCGGACCAGGGTAGATGCTTTGCCGGCAAAGACTTTAGGGATTTTTGTGAATCTCATAATATAGGCTTACATTTGATTGCCACGGGTACCAGTCGAGCGAATGGGCAGGTTGAGCGCGTCATGTCCACGTTAAAAAATATGTTAACAGCAGTCGAGTCAGGCAACCAAAAATCATGGCAGGCTGCTCTACCGGATGTCCAATTAGCCATAAATTGTACAGTAAATCGTACTACTAAAGCGAGCCCCCTTGAACTTTTAATAGGAAAAGTCGCCAGACCCCTGCAATTAATGACTTTAGATTCAGACGAAACTGATATAGACCTAGACATGATTAGAGACCAAGCATCCAAAGCAATAGTGGTAAATGCTACCGCGGAGAAAGTAAGGTTTGATAAAAATAAAGCTAAGGTAAAGAAGTTTTGCGTAGGTGATTACGTGTTGTTAGAAAACCATGAAAGGAATCAGACAAAATTAGAACCAAAATTCAGAGGGCCGTTTATGGTTTCGGAGCTGCTTGACGGTGACAGATATTGTCTTATGGCACTTGATTCCAATCGGACGTATAAGTATGCGCATGATCGTTTACGCGCCATGCCAGAGTGTTACGTCCCATTGGAATTGAACTGTGCTCTGGAAACAACAACTGATGTAGAGTCAGGACACACCGAAAACGGCGATAGTGAGTAGACTAAATGAATGTGTTGAGACTTGTGATTTGTAATTTGTGTGGTCTAATTGAATAGTTACTTTAAGTTTAAATGAGTACACATGAAGTGTTGACCTTTGTAGTTAATGTAGCCTGTGTGGCGTAGCCTGTGTGGCGTAGCCTGTGTGGCAGAGCAGCCTGTGTGGCACAAAAGTATGTAGTATGTTAGTAGTATAGCAATTTTCATTGTAAAGTAATACGTGTTTATAATCAAGGTGATTAAGGCTGTAATTTTTAGTTGTATCCAGATTATTGTTTCAATATGAAAATTGGTTACATAAATGACATATAGGATTTCCTTAGAGTTTTATTATTTCTTGAGTAACAGTTGTCCATTATGAGGTCAGTGTGGCCGAGTGTATAAAAGCGTAAAGTGTGTCTTTTAATTATTTTCAGACCTGGACGATAATACACACGAGGACGTGTGAAATGCAGGACGGCCGTAACGGCGCGCGCGATTTATTCGTGTGGGAACACGATATATTTAATTGCAATCGTTTAAAATCTGATTTGATAGTTTTATAATGTTGTTATCTGTCGGAGCGGTGAACACCGGATGGGGTTTTGAGTGACGCTGTCTAACTGACTTTTGACATTTGATAGCTGTTGTCACTTGTCACTTGTCTGCCAACTGGCTGTTAGATTTCGAATGTCAGGTGGAACGGTGTGTGCTCCCAAACCCATCGGCTCCAAATCTAGCGATATCTGTTTAATCACGTATAGTTTTGTTATTACGAGTTGCTGAACGATTAAAAGTATACGGAGCTGATACATTGTATTATTTCAACGTATAAACATACGCCCACACACACATGCAGGACGACCATACACCACCGAGGTCGGATCAGTCACATATACCTCTCGGCGATCCGATATATATATATATATATATATATATATATATATATATATATATATATATATATATATATATATATATATATACATTTGTATACATTTTATACACCTACTTACATAGTTTCATTGTTACCTACAGTCAACCACGTTACATCTTTCGGTTATTGTCGTTTTTCACACACCGTCTGTAATTTCGATAGAAAAGCGATGATTGCCGTTGAACATTAAGAATTTAGTTGCACTGTACACTGGTTTCGTTATTTGTCAAGCAACATTTTGTGCGTGGTATTTACGAACCACACTGCAGGCGGTGCAGAGCAGGGATTTCCAAAGTGGGTTCCGTAGGATAGTCATCAAGGTTCCGCCAAAATTATTTGAAATTATGAAATTAGGATATTTACTTGGTTCTTTGCAAAAATCCGGACTAGGGCATTATCTACGCCAGAGGTCCAAGTACAATTACAGAAAATAGCATGATAAACATTTTCTGAAAACTCCCATTAAACATGGACAGCCTTGCAGTGGCGTATGCCGCCCAGACTTTGAAGGTCACGCGACCGCTGCGTAATTTCGGCCATGCGATTATGAATCAACGAATATTATTTTATAGGATAATTTGATTAAAATTTAAAGTCACACATTACACATTTTTGGTACAAGAATTGAATATTTATCACGCTCCTTGAATATCTATTTCTGTTTTGAAAACACCCTGCATAATTATAAGAAAAGAAAACGAAAAGACAGATAATTACATAATAATATAACTGAATATGTATAATATAACATGTATAACATCAGCAGAGCTACCAGCACAAATTAAAGAAAGAATAACAGATCAACAGCTACATAGTTAGCTTTCGATTTGATTGCACTACTTACAAGCATACGGTGTGTCCACAATTGTGTGGAAAAGTTGTGGGCCGCTGAAGTGGACGTCAAAATCTTCAAATTTGGGTCGATTTATATCCTTCTATGAAAGCTGTTCCTCTGTACGTAAGTATTTATACACGTAAGTATATAGTCTCTGAGTGCGGCCTTCATATTATAATATTGTAACGTTGACTTTCACAAAATTCTATGTAACTCTAACTAAATATCGATTTACTACGAGTATTTCTACGTTCTAAGTGTAATGCATATATTTATGGATTGGAGCTAACATGCAACTCGATGTAAAGTGTTATCCACATTTAAACTAACATCAAACTTAGTTTAGCGTGTCTTCCGGCGATCGCAACAGTTGAATAAGAAATTCTGTATTCCAGTCTGAGTCATGTAACACAAAGTGCACTGTATTTTCTTGATGTCCTGTAGCTTTCGGATTTTAAATTACTTTTAACATAAAAATTTAGGCGATATTTTAGTTAAAAGAAAATAGCGCATTATAAAGTAAAATTGAGATCGGATTGAGTCTATTGGTAAATATTAGGTACTTACATATGAAATTGGCGTTTTGTCGTACGGACACTTTGATCTCAAATATATCTTCTTTGGTTAGGAATTCCAATTTCAAATTTAAACCGCTATTTACTCATGCATTTGTGTTTCGAAAATCGTAATTCATTTGTTTTTTCCTCTTTTGGTTTTTCTTTGCGTCACTCTGTTTACAAAATGGAAAACTTGAAATATCGTATTATTTTCGAGTACGAGTTCCACCGTGGCACCAGTGCTGCAGAAACGGCTCAAAGGATTAATGATGTGTATGGCGGCGGTGTCGCAAAAGAAAACACAGTGCGTTTTTGGTTTTAACGTCGGTTTCAACGCCTCGTGGATGGCCGGAGACCAAAGTTGATAATGAAGAATTGTAGGCTATTGTGGAAGCGGATCCAGCGCAAACCACGTCCAAGTTAGCTGCAGGCTGCGGTGTTAGTGATAAAACTGTTATAATCCACTTGAAGCAAATTGGGAAGGTGAAAAAGCTTTTAAGGTGAGTACCTCATGAATTGAGTGCAGCAAACGCGCGTCGACTGCTGAGTTACATTACTCAACCGGCACAATAATAAAGGGATTTTAAATCGAATCACTTATGATGAAAAGTGGATCCTGTAAAATCTGGCCAGACGATTACGGCAGATGTGTATTGCCAGCAACTGCAAATCATGATGGAAAAGCTAGCTGCTAAATAACCGAGATTGGTTATTCGCTCATGGCTACTACTGCTTCAGGACAACGCTAGACGGCTACCAAATTAGAGGAGCTTCAATTAGAATGTCTAAGACATCCACCGTACTCCCCGGACCTTGCTCCAACAGATTACTATTTTTTTCGAAATTTGGATAACTTCTTGCAAGGGAAAAAATTCAACTCCGATGGGGCAGACCAAAGCGCCTTCAAAGATTTTATTAATTTCTGTCCGAATGGTTTTTTTATTAAAGGAATCAATGAACTACCTATTTTTGCTATGAGAAGCAAAAGTGCATAAATAGCAATGGTATATACTTATATACTTTGATTAAATAAATATATTGTTTAAAAAAAACGACATTATGTTCCTCCTTTACAAAACGCCAACATCATATGTAATCACCTAATATTTAAAACTGCATTTTTAGGCCTCCACAAAAACAGAGGGGTATTATAAGTTTGACGTGTTTGTATGTGTATGTGTGTTGTCGTGGCAGCTAGCTCGGCGGCAGAGGCGGTAGCTCCCAAACGGATGAACCGATTTTGATAATTTTTTTTTGTTCGAGAGCTCGACATAACCATGATTGGTCAAACAGTCATCGTTTTTCATCATCATCATCAGCTCACTGCTTAAAAATTCGGGGGTTACATCAAATGTTAAATTTTGTTTATAAACCTAGTCATTTCAGTGAATAATATTATGCGATTCTACGGTAGGCTGTAGAGTATTCATCCTTACAATAAAAGGACGTTAGTGATGATGATGAATGTGATTGTGGGTAAAATCGCATGCACGCAGTACAGGTAAGGAAAAATATTTTTTAGCAGTTTAATCGTTTTCATGATTTGTTCGTATTTTATCGACGTTAGCAGTCAGTCGTTTACCGTAACAGGAGCTATGGCTATCTGCTAAACATCGAATTCCTCGACTGTGCGTCTAAATTTGCTCAAATGTAAAGCTTATTTGCATACTAATTCGGTTGTAACATTTGTAATTGAAAACGTTGTTTGCCCTAACTTTTTATGTACACTTCGAGCTACAAATTCAAATTGTTTAAATAACAAAAACATTTGCATTAAATAGAAAATAAAATATTTTGTTATTTCACTAAATGTTTTGCGTTTTGCGTATTAGAACACTTGGTAATGTCCGGATAAAATACATATACGACTGATCTCTGTGACAAGTTTTATTCGGTTTGAACAGATGCCAAGTAGTGCCTTATTATAACATTATTAATGTTATTTAACTAGATATTTCCTGCGACTTAGTGCGCGCAAAGGAAATTCCGCAGGAACCGCAAATTTTAACGCGAGAAAAAGTAGAGTGTGTGCTTAAGACCGCACGTTAAGCACACACTCTACTTTCTACCGCGTGAAAACATTAATTGAGAATCGTAAGAACGTATATATACACGTAAATAACCACTAAGAGCGTGACGGATCAGCCTCATACACAACCGACGAAGAAATGTGTGTGCGGTGCTTTCTCGCTCGGGTACACTCGGTGGTCCCGAGTTCGCCCGATCGAGCCTTTCACCTCAGAGCGTGACGGATCAGTCTCACTTCCCAGCCTACGAAAATATGTGTGCGGTGCGCCAATAGCAGTTTACACTACAAAAGAATTGGAAATGTCCATCCCCGTGGTCTACCTCTACATCTGTACCTATCTGCCGAACATAGAAATCGATCCAGTAGTTTCAGAGCCTATTCAATGAAAACAAACAATCAAAAATTTCCTCTATATAATAATATTAGTAAAGCTGATATCATATAATTGAATAGAATTGAAGTTACATAATATATGTATAGAATACGAGTATACTGTTTTGCCGAATGGTATTATAAGTTTTTGGCGTGTTTGTATGTGTGTCTATCTGTGGCATCATACCACCCAAACGGATTAGCTTTTTTTTGTTCGAAAACTGACGGATCGAGAGTGTTCATAGCTATAATTCATCACTATCAGCTCGCTCACTGCTTGAGAATTCGGGGGTTAGTTAAAAATTTTAAATTTTTTTTTTGGCATATTTGTCTCGGAGCAACATTATGGCTAATCAGTATTATGAGCCATTATTATATTGCACATTACACTAGATGCAGAAATTATACTACAAATAAACTCTGTATCTAGTGTAATACATACACATGAACATACATAAAATATATTCAGATATCATGTCCGTAATGAAGCAACATCGCCCCCATAAATAAAGAATATACAACCAGTACTCACAGGAGATTCATAAACAGAATAATTATATACGCGGTGGTCGTTACTTACTAGATGAATACATAAAATACTAGCCATTGCCAGCGGCTCCACCCGCGGGAATACGGTATCCCACGGGAATACTGTACTTTTACGGGATAAAAAGTAGCCATGTTTTAATCCAGAGCCGAAACTACTAGCATACGAAATTTCATCGAAATCCGTTCAGTTTTCCGTGGAAGAGTAACAAACATCTATCAATCCTCACAAAATTTTCACATTTATAATATCAGTGTGACTATAACGTAACACAGTTACTACACTATAAGTTATAATGCTACCAATTTAACTGTCACATATTTACCATGCAATAAATAAATACAATACCACGCGGTTTTGTATTTAACAAAACCGCGTGATTGTTTTGTTTTTTGGTAGGTTGGTTTTTTAAACGATATCTTTATAGTAACTTAAAACTTCCATCCCCTATTTTATCCTCTTAAGGGTTGAATATTAGAAAATGTAGAAATACGTAACTCATTATTATACCGTACTCAATTCAAACGAAATTTCATTATATATATATATATATATATATATATATATATATATATATATATATATAAATATATATATATATATAAATATAGATAGATATAGATAGATAGATGGTACAAAACCCTTCGTGCAGGAGCCCTTCTCGCACTTGGCCGGGGTTTCTAAAATAATATTACAACATTTTTATCAAATAAAAGTACATTCCTTTGAATAGATCGAGCTTCGTCAGCGTTTCGCAAGTGTTTGCACTCAGACAATCAGTCGTTTACAGAGAACTGCAATTGTGAGAAGTTCCAGTCTTTTCAAGGACCTCCGTGGCTCCGTGGTTAGTGCGTTGGTGCTTAAGCCGGAGGTTGAGCGTTTGAATTCCGCGAATGGGTGTGTATTAAATATGTGTATTATATAACAAAAATCTTAAATATATGTATAGTATAAAAGTATTAAATATATTTTCGTTGTCCGGTACCCGTAACACAAGTTCTTCGAGAACTTACCACGGGACCAGATTGACGTGGTGCAAAAGCATACATAGATATTATTATTATAGCAGTGCTGGATTTTAGATACTCTGTAGCGACTGAAAAAGTAAGTCTGTGGTATCTCGTGGTCAAGATACCGTCTACTTTAAACCGATTTCAAAACGAAGGGCGTATATAACGTAAGGGCGTATATACGCCCTATTGATATATTTCGCGGTCTCGTGAAACATATCTATCCCGCGAGAACCGTAAAATTTTTCGCGATTAAAAAGTATGCTAAGTTAATAAAATAAAACAGTATGATATGTTAATCCAGGCTAACCTACTTATGTGGTAAATTTCATTCAAATTCGTCGAGCCGTTTGAGCGTGAAATAAATACACACGTACATACAAACATTAATATGACATTTGTTCAGTTAGTATACCTACTATGCTATCCGAGCTATCCGACTATATAAAATCTGAAAATGAAAATACAATAAACCACTCATAAAATGTCTTGTTATTTATGAAATATTTAATTTAACCGCAGACCAAATAAAAAAGTTAAGTCACAGTTCGGCGAACCACGCACTGAGGTCGTTCTAAACTACGCCTCGCCGTGTCACACAGCGTCACGCACACACATAATATAACGAAACTACGCCTTACCGTGTAAGGTAAACTATCGCAGTGTGTGGATTTTTGTGTATATAATGCGTGTGGCTCACATAAAATCAGCTTTTGTTTTACAAAGCTCAGTGTTCACTATTATATTTAGTCTGAGGCTTATTTATATACACAGTTTTAATTTGAAAGTCGTGTCGAAGTATTTAATTGTTGTTAAACATTCTTAATAAAGTCTTGAGCTATAATTAAAACAGTTCAGTCATCTATAACAAATCACCCCACCTTTTAATGGGTCCGTACTCTGTACTAAAAACGGATACGGAACGCTTCGTTTTCCGTAAGTCTGTCAACACCCTTATTACAGAGGAACGCGGAGGTATCAAGTTGAGATTAATCAAAAACTTAGGTCTGAGGGTCAATTCTGCTAAATAAAACCTGCAATAATACAATTACAATCAAGTCCCGATACGCTAAAACTGCCAAACCGGTATTCTCGTAAACGTTAAACCAGTGTGAAACGCGTTATGATTGGTACGAAATTCATAAAATCAGTTTATGATAACATGACGCTTCACTTATAATACAATCAACGTAAAATGAAAGTCTACTTTAAATACGAGAATTAGCTTCTGATTGTTTACTGCTGCAAGGGATACCTTGCAACAGTAAACAATCAACTTCTGAATCTAAGAAACCAAAAGAAATTATGTATTTTACTGTCAAAATAGGTATGCGACATAAATAGAGCATTCCATTTATGTTGCATATTTTGACACTCGCTACGGAACCAAAACCTATAGTGTGGGTACTTTCCGTTGACCAAAAATCACACAAGAAAATCAAAAAACCCTTAAACCAGTTACATCACAAAATATACTTAACTATCATAAGACTATCAGTAGCCATACACCATAAAATTTATTGGTCGCCCAATCGATTTGACCAAATCGATTGGATCAGTTCCATATTGAGTAATGCCCGGAATTAATAACGTATCTAAAATATTAGATTGACTTCAATCTTAGATTCTCAAACAAAAATTGACGTAAATTGACGCGTAGTTAATCCTAGGATCGTTGAAATGTATTGAAATCTTGATCTCAGATAGCTGAAATGAGATTAAGATTGATTATTAATTTTGGGCGATAACCGGTATAGACCGTCATGCCGATTCCGCCAATTCACGCCCATGTCAGTTCTAGTCGATCAAGCTGATTTGGCGACAGTAAGGAACCGTCAGTGTGCGAGTCCGGCTCGGACTGGCCGGTTTTTTAGAGTTCGCTGTGTCATCCGAAACAAAAGCTATTCACCCAAGAATCGCCGAAACCCGAGTCATTGTTCATTGTACCAGCTTTGCTAGCGTTTTTCTACCTTACAATATAAAGAATTGTGATTTTCGGGGCTACTGGAACGGCTAGCGGGCGCTATGCCCCTAACGTTTTAACGTTTATAATTCGAACTGGGCAGTTTTATCGATTTCATTGTTCGTATGGAAAGTTGTAGCAAATTATCGTAACAATTTGACAAACACACGATCGATAAAACTGCACATTTCGGGTTACACCGTTAAATGGTAAATTGTTTGATGTAGGCTTAGGGCGGTATTAAAAATTATATTATTGTTAAGTAGCATTATAAATGAAGTAGGAAAGAAGTTGATGTATGTATTCCTAGTACTCGTAGACTTGTTTGATCAGTCAAAGCCAATAGCAATGAAATGTTTGCCAATGGGTTCACTCACTTTTGATGTCACCAAAAGAGCAACCCTGAAATACGCCGGGGATAGAAGTTATTAGCAAGAATAAAATCCAATATCATGTAGGTGGAGACGTCATGATCATAGTAGGTGGGTATATAGATGTATTTGTTGGTGTAAGAACTGTAGGTGTATGTTGTTAGATTACTGTTCAATCAAAAAACCTACCTCCGTTCATTGAAATTATAGCCATATGTAAAAGTATAACTACAATTTGAACACTGAAAACGTCTCCAACACCAAGAATCGTTTTTTTTTTCATAGATCGTCTCACGTTATTTCTATAAAAAAAAATTATTCTTGTTCATAACATAACCCGGCGTTTTTCGGGATTGCCCCTCCAGGCTTAGCATGCGCACCCTAGAAACACCGTAGAATCGACAAAATGACAAATTGAAGAAACATTAATACCATTCGGAGCAAAATAGTTCTTATTGTTAGGCAGCAAGGTCGATGCATCATCATTATAAGAAACAACATTTCTTTTCTTCCGAGCATTACCTCACAAAATGACCTCTTTGGTCAGCTAAATTAGAAACGTTTTCTTATTTCGATGTCAAATAAACTTAAATTAGGCCTTTTCATCCATTATTGGATGATTTATACAGTATTATCCGAGCGAAGTAACCACTTTTGAATACTGTATTGCCTGGGACAGTTGGTTTTTAAATGTCGTATGATTGCCCAAGCACATACGGCATTCTCACAGCATAGTCAGTCAGTCCAGAGGAATGACTGGTCAATACGTCTGGGGCCAACCATGTGCGGATTTCCTCACGATGTTTTCCTTCATCGTTAGAGCGTCTGTATAATGTACTTGAGATTAGGAAAAGTCTCATTGGTACACGCCACAACCTGGAAATCGAACCTGCAGTCTCTCGAGTGCGAATTAAACGGCCTTAGTAGTCTTAGTAGGTCTCAGTAGGTCTTAGTCTTACAATAATATCATCTACTCCACATCATGGCCCTCCTGGCTCCTAGACAAATAGTTTCTTTATGTTCAGTCATTTACTTGAAAATTTTATCATTCTTGACAGAAGATTTCCCGGCAGCCATTTTAAAAATATGACTATTTAGAAATGTTGACTTCTATTGACTACCATGTTACCATAGATTAAGAACTATTTTGCAACGCACTGTTTTGGATAGCATATTTCTTCTTTAAAATTAATTCTTCGGATCGCCAAGCTAAGCCCGCTGGTGACATCAAATATGTATTAATGTATAAGCCACTTTAACCTGTTCATATGGCGTTGTATTACAATCCATGACTATAATTATAGTACAGGTATGGTTAACCGAGTATTAGCTACTATTCATTTTGTTACAATGAAATAAATTGATTTCGGTTAGTACGGTCTGTTTAAATAGCGAAACACGAGCCTGTTGCATTTCATGTTACATTAAAATTAGGCGTACTTTATACACAAAGCTAGTTTAGACGCCGTTCATAAATGAGCCCTTACGGCACGCGTGTCAGATGTGAAACATCAAATTTGGTTTATATATCTTCTGTATGACATAACATATATGCTTTTGGTTGTTGGACTTGGTGGAAATTCATGTTCCACAGAAATAATACATAGAACAGCTAGTTTTAACATACTACAGGACCGGTCTCCACACCTTTGTCGAAACCGGACCTGTATTATATTAAAATGAATCTAAAATACCTTATAAAGTAGAAAAAGTGCTAGAATCTCTGTGTATTATTACAGTATGAATTAGCAGATCAGTAATCTCTTCATGGTGACGCGATACTCGCAACGTTCGCTATGGCAATAGACGTTCATCTATTTCTACTTCACGCACTGGCACACTTCGACGTCTTTCTCCTTAAAGTATCAGTCAAAGCCAAGTCCCTGATCTTAATATACCCCATAAATAGGGGAACATTTTTCAAGACGTCCGATTTACATAATAAGTGTGTCCGACAGAACGGAGGGGAAATAATGCTAATGCGACCCAATCCGACAACTACAATTGACTATCTATAAGTGAGATTTAAATGTAGATTTTGTTCAGTTCCTGCCAATCCAAAATCGTCATTATTGATAACATTAGTGCGTCGATTATCTGAACGTCGATCATCCGAACAACCGCTTATCCGAATTCATGTCAGCCTGAATAGGACGTGCCTACCTCCCTTGTGGAGTTTTTTTTAGAGTTAGTAGTAACTTTTTAATTTAATTTACTACAAGACTGTCTGTTTTTTAATTTAACATAAGTTCTGTGCAATTAAACATTCGCGTATGTCATTAATGATAATAAACAGTACGAATTTAAATAGGTTTCTCACTTGCCTGGACATAATATGACAAAGTACATGCAGTTCGATATTATCAGAACAAATGCGTAATCCGAACACCTATGTCAACAAATTAGTTCGAAAAATCGACGTTCTAGTGTATAAAGTGCTCTGGGACAAGGCTTTCCTCAATGTATTCTAGAAATACCAAACACCCGAAATCGAACCTGCCCGATGCTGCATCCCTTGCGAACAAGTCGATTTAGTACTAGGCAAACATGCTACGAAAATGATTTACAGATAGGGACTAAGGCCACAAATGACGGAAGCTTCTAACTTTTAAGTAAGTTTAGGTATCGACATTTTTTGCTCCTTAATAATAGGATTATAATGTAGCTAATATTAGTATTCTTATACTAACTAGCTTTTTCCCGCGGCTTTGCCCGCGTGGAGTAGAGAAAGTTCTTGGAGAAAAAACTTCTTCAGCAAATTATAATTATAAAACTCTATTCACTGTAATATGTACTGTATATACTATTGATAATGTTTTTTAGGGTTTCATACCCAATGGGTAAAAACGGGACCCTATCACCTCGACGCGACGTGCAAAACCGCTTGATATATATTTTTCACGCTAGAATATAATATAGCGCTTGAGCACTTTTTCGGAATAAAAAGTAGCCTATGTTTTAATCCAGAGCCTTCTACTACGATACCAAATTTCATCGAAATCAGCTCAGTAGTTTTTGCGTGAAATCTATCCATCCATCCTCTCAAACTTTCACATTTATAATAGTAGTTAGTAGGATTGTTATTTTCCTCGCTAGAGAGCTCCGATAAACGTTTGCGATGGCTGCTAATCAGTGCATATAGAACAAAGTGCGGTCTTCGACGTAGCCGCTATGTCACTGCATTTTGAATCTGTAATATCTTCGAAAATATTCATTCAAATTACATGCTGTAAAGGGCCATATTTATCTATATTAAATGCACAATGTATTATTTTAAGGTACTTAATTGGATAAGGATTAATGTTGTACTGCTTAAAATCGCTTCGTAAATAAGCTATTATTTCTCGTAAAAACGACCCTTCTAGGTAGAAACGTCGTAAAAGCCAAATGGCCATTTTACAGTACGGCCAAAAAACAAAAATCGTAATTTTGTTTCACGCATATTTTTTTATTCTTTGAAGTTATAATAAACCACTATAGCTCATTAAGCTTAGATTTTCGGGTAGTTTACTAAATAGAAACTCAAAATATTCTACATTCAATAGTTTCAGAGATCGCATGGCTTTTACTACAAAAAATCGAGTTGTAAATGGCTTTTACAAAACTTTTTTTTTGCTTCGCGACTATAACCATTTATTCATTTAGTTGTATAAGACTAATACATCGTTTTATAGAAGGTATTTTTGAATTAAAAGACAATTGTTATAATAAGAAAGTGTAATTTTGTGTATTAAATGCGACAAACATTATTGACAAATATCAAATTATTTTATAGTTTTTCATTATTTTAACGTAAAATTGTACTTTTCCGACAAACTTTAATAAAATTATCAAAATAAAATCAACGTAACCTCTAAATTATGGAAAACTAGGTAAGTATTTAACAATAATAGCTTTAGAAAATCAGTTCTTCGTATTTTAGACTAGGTAATAAGTCTTTTGGTGGAAAACTTCCTTGAAATATTTCCCAACTTGCAAATTAAAATATCTTAGATTCTAAATCTAAAAAAACATGAAAGTTATTCAAGTAATTCAATTGTATAAAAACTTAACAACAAAAAATAAACGACATACGTAATTTTATTATTCAGTCAACTCACTCATCACTGCAGTAACATTATCAAAATAAAATCAACACAATCTCTTAACTATGCAAAAATAGTAAGCATTTAACAATTATAACATTATCTTAATAAAATCATTTCTTCTTAATGTATTCGTAATGTCTACCGTATAAATCTTTTTGAGGAAAACTGCTCAGGTACAAACAATCTTAGCTTCTTAAACTAAAGTAAACATTAAAGATATTTTTATCTTTGGAATAATAGTGAATGGCACATAATAAAACTATGCTTACAGTACAATAAAAAACGTAGTTTTATACTTAATCTAAAACAATAAGAAACAACATAATAAAATTTAGTCATCATTCAGTCACGTCGTCATCATCATCTTCTTCGTCAGTCTCAGAAGAAACAACATAATAAAATTTAGTTATCATTCAGTCACGTCGTCATCATCATCTTCTTCGTCAGTCTCAATTAATGTGTTATTTTTATTAGCACTGTGCGGCATCTCTAAATAATCTCTGTGGAACCGTCTAGGAATCGTTCCATCTGTGCATAATTTTTTCAAATCTTTATACTTTTGTGCTGAAATAGGAACTTTATCTTTATAATATTGTTGCAAGTTTATGTCATAAAGTTCTCGTAAATAATCTGCATCTTGTGTTTGACGGATTTGAGGTTCATCTTCTTTCTTGCCTTCTCCTTTTCCTTTTCCTTTTCCCTTTCCCTTTCCTGTAATCTTCCCTTCTCCTTTGTTTTTTGTTTTTTTCAAATATGTAATTTTCTCGCTTACTGCAGCTTCTTTCATTGAATATTTTATTTCCATCTCGTTTAGGTTCTTTTTCTTGAAGGTAGCTGTGCGAATGCTCTTGAATTTTATGTTTCTTGACTTTTCTTTTGTGAAAGTTTCAGCCGTTAAGTCGTCCCAGTTGATAAAATCTGTATGTTTTATTACATTGACTTTATACGGCTTAGGTTTCTTCCTTGCAGTCTGAAAGTAGGAAGGCCACTCAGTAGGACTCCATACGATGATTTTTTTTACTTCCGATTCAATTGTAGCGTGAACAGAATCGGCAGGTATGTAAGTATGGCCTGGGAGTAGATAATTTATTTGGATTACTCGCAGATTATCAGATTTCAGTAAAAAGTAATTCATTACGGATAAAACGACTCTATTTTTGTTTTGACCTGTGCACGAATCACAGTACAAAATCACTGTTTCAATTCCTTGACGGTCCAATTCTTTGAGATAGAAATACAAACAAGTAGCTATCTCGTTGCTACCTCTCTTTCCATCACACTCGCCCCATGCATAGCAGTAGACATTCTGCGTTCCACTTTCATACACTGTAAAATTAAATACGGCGTACTTTCTTGCATAGTATAATAACATGCTCTCACCATACGGAGTATTAAGAACTTTTTGAAGATCAAAACTGCTGCACACAGTTTTAGCCTCTTTCAAAGTTTGGTGAGCTTTGAATCTTTTATATGACGCCTCTTTTTCTTCTTAGTGTTCTTTCAGTATTTTTTTCTCTTCCTCTATCATTTCCTCGAACGAATTTTCAGCTTTTGTACACAAGACGCATTTATCTTTTTTAGGACAATGAAATCCTAAATCGTACTCTTTGTTAAATATTTCTCTGAACATAGATTCACTGAGAAATTCTTCGTTCTTAATTTTACAACTTTCGCGGTAAATTCGGTATAAATTCGTCAAGTTACGCAAATCCTGAGAGAGATACATACGTTTACTTTTCTTTCTATTATAGTGTGATGGACAGGCAGGGAGATTTTCAATAAATTTCCGCGCATTATCTTTCACAGGCTCTGAATATCTGCTATCAGCAGTTCTCGTTCTTAAATCTACTTGTGACATGCAATCCAATGCATTCAATATAACGTTATTCAAGTATCTTTGTGTTACATCCAAAGTACAAAGCAAAAATTTTTGGCATACTTTTTTATGGTCTTCATTGTAATTGATAAAATATTCAATTGTTATTTTCCGTCTATTCGACTCCACTCTTTTTCTTCTAATGCCATCAACACGTGCACAGTGAACTAACCAATCTCGACGACGCTTAACATCTAGACTCCAATAAAATGTAAAAATTCTTCTCCTACGATCCTCGCTTATTTCGTAACAACCTCTCTTACATTTTCCTGGTGCGCATGGATTATTTTTCATGGACTTAGCTGCGACTACTTTTCGTTTTGGTGTTACATATTCTTTGCCTTCGTTCTTCAGACTCTGGTTTCTTTTGCGTGCATTAACTTTTGTCTGTCTTTTAGTAATGGTAACTTCAGCGTCTTTAAAAGGTTCTGCAGATTGTCCATTTTCACCTTTCTTGTCCTGAATTTTCCTGTTCTTCTTTTTTCTTTTACTCTTTTTATCATGACTAGACGTGCTTGTATCGCTGCAAGTCCACAAATCAGAGCTTCCTGCAGAAAAATATCCCTGGTCTTCATCAGACAGAAAATCCATACATGATTTTTTAAACGAATTTGTGGCTCTGCGTCTTTTTCTTGTTTGCTCGGAAGATGAGTGGTCGGCTACAACGGGGCTTTTATCTCTAAGTTCTGGTGCAGTGCCGGGAAAATGGCGGTAATCGTCATCCATTACGATGTGTGCAATGGCAGGTGAGCCGTCAACTGGTGCTGCATTTTCAGATCCAGCGTCGGGAACATGGTGGTGAGTATCGTCCGCTGCGGTATGGGCATCAATAGGTAAGTGTTTCAGGGGTGCTGCGCTTTCAGAACCAGCGTCGGAGCCATGGTGGTAAGTATCGTCCGCTGCGGTATGGGCATCAATAGGTAAGTGATCCGGGGGTGCTGCATTTTCAGATCCAGCGTCGGGGCCATGGCGGTGAGTATCGTTCGCTGCGGTATGGGCATCAATAGGTAAGTTATGTGTGCTGTCAACATTAGGTCCATCGCTGGAAAGATAGTCGTGAAAATCTTCTGCCGCTTTTGATGAAGAAGAAGTGTCATAGTTTAACGCTAATAGAGGATAAGACAATAATAAAATAGAAATATTTTTAATAGGAGTTGTCTCCGGGGTTTTAAAGAAGTTGTGAGATCTCGAAACATAATATTGTAGAAGGACTAATACGATCGTTTGCTGAAGTGCAAGTATGTTGTATGAGTTGTCCTTTTACTGGTGTCTCAACGTCGCTATTTTCAATAAAATACACTTTTTCTATAGATGTTTTGACAGGTGTTTGATTAAATTTCTTGTTTTTTTGTTGTTTTTTTTTTAGTCATAAGATGGTTTGTTAATTTGACTGCTTGTTTCTGTCACAGCAAAATCGTCATCAAAAGATGATCTGTAAAAGCAAATTTAAAAAAGTAAGTCATTTTTTTAGTTATTCAAATACATATTATTTATATTATTATATTCACGTAGTTATGAAAAATAGATCACATAATATTGCCTTAGTTGGAACAAATATTCAAAAAGTCTTCATTAACTAAACTTTCTGTAGTCTAATTTAAGAGTTGCGAACCGTTATAAAAAATTGCATAAGGAAAAATAAAACCGCTTTCATACTTATTTCAAAAGTAGTAATAAATGCCAAGTGGTAAAAGCCAAAGTAGGAAATTGATAATTTGTACGAATTGTAGTAAAAACCAAATTATATTAAGACAATACATAGCAATTTGTAGTAAAAGCCAGTTGTGTAAACTCACCGAGCAAGTTGTCTTTTTTCTGGTGTCTCAACGTCGCTATCTTCTATGAAATCCACACTTTCAACAGATGTTTTGATAGAACGTGTTTCATTACATATTTTCTTTACTTTTTGTTGTGTTTTCATCACAGCAACGTCGTCATTAAAAGATGATCTGTAAAAGCAAATTTTAAAAGTGTGTTTTTTCTTTAGTTATTTAAATGCATAATAATATTATTATTTATTTAAGCCCATAATTATAAAAAACCGGCTACTTGAGACTTGAGAGTGAGACTCGCGCACGAAGATTTCCCTAGTGTCATTATAATTTACTTAATTGTTTATGTTTAAAATAAATAATGTACAATTCAATATTCGGTTAATATTTAAAGTTTCTACCTATTTTCGTTATTATTATTTTTAAAACAAAAACAGTGAAAAAATGTTTTATTGTATGGATGCCTTCTTAATTATTTATTTTATTTTATTAATTATCATTAAAGAAAACATTTATTAAAACTTAATATTCTATAAGATTATAATATATAATATTATTAATATGTAGTGTCGAGTAAGAAACGAATAAACCCGTTTGTTGTAGCGGAGTCCCCCTTGAATATAAGTTTTATTTTATTGTTAACCATTGTCATACTTATATTATTAATGGTATTTTATTTATAAGCCAGAGCAAGAAAATAAATACAAATAAAAATTTTAGTAAAAACCAACTTATTTTAAAACAATACACAACAATTTGTAGTAAAAGCGAGTTTCATAAACTCACGATAGATAACCTTTTGAATCATAAGCCACTTTTATAACCATACTTGTAAGCAATACGTAATAATAATATTATAATATAAAAACTGTTAATATAAAAATAATATAAAAACAGTGATAAAATGTTTTTAGTTAGTTATTTTGTCCAATAGAACGACATCGTTGACAACCTAATAATAATTAATATATTATTATAAGTACCTAAAAGAGGCAGGTACTTAACGACGGGTAACATGGCGACGATCAGTCCGATGTTTTTGGTGTAATAATAAAGATTCTAACGCTTTTTTTCTTCTCAGCAACGAATTCAAATCATTGTTTTTATCTTCCATTATGTATAGTATTACTTACTACCTAAATTACCTTTAAGAAGCATAGTACATTCACGTATGAAATATTTTTTCCGATCGCTCTCATACAAAGGACGCGTCAACTCTTTTACACGATTGAAGGCAGAATGATCGTCATTCGTCGCTGCTATTGCTTAGCCATAAGGCCGTTTCGGTACGGGCGGATCACGAGGAGAGCGGGGGGAGATGCGTACTGTTATGACCCGTCCCTGTTAGGGTTGTTGCTGACGTAACGTCGAATCAGCACATCCCGTGTTTAGTCTAGTCTAGACTCTAGCTGTGAGTCTCAGTTGGTCTTCAGTCCTCGGTCGTGACGGTTCTGCCCAAGGGTCCTTTCATATATTATTGTATTTTCCTTTAATAAAAGTGGTTGTGGAAAGAAACCTTTTTTTAAAAAGCCTAATCCGAAGGGACCCCTAACAGTACGCGCGCGGCAGCGAGGTGGAACAGGCAGTGGCATGACGTGTGTACCTACTAGACAATTGCCGATACAACTAATGTAGCTAAAAAATAGACTTGAAATAATAATTGTAATATTATTGTCTTTTAAACTTTTAGGCAGATAATAATAGTTGTCTAGATGACCTGAATTAAATGTCTATAAGTCATAATAAAAATGCGACTGCTATTTAATACCAAAGTTAGCATTTATTTTCAATAGCGTCGCAATAAAAAAATAGCTGTAGAACCCCTTTTATTAAAAGTTATGGATTTAACGACGTAAATGACATCGTTCATTTTAATATTTGAAGTCGAGAAAATGTTGTAAAAGCCATATTTGTTAGTGATGTGTCTTTTACTACAAAATGTTTGATAGTATTATTTTCAAGTACTGTATTATATTATGTAGTATTAACCACGAAATTAAAAAATATGTCGCTTACTACATATATTTTAAAAATTAATTGAAAAAATTGCGCATTACAACATATTCAAAGAAAAAAACTGGGTTTATAATGAGTTGAAAAATGCTGTAAAAGACATTTTTTTGCGAATCTGAACATTTCGAATATACAGATCGATAGAGCTCGCGATTCTAAGTAAGAAACCGTTAAAAACTCATTTTGGCCAAAATGGCTTTTACGACGTTTCTACCCAGAAGGGTCGAAAAGTAAAGGATAAAAAATGGTTAATGTTGGCTATCCCTAAGAGATAGACATATACCATCGTGGATTTTTTTGTAGACCTTTTTAAGGAGTACAATACTGTAATACATTATTTTGATCTATCTCGTAGGGCTCAGCCAGCGTTTGCAATGTAAGCGCAGAAAAATGTGTTTATTTACGACATTGGAAACAACATTTCATTATCAGACATTATCAGTGTTTCTCTACTATATTATGCACATAAACCATCCTCTTGAATTACTCTATTTATTACAAAAAACCGCATAAAACTCCGTTGAGTAGTTTTAAGGGACTAAGCATACATAGGGACAGACAGAAAAAGCTACATTGTATTATACTATGGAGTGATACGTGAAGCAAAATCTTTCAGTACAGTTTTACGAGAATTTTGCAAGCGGTGTAGGTTATCACTATTATATGTATACTACTACTATGTGATACTCCTAATACTATCGTATTAGGAGTATCACATTTGGCCGGTGTACGATTTGACTAATCGTACGATATACCCCTGTATCAGCTCGTCAACACTCCGCCACAACCGCATGTCCAACGGCAACATGATGACTAACTGACGTCTAATGTAACTGTCATCTGTGACGTCAGTGCACGAGATAATACAAACACCCTCACATACGTGTCACAGTCAGATGTCACCGGATTTTACGCGATTAACAACCTTCTATTTTGGAAGTCGGCTAAAACTGCTTGCAGACAAGACTTGTATCTAAAAAAGACAGACTTGTTGGGCAGACTTGAGCCCTGTTACTTTAGGCTTTAAGGTGTCTCTGCTTGGTGCTGATAACGCCGCGTTTCGTAAAGGCTTACCGGGGTTAAATTATTTTATTTAAAACAGATTTAAACGACTTTGTGAAGAGATAAATACTTTTGACGGAACTAGAGTTCGCCCTGTTGTCGAAATTAGCACAATTTTTTTAAGTTTGAACTTTATAAGGCTTATTTTGCATCTAAGATAGAAAAAATTAAAAATAGTAGCAAAGTATTAATGAAGCATATCATAAACATCTATGAAAAACGACGCCGCGTCGACATAGAGACACCGCAACGCAACGTAGGTTGCGTTGTCGCAGCGTACTACTGGAGCCTCATTATAAATGTCACTTATTCACGGTGTATACAGAAATACAACAGTGACATAGTAAGATTAAAGCTACACGGCGTGGTGCGGCTCCGGCGCAGCGACTCAGCGGTGCCGCAACGGTTTCCTAGATGTTTAAAACGAGCAATTGGCCCACCACACTTACCCACCACTGCGAGTCTTGTGTAGCCAGGATCGTCAGTGGTAACCAACCACAAAAACCCTTTCATATGATCTCAGGGTTGCCCGAGGGAGATGCTAAATATGTCTTGGGACCCGATTTAGCATTTAGGTTTCCTAGATATAAAAATGTATGGTATGCCACACGGCGCGCCCGGCTCCGCTCCGGCGCTGCACCGCTGGCGCACCGTACTTGGGAACGAGGCAGAGGAGCACCGCTGTTGTTAGTACGGCACAGGGAACTCAACTCAACTCAACAGGGCAAGCCAAGCCAACCCTGATGCGGTGCCGCAGCAGCGCCGTAAGAACATTTGTGGGAGAGCCACGCTTCGGCATGAATGGTCCGGCTTGACCAGGTCAATACCACGGCCTCACAGAAAACCGGCGTGAAATAACGCTTGCGTTGTGTGTCGCCGAGCGAGTGAGGTTACCGAAGGCCCAAGGGGGGTTAGGATTTTAAGGACTGGTAACGCAAGTCTGCTGGTGTTCGAGTGTCCATGGACGGCGGTAATCGCTTACCATCAGGCGATCCGTCTCGCTTGTTTCCTGGTTCATTTCACAAAAATATTTTTAAAATAAAATTGCGTCGTCGCACTGCACGTGTGGCCGCTAGTGCAGTCGGAGTAATGCGGTGCGGTACGGCGGCCCGTACCGTGTGGCTCGATCCTAATTTAGTCGAATTTAATCAGTTTGTTTACATTTAGGTAGATCCAACGGAGTAAAATATTGCCATTATTGTATCGCTCATAATAGTTAATAACTAAAAGATAGACTATCTAAGGCCTTACTAAGAAGGAACGAACAAAGAATCGCAACATTATAATATATTCTATGTACGACTGACTTTCGACTAAGCTACGAGCCTGCGGCGAGCTATTTGATGTTGATACGATCAGACATTTCGAAACGAATGGTCTAGTCTTGTCGATAATGCAGAAAATATTTTAATTCATATTTTATTCTGGCATTACTTTCTATAACATAAAGAGGAAAAAAGACATTGAGTATTTTCGCGACCACAAACCAAAATACTATTAGATTGTAAAATTTCACTTTCTTTTACTGTTTTAATTTACATGATAGTTTATAAATTGTTATTTATATTTTATATCATAGAGTTAAAATATCACAGTATTTATCTCACTTCCTGCAGTTTGACCTGTGCTGTGCTGTGACCTGTGCTGTGCTGTGATATGTGCTGTGCTGTGACCTGTGCTGTGTTGTGCTGTGACCTGTGCTGTGCTGTGACCTGTGCTGTGCTGTGACCTGTGCTGTGCTGTGACCTGTGCCGTGCTGTGACCTGTGCTGTTGTAATGCAGAAGCAATTACACTTAATAATTTAATCTAATTTTTGATTTGGTTTTCGCGGGTAATTGTTCCATAATAAATGCCACTGTCCTTTGTATTTGTGACAGTTTGTTATTTATTCACTCGAAAATCACCAGATCGAAAAACTCTTTTACTGCTAGAATGTAGATATATTTTTTTCATAAATGTACATAATATTAATATTTTGTATTACAAAAAAATCTTATTTAACACGGACAGAGCCGCGGAAAACAACTAGTCGATAATAAAAAGGAATTACTTAATGCTTACACAATACGTATTTCATAATAATCCTAAGTATAATTAAGAGATAATGATTTTCTGGAAATATATAAAACGATAAAATATTTTGTGTATACAAAGAGGCTGAGTTTTAAAATAGATCTTGTACAATATTGTTATTTAAATATTATGTTTATTCAGAACTACAGTATTAGATAGTGAATTTAAATCTATACTAATACTATAAAGAGTAAGTGTAGAAAGTTTGTTTGTTTGCATTGAATAGGCTCCGAATCTACCGAACGCATTTTAATGACATTTCGCAGAAATATAGAGTAGACCACGGGGAAGGATATAGGCTACCTAATACTTTTGATCGCGAAAAAATTTATGGTTTCCCTAAGATTAAGTTTCGCTCGTACGAAATCGCCGGCAACACCTAATCATAAACTAAAATCAATAAAAGGTAACGAAAGTTTCTCGTTGGTTGGACAATGGACAGACATAACCTTTATACCAGAAAATTAGTTCCTAGTATCAGGACCGCAGACGTCTCGTGGTTTCGGTAAATTTAAGGTACACTCTTCTACGGGTAGGCATTTAACGGGCCTAAATTTCATATATATATATATATATGCTAGACCTTATAATATCAGCTATATATGCCAAGCTGTTAAAAGCTGTTAATTTGAAATTACAGACACTTCAATTTTGTTTATCTGTATAGATATAATGTATTATATTAATTATCTGCCAAATTCACAGTATGCTCATGTGCAGTCGCAAACTATTTTTGTTCGCACGATTAATAATTATAACCCTTTTTACATTTATCTATATTATTTATATTGATTGATTTCAGAATCTATCGATTTTCCAACATCATAAGACATAAACATTCATATGATTACATCCCTATTTGAGTAGCAGAACATTCTAGAAAGAAACAATCACTCGAATTTGAATTAAAACTGATTAAAACCTTGCATCTATGACTATAAGGTGCAAATTTGCGTGCATAAAATGCAAATTTCAAGAGTAACCATCTAGCGTCAAATAGTTGAACTAAGTAGTCAAAGATGGCCGAAAGCACGTCGAAGGAATGCCGATAACAGTCACAATGTGTAATTGCTAAATTAAAACTGATTAAAACATTGCATCTATGAGTGTAAGGTGCAAATTTGCGTGCATAAAATGCAAATGTCAAGAGAAGCCATCTAGCGTCAAATAGTTGAACTAAGTAGTCAAAGATGGCCGAAAGCACGTCGAGGGAATGCTGATAACAGTCACAATGTGTAATTGCCGAATTCTACATTATTGTGAAGGTGATAAGGTCGTTTTTGTATCATTCTTAATAGTCGTTATTACATTGTGATTTCGAGGGGCAAAAAGTATTGTTAAAACTTGTGTTCTTAATTTTTTCCGTCTAGCCCCCTTTCGCAACGCGCGATAAGGATCTTCGTTCCAATAACTTAGATAAAGCGGGGGTAATATTTAACAGAAAACAGAACTGTATGCCAGATAAAATAAAAAGCATCAGTTTACACAAAAATGAGACAATACGCGACGCGGCGCTGCATTTTTAATTTAGCGATTTACAATTGAACTTTATTCACAAAAAGATACACGTTTAATATGCAACTTGACATTCGAACTGTTACAATGGAACGTGTACTAAAAAAAATTCAATTTTGAATTACTATTGTATAAAATGCAGCGCTGCGTCGCGTATCGCCCATTTAGGTGTGAGCTGACCCTTAGGCTCTGACTACACGCATGCGAAATCTCTCTAGGCTGAAAAACAATAGTGCTGAAAATAGAACTCTGCGCTGAGCTACAATAGAGCTGAAAATCGAACACATTCGAACACACGGCATGGCAAGCCTTATTTAACATGAAGTACAAATCTGAATTCGCGTTTAATTAATTTATTCAAATATAAACATAAGACAAAACTGACAATACACAATGCTGACTATAATAAGTGCTCCTATTGCTAGACTAATGCAGTTTCTCCAATGCAGAGACATTTTAGCTGGATAAGCTAAAAATGAATTATCTAATGGGCATGTACCATTATCATTTGAGAAGGACCAGGCGACCAAAGCGCGGTGGAGATGAAACAAACATGCTTCTAATGTAATGACGTAAATAAACTAAACGCGAGATTAGGCGTGCTACACACGTGCAGACCCGGATTCGAATCCGGATAAAGCCTTCTCAGTTCTCATTGCTATTCGCGTATTTCGAACTTCGATACTTCGTTTTGACACCCATACGAACGAATTAGTTGGCGGTTGGTCAGACGTAAATTGCTATGCATGTGAATGGCTGGCATTAAACTTTCGCATCCGAGTTCCAAACTAAATAAAGTTAATTACAATGTAAAGACAAAACTCTGTGTTATGGTAATGTGTGTTTGATGTATTTCATAACCAAATAATAAACTCGTAGCGCCGCTACGGCGTAGCGCTACGAAGTTAATGAGACAAAATGGAGGCGTTTTTCCGGTTGTGAGGAACACACTTCGTTCCTCAATTATCATACACAATGATTTATTTACCTTTTTATAAGTTTTAAAGACTACTATAATTAGAATTAACAAAGATTTAACTGTTTTATTATTATTCAAACAAGTAATCAACGGTATTTATAATATTAGTGTAATGATTTAACCACCAGATAAAATACATAGACCGACAGAGATTAAAATGTAATATAAGTGATTTAAGTAACAGGTATAGATGTATGTATATAACGTACCTTAAACAATTATTAACACATAAAATATTGAATCAACTTTACCTATATATTGGAACTGTTCATATCGCGAGCTAAGCATGTTGATTTAAATAATGAATGTTCGCTCGTCGGCGCTAATTACTCGTATATGTTAATTATAGTTAGCATAACACAGCAGCCTAAAATAAATACTATCGCATGTGTTATGTTTGCCTATAACCATCACCGACTATAGTTCCTTACATCCGGGCTACTACTGGGTCTTGGGCACGCTTGCTCGGTTCTTTCAGCCAACTCTAAATACTTGCTGTATGAAAATGAAATGAATACCATCGCAAGTGTTATATCTCCCTAGTATAATAGGATAGCTATAATGATGATCATCATCACCATTACCAACTACCGCCCCACTACTGGGGCTTGGGCACGCTCGGTTCTCTCATTAATACCATCGCTTGTGTTATATTTGCCTGCTATAACAGGATAGCTATCATAATCAGCATCATAAAAAATTAGTTACGACACAACTAGTCTGGCAGTCTTAAACAAATAAAATCTCACACTAACATGATTTTGTTAATAAAAGGCTAATAGAAGGCTTCCTGGGTTATAGATTATAATATTAACGGCAATACACTTAGTCAAGTACAAGAAATAAGGGATCTCGGTATAAGATTATTAGATTCAAAATTACAGATGCATAGATGTATTAGATTCAAAATTACAGATGCATAAACATGTAGATAACATTGTTTGCCATAGTCTGAAAATGCTAGGATTCATCAAGCGTAATTCAGAAAGTTTCTAAAAATCCCTTAACCGCCAAAATTTTATACAACGCCCTAGTACGCAGCGAACTTGAATATTGCAGCACTGTCTGGAACCCACTTTACGCTATTTACAAATCGGATAGAACGCGTTCAGAAACGATTCCTATGGCACCTCTCTTTTAAATATGGCTTGGCTAAAAAAATACCACATTATAAAGACAGATTAACCTTATTCAAGATGGAACCACTTTTAGATCGTAGGCAATATTTAGATTTGGTTTTTCTGCACAAGCTAGTAACAGGTGTTATTGATTACAACCAACTACTTCGTAAAATATCCATTAATGTGCCAAGTAGGATACCCAGAAAAAATTGTTACAAGCCATTCCACATTAACTTTGCTAAAACTAACTTAGGGCACAGTAATAACACACAGGACTTCTTGCACTATTTCCACTTTAATAAGTATTTTACATTAATTTTAATATAATATATTACACGACCGGTTTCGACAAAGTCATCATCAGGTCAAAGTCATCATCACCTGATGATGACTTTGTCGAAACCGGTCGTGTAATATATTAAAATTAATGTAAAATACTTATTAAAGTGAAAATAGTGCAGGAAGTCCTGTGTGTTATTACTGTGAAACATGAATTTCCACCAAGAACCTACAGTACAATCAATAACATATCTAACTTGGGGCAATCTTCACCGGGTAATAGAATGTGCAGGATATATAACAATTATATATCATGTACGACCGAGGCCTGTATATTCTCAAATAAGTTAATTGAATTAAAAAAAAAAAAAACGCAATAAAAATTGAAGTAACTGTCGAAAAACTTTGTTTAGTTTCAACCATTTAAATTCTTAGTTTATTACTTAAGTAGTAGTTTAATTTGTAAATTATATTAATTCATAGTAACTTAATCTCCCTGAAATTATGTAAGTACTTATAAAAGATGCAAGCTGTATTACACCTATAATTAAGGCAGCATTTAGTAAACAACATGAATGTGCAATTTTAGCTTTTAATAATGTTTGTTCCTTGTTGGTGTATCTATTAAATAAATAAATAAATAAATAAACAAATAAATAAATAAATAAATAAATCAATAAATAAATAAATAAATAAATAAATAAATAAATAAATAAATAAATAAATAAATAAATAAATAAATAAATAAATAAATAAATAAATAAATAAATAAATAAATAAATAAATAAATAAATAAATAAATAAATAAATAAATAAATAAATAAATAAATAAATAAATAAATAAATAAATAAATAAATAAATAAATAAATAAATAAATAAATAAATAAATAAATAAATAAATAAATAAATAAATAAATAAATAAATAAATAAATAAATAAATAAATAAATAAATAAATAAATAAATAAATAAATAAATAAATAAATAAATAAATAAATAAATAAATAAATAAATAAATAAATAAATAAATAAATAAATAAATAAATAAATAAATAAATAAATAAATAAATAAATAAATAAATAAATAAATAAATAAATAAATAAATAAATAAATAAATAAATAAATAAATAAATAAATAAATAAATAAATCAATCAATCAATCAATCAATAAATCAATAAATAAATAAATAAATAAATAAATAAATAAATAAATAAATAAATAAATAAATAAATAAATAAATAAATAAATAAATAAATAAATAAATAAATAAATAAATAAATAAATAAATAAATAAATAAATAAATAAATAAATAAATAAATAAATAAATAAATAAATAAATAAATAAATAAATAAATAAATAAATAAATAAATAAATTAAATAGAAAGAAAGAAAGAAAGAAAGAAAGAAAGAAAGAAAGAAAGAAAGAAAGAAAGAAAGAAAGAAAGAAAGAAAGAAAGAAAGAAAGAAAGAAAGAAAGAAAGAAAGAAAGAAAGAAAGAAAGAAAGAAAGAAAGAAAGAAAGAAAGAAAGAAAGAAAGAAAGAAAGAAAGAAAGAAAGAAGAAAGAAAGAAAGAAAGAAAGAAAGAAAGAAAGAAAGAAAGAAAGAAAGAAAGAAAGAAAGAAAGAAAGAAAGAAAGAAAGAAAGAAAGAAAGAAAGAAAGAAAGAAAGAAAGAAAGAAGAAAGAAAGAAAGAAAGAAAGAAAGAAAGAAAGAAAGAAAGAAAGAAAGAAAGAAAGAAAGAAAGAAAGAAAGAAAGAAAGAAAGAAAGAAAGAAAGAAAGAAAGAAAGAAAGATATACTACAACTAATTTAGCTTCTTTTACTTCAAATGTTCACAAATACGTAGATAAACGGATTCCAGTTCATGCAATATGTACAGAGTTTAGTAAAGCTTTTGATAAAGTTGACCATAAAATTCTTCTCTACAAAATGTCTAATGCTGGTGCCAATGGTATATTTCTTCGTTGGTTCGAGCCATACTTGTCAGAACGGTTTTCTAAAGTAGTAGTTAACGGATTTGCATCAGATTTTTTTTCTGCTATCAGTGGAGTTCCACAAGCGTCCCACTTAGGGCCAATATTATTTAATATATTTATAAACAATATTCATCATTGTTTTCAAAATTTCGACTTTTATTTATTTGCTTGTCGATTTAAAAAATATTAAACCTATATACTCACATTTGGATGCAAAACTACTTCAAGAAGATCTAGAAAAAATATAATAGGTGTATACAAAATAATATGTTACTGAATATAGGCAAATGTCATCATATCTGTTTCTCTCGTAATCGCAAAAACCTAAATTGCTATAAGTATAAAATTAATAATCAAGAACTTGAATCATTAGAAGAAGTCTGCGATCTAGGCGTTGTTACAGATAACCAACTTAAATTTGATAAACATATAAACACCATCGCCAAGAGAGCTTTTAAAATGCTGGGCTTTGTTATAAGAAATTCAAGTGAATCAAACAATCTGCTTCTTAAATTAAATTGTTCAATGCGCTTGTTAGACCCATCTTAGAATTTAACAGCAGCATTTGGAATCCGCACTATGAAGTATATATAGCGCCTATAAAGCGTACAAAAACGGTTCTTTTGCAATTTATCCTACAAAGATTATAGGTCTAAAGAACTTCGCGGATATGACAACAGGTTGAAACATTACAAAATGTTAACTTTAAAAAGTCGCAGAAAGATATTAGACTTAATTTTCCTACATAAAATAATTAACTTCAAAATAGATTGCCCTGAACTATTACACATGCTACAAATTAATGCCCCTTCGAGACTACCAAGGAAAAATGCTTTTAAGTTATTTAATATACCAGCGTCAAACACCACCCTCGGACATTTTGCTATATTGCCAAGGATCTGCAAGGTCTACAACAGTCTTTCTAAAAGTAATGAATTGGACATTGGTCTTAATTTAACTTGCTATAAAAAGCACATCAATAGCCTTCTGACAATTTAAGTTCCACAACTGCCTATGAAATATAAAAACTACATTTAAAAAGTATATATACATTTGTTTCTTTTTTTTAAATTTAAAACTAAGCAATTAGAAAGTATTAAATATGTTATCTTTACCTGCCTACAATGTTTCTAATAATTGTTTTTGTTTGTTGTTGAATAATGTTAGAAATAAGAATGTGTTTTTGTAATATTTTGTTTGTTACTGGTTACAATTATTATTGGTGCATGCTGTGTTTGTCTATAAAAGATTTTTACACTCAATTCTATACTTAATCGAGTGTTTATGTGCTTAGTAATAGTGTTCACAGTTGTTGGCAAACCCTATAAATAAATAAATAAATGATAACCAACTACCGCCCCACTACTGGGGCTTGGTCATACTCGGGTCTCTGCAGCAGCCTCAAATTAATACCATCGCATTCGTTATGTTTGCGTGGCTTAACAAGATATATATGATCATCATCACTATTATTATCCTTGAATGTTTAACCACTGACGTCCCCATGTGCTTATGACTGCCTCCAATAATTTTGATGTATCCAGTGTTACACCTGATGATGAGTTAATCGAAACTAGTCGTGTTTATATATAAATAATTGTAAAAACTTAATTAAAATAGAAAAGTGTATAAAAAAGTTGTGTGATATTATTATGAATATGAATTACCACCAAGAACCAACAGGACACTCAATGAGTTATATCCAGTATTACGGTCCCGACGACGAATCTAATGAAACCTCTCAACCTCAAAATCGACAAGCCGTTTAAGCTCTAGAGTCTAAAGCATACCAAAGAAATATATATACATACAAACACTTTAAAAACATAACCCTCCTTCTGGCGCAGTCGGGTAAAAAGGATACATAGAAATAAAGAAAAGCTGTATCTACTGTTAGCTCTTATGCATCAAAAATATTACTGTTACTGCAAAATAAGGTTGCTTATCAAACCTAACCGTATAATTAGGGCCAGCGCAGACAGATAGCTGCGCAGCGGAGAGGATTTTATTAAAGTACTCGAAAATCAACTTTAAAATTATTAATATAAAGTGCATACATGTTTGAACCTAACAAAAAATGCTACGATACGCCCGATATAATATAGAAAATGCCCGAGACCGCGCCAGGATTATTATTACTCCTCACTGTCTTTGGATCTGACCCTTAAGAGTTTGTCATAGACCGTTTAATATTATTTTGTGAAATATTCTTCTTCTTCTTCTTATATATATATATACATATAAATGGATTGCAGTTCCAAATACCAAAATTTATTATGAACACATCTAAAGTTTAGGTTAACAATTATAACGTTAATAACTATGCCCAACTACTTAAAATATTCACAAACCATAAAAGTACAAAAAAGAAAATTAATACTAGAAAAACTTAAAAAGCTACAATCTAATCACTGTGCTGAATTTGTCACTTGACTGTCAAATTATTATAGGTGGTTTATTTTTTAGAGCTAAGCCGAAGTATTTTATAACCTTATATAAACCTTATAACATATGTAGTGTCATATGTGCACAGTAGCTCTTATCTCGTTTGCATAACTTAGTCCTGCGGCGGATCGCGTCTGAGGCGTACAATATCATTTACACTAATTGCTAGTTCCCTATTACGTGTGTATAGTAATTGATGTGTATATGTGAAATTCTTGAACATCTTACATCAAAGTGATTTTTTGGAGAGTATGCAAAAAATGTTATGCAATTTTATTAAATTATTTTAAAACAATATTTTGTTTGATACTTTTTTACGCAGAAACCGAAAGATTTTATTAAAATTACTTTATAGCTTGAATTACGTTATAAATTGTAAGAAAATTGAAAATGTACTATCTTCAGGATACACAAATATACGTATGTAATTTATTTCATTTTAAAACATTCGGAAAACTTACGCCTCCATGCAAGAACAATTAGAATTACTCACAACACAGATGAAATCGGTAGTTAACGTAAGGTGTAAACAGAAGGTATACAAACGTCAACACAACGTTCATCATTTAAAACCGGTGGGAATAACAGACTTGTTTGCTTATTTTCCTTTACATACGATTGAACATTAAATCAAACGGTATAATTTTTAGAGACATCACAAATGCAATGTTTTTATAAGTAAAAATAAAATAAGTCTCGCTATTCTCGTGTTTATGACCACACATAGCATTAGCACTCGTACAGACGTGGCGTAACAGCTTTTCTGTTACAGTTTAAGTTTCTTAACTGGAACAGATCGTGTCTGATTCGCGTAATTAACTTACACTTTCATTTTATTTTTATTGAAGTATAAATGAACCATCTTGATTTCATTAACAGATTTTTAGAGTTTGGACCAATCAAAATGGGTTTGACGTTGGTTTGACGTTAATGAGAATACCATTTTAAAGTTTTAACATATTATCGCAACTGGATCGTACCTGTATTATTGCCGGATTTAATTAGCAGAATCGACCTTCTGATTCTTGATTCAATCATTTCATTTCAACTTGGATATTTTAAGTTAAAATCCAGTATATTATATAGATTGTGTTATGTGCATCCTGTTAATCACCAATGTACTTTTAAATTTTGTACATGCATTTTATTAATAATTTATTATTTACGTAAGTAAGGTTTTAAGTAAATTATTTATGTTCTATATTTGTTAAAGACTATGTTAATATTAAAAATATAGTCGTTTTTATTAAATCAATCTTAAGTACTTATCTTTATCAAGTCTAAGTAACATTTTAAAGTAAAAAATAAAGTGTTTTTTGTCGCGGCTTGTGAATAATTCTTAAATTGCATGGTTCAAAAGATTTTAAAGCATTGGAAAAATAGAAGCGTTACTTTTTTATATTATAGTAGCTCCCTACACCGGTTTCGGTAACGGTGGCTAGTTTCATTGAAACCAGGTTAGTTACGTAGGAGTAATTTATAGTTACCGAGTGTGTGCGCAATACAAAAGAACACTCTCTCTTCCTTTACTCTTGTAACCCAGTGGGACGAATAACTGACACGACTGGCGAGAGATCAGGTGCCAGACCGACTTTTTACATGCCCATCCAACCCATGTATCATCTTTCTTGACAGACAATCAGGTGATCGGCCGACATTCTCCTAACCAGACTTGAAAACAACATTTTTTGTTCTTCAAACGCGGGGATCGAAACTACACGACTCCGGAGTCAAGCGCTAAGCCGCTGGACCTTGGAGGCGTCAAATTATTATAAATACTATTAAAAGGAATTGAAACGTACTTAATACTAAGTAGAAATAAGCGATCACTTTCCATTCTTACGTAATAAGCCCTCGTCTGGCCGGCTCAGATACAGTCCGATTGCCCAATTCCGTTGCATACTAATCGGATGGTTCCTGTTCTAATTCCGGACGCGCGAGGCTGGAAAATTAAAATCACGATATGACTATCGATTTAGGTAGAATAACTGTATCTTTGATATTATCGAAATGATTATGCAAAATTTATTACATTTTAGTTACAACTTAATAAGACAGAGCTACAAAACTTAAAAGTGGCAAAACCTAGTAATTCCAGGATTCCTGATACAATAGATTTAATACACTTACGTAACATAATATTTCATACGAATTCGCGATTCATATACACTGGCCTGCAAAAGAATTCACACTTAAAGATGGCGTTATATCCAAAATCGTGTCGTAACGTGACCTTGAAATTTCACCCTCAACGCCGCTAAAGTAGAATCACTTAAAAAAACGTTTGATGAAATGATTTACGAAAGATGAAATTTTAGCGCTTGATTTGGTTACACATTTTATACGTAAACCACGTGAAGCTTTATCTGTATCTGGACAATGCGCGGTTTGATATAACTCTTGCTGATCCCGAGATGATGCAGTGCAGTGGCCATGTATACCTAGTATAGTGGACTCACATAAGCATCATATTTTGTTTACATCCTAACAAATGAGGCATAGGTTTTGAAGACTACGTAAGTCCGATCGTCAATGAATACAAGTTTTAGTAGGTAAACGGAAAACGCCGTTTTTAATTCCAAAAACAAAATGTTACACATATGATGTGTATGTCAATTGTTAGCAAAAGAACTTAAAGTGAATTACTATTTATAATGGTTATCAATTTCAAGTAATTTTATCTTTTCGTTATTTGAAATTTTTAGAAAGGAATAATTTCATTTAATTTTATCATAACCTTTTAAGTAAATAAATAAAAATAATAATAATAATAATAATGCTCGAGGTGCTTGATTTTTAGCCATAAAAAAGAAGGGCATTTTTTATTATTATTTTTTGTTTTAAACTAAAACCAGTAACGGGTTTCTATTAGAACGATACCCACTTTCACTGAGCCTTTTATAGCCTACCTCTCTCTCACCATGTTAGCGCGTGTATTTCGTACACGTTTTTGTTGTTCGTACATTTTTTCGTACTAATGTTGTCACAGAAAGATGCAGCCAATGTTTTTTCACTTAAACACCAAATATCAGTCTTCAAACATTCCAACATCTATCAGGTCATAGCGATATCGAAAGACCGGTGCCATTAAACGCGGTCTGATTTTCAAAGACTACCACGCTGTGAGATTATTGACCTTACAGCTGGTCAGAGGCGTAATGAGTGCAACGCAATTTAATTTTGTTTAAAAAGTATTTTTGCACAGACAGAAAAACATATTGTGGGCAAAGTTTCTGTATTTTTTTTTTTGCTTTATGTTGTCACCCCACCGTCAAACTACTCGGGGCGTCTTCTAAGAGCATTTTCACATTACGCGATACGACAGCCGATATCGAATAGGAATACACTCATATCATGTTGTCGGCATAAGAGCCTTTTCACATTAATTAGGCCCGATATCCGATAACGCGCCAATAATGCCAATATGTCATGTAATGACAAAGACAGCTATATGTTTCAATACAAATCATGTAGCTGCATGTCATATTATCGCGCGCGATATCGGATATCGTTATCGCGTAATATGAAAACGCTCTAATCTCAACATTATATTATATCCCTGCTCCGTATTGACGTGTCGTGTAAATATTTTATTTACACTGTGGTATTAAAGGCCGTAATAGTTGTATATACGTGATTTCAAGATACAGTTTATGTACCTATAGCCTGAGCCATGAGCTTACCATAGGGTTAAAAATTTTCACAATTACCAAAAAGCGAAACGTTCGATCAAAACAACTTCGATAAAATATAGCAGGCTAAACTAGGGCTGCATAGCACAATAACAAGCTTGCGAAGTAATACCACACTACCGCTGATTGGCGTTCCATTTGCTCGAGTGAGTTAATAGCGATCCTTCAGTCGTTTGACACAAGACCGAAAAGACCGTGAATAGTCGTTAATTATTATTTTCCTTGGAAGAACAATATACATGAAAGGAACACTATAAAAGTCACATTTGTACTTTGGTTGTGATCTTGGTGGATTGCAATATAAATAAGAGACATCTTAAATTGATAGAATATAAATGTCATTTGTGTAATTTTTAGGTACAAGGCGCTAAAGTTGCTAAAAATTGTTCTCATATCTAAAAATAAAAATTGTTCTATACGTTCATTGTACACACCAATACTACAATATGGTAATACATGGCTTGGGCTTGGATCTCAGTCCATATGACGTACACAAAATTCTAGTCCGTATTTTTCTCTGATATCAGGTGCTTTCACATACACGATAAACCTCCATCACTATAAGCAATTAAACCAAAAGCTATACATTTTTAAGAATTTAGAAGTAGATAGTGTAAAACTTGAATTGGCCCGGGTCTGGACTACATCGGATATTGGAGCGCGTACGTGCTCTCAGCTGCACTTAACTTTTAATGTATATAGCCGTTGATGTACCATATTAGAGACGTCGCGTACGAAAGACCGGAAGCTTAAGGGGGCTTGGGGCTTAATTTTATGACCAGGAACGAAAGTGCCCAATTTCGGAGGAGTTGCAAGTGTAACTTCTCTCTTGTTGTCTCCATAGGTGACAGATTGCAAATTAAGTCCTACTATAAGGGAATTTAATTCATAAGCACGTTGACAGTTGTCATAATTTGTTCGTATTATGTTATTACTAGCTTTTAACCGCGGCTCCGCCCTCGGTAAATACAGGAACACTGTACTTTTTCGAGATATAAGTAGAATATGTGTTAATACAGAGCTTAAACAACTACTATACAAAATTTTATTGCTATCAGTTCAGTAGTGTTTGCGTGAAAGAGGAACAAACATCCATCTGTCCATCTATCTCCAAAAACTTTCACATTAATAATTATTAGTAGCAGGATTATGATACCAACTGCTATGTCTTGTGGCTGCTAATAAAATTGTGTTGAGGCTACAAGCCATCATTATAATACAAATAAATTATAAGAACACAGAGGAATCTAGCAATCTTTCATTCTACAATATGCGTCCACTATAAGATTCGATCAGCCTCACTTTTTAAACAGTAAATACGTTCCTAAATTTTAGATCAATGTGGGTTTTGAAATTTGTGAAATCAGACAACTTTTTGACACGACAAGGACCGTCGGGCGCCGCCTGGTGACAGAAAAAAATCGAAAATTCTTATCGACCGTTTTTGATACCACTTACGCCACCAGATGACGCTTTTTGTGCGTTGGGTCTGCCCCCTAGCGGCAGAAAAATACCCTCAAATTAATAAATACCCTCATTGGTGACATTTGAAGTAGTGCTACGTAACGTGTTTACCTTTTAGTGTATGTGTAAATGGCGCTTACCATATTGAACAGTTAAGTTTTTTATGCCACGAAGTCCATAATATTACACATCAATGATATAGCTCCGTACTTTAATCGACTCGCGGCAAATCCAAGTTTTATTTCACCTTAATCTCGCGGTCGCTGAAACTTTTAAACTCTCTTCAGCTCCTGTGCGCCTGGTACCTGGCTGAGGAAAATTATAATTGCCTATAACTTTTAATCAATTGACAGAATTTTTTGGTCTTCGACAGAAATCTCCATAAAATAAGGCTTTTAATGTTGCAGTGTTCACCTAAGTTTTTCTTAATCCAATATAAAAGCTGATAAAACTTCGTACAGTTACTTGAGTGGTAGTAAAACTTCATAAAGTTACTTGAGGGGAATTAGAAGAACTTGTGTTACTAAATGATATAGCATTATTTTAATATGAAATATTAGTTTATCTCATGTTTGAAAAAATCCACGATTTCTTTGGAAAGCTAATGAAAACTTTAAAACAGTAGTTATTAGTCGCCAAAACAATTGAGAGAAATATTGTTTTATAAATTCGACATATCCTCTCGTATTTTTTCTGAAAAGCTGAACCAATATCGTCAACAGAGCCTCTATAGACTTGAACCTATTGAGTTTTTTTGAATAGTTTTCGAATAGACTTCACGGGTGAGTCCTCTGCATATTCAAATGACGAAAATTCAAAATGGCGGATTTGGTACGAAATATGAAAATCATCATCGTCACCGACCACGAAAGGAAACACAATCGTGGATACACCATATGCTTGTAGTAGTGCAATAAAATCGAAAGCTAACTAAGTAGCTGTTTATCTGTTCCTCTTTCTTTATTCTGTCCTAATACAGCAGCCAAAAATTAAGATCATCGCTCAATATTTTATGTTTACCTGCAGGTTGGGTTTCATCATCATCATCACCCAAATGTAAGAAAGACTAGGGTGTCAGGCCACCGTTAGTCAACTGCGGGATAACGGATTTCACGTGTATCTAATAGAATCAGACTATTCTCGAAAATCAAATTTTATTCAAAATCCTATACATTTTATTCAGTTTAGTTATTCAATGAAACATACAAACAAACTAACTTTTCCTTAATATAATATTAGTGTAGAGGTGTAGATTACTAAACTTATATCCCCGTTTATAACTATATCTCTCTTTGTTCCAATTCTTTGCAAGTTTCAACCTTTATTCGCAGTAACTGGACCGATTCTGGTTAAATATCAGAAAGTCAACTTTCACAATACAGTTATTAACAAATACATAAACTTTTTTTTTTGCATGCGGTATTGATCTAATTCATTTTTTGCATGCTCTAATGTTTACAAAAAACCGAGAAAACGCGGGTAAACAAATAACATATAAAACATATTTTACGTTTAAAAAATAGGATTCCGTGATAAAATCTTTTCGATTATAAAATATCGATTTACTCGTATCCTATCATATAAAAATCCGAACGTTTTTAAGTTTTCCAAACCGAATACAGAAAAAAAATATTTTCTATAAAATTTTACTTGAATTACCGCGAAATTGGATGGCAAAATGATATCTACAGCGGTGTGTGTTCCAAATTCGCCAATAATAATTGTTTTAAACACTTACGGATTGTTTCGAGGTGCACTTTTCTTTTTCCCGACGTTTCGGTTACTTTCCAGCAGCCGTGGTCACGGGAGGACTGACCGAAGGGCTCCCCAGTTTCTCCCGTTGTTGCTGACATATTCATGGAAGACTTCGAGGAGACTGCTCTTGAGACCTCACCTACACAGCCCAGGTTCTACAAGCGGTACGTGGATGATACTTTCACAATTTTACCATCTGACAAGGTAACCATATTCCTAAATCATTTGAACAGTCTTAACCCCAAAATACAATTCACTATGGAGTTAGAGACCAATAACTCTTTAGCTTTCTTGGACGTATTAGTAATAAGGAATCCCAATGGCATCTTAGGTCACACTGTGTATCGCAAACCTACACATACTAATTGATATTTAAATGGTGAGTCCCACCACCATCCTTCACAGCTATCTACCGTTAGCAAAACCTTATATAGAATAGCACGAGGAATCTGTGATCAGCAGCATTTGGAAACTGAGCTTCATCATGTCACACAAGTTCTACGTGACAATAAGCTTCGAGTCCCACGCCTGCATCACAGTGACCGAGTGAAACCAGCCACTGTCGAACGAATACCTGCAGTTCTACCTTTTATGAAAGGAGTCACTGATAAAGTTGGCTATATTCTAAGGAAAGATTCTATAAAAACATATTTTAAGCCACCCAAAAAGATAAGTCAATTTTTACCACCAGTGAAATGTAACATTTTCCTTCAAGATGCAGGAGTCTACAAGCTCGACTGTGACTGCGGTCTCTCCTATATAGGGCAAACTAAAAGATCCATCAACACCCGCGTAAAGGAACACATCGCAGATGTTAAACACCGTCGCAACAATAAATCTGCAATTTGCGAACACACACTGGATCAGCCTCGCCATTACATAAGATTTGATAAGCCACAAGTACTGGCAAAGGAACACCTTTATCGCCCAAGAATGATACGCGAGGCTATAGAAATTAAAAAGTACCCTAATTTTAACCGAGAAGATGGCTGGGTGCTGCCATCTAGTTGGGATCCAATAATTAACAAAATAAAATGTAATTTAAAATCACCGCGGCTTCAAGATACTGTTAGTATGTTTTGCGTGGATCGGAACACAAATAATAATTGAAGAATCTTCGGGTAGTTTGAACAACTTCAACAAATAGGACAATTGACACCTCAGTGCTCCCGTGACCACGGCTGCTGGAAAGCGGCCGAAACGTCGGGAAAAAGAAAAGTGCACCGCGAAACAATCCGTAAATGTTTAAAACAATGAACAATATTCGCGTAAACCTAAGAAATCAATATCGCCAATAATAATTTATATAATTTTAAAGTTTGAACTTTAAGAGATTGAAAAAAAAATATGTTATGACAGATTGACAAACGTCAACGTGTAAGAAAATTTTATCTATCAAACGCACGGTAGTGTGTGTTGTTGTTATTTTTATTAATTTTTTGTATTTGTAATCATTATTTAATAAAATATTAGCTCCCTGAACACCTTCCACATGAACTTCAACTGTGCCAAATATCATACTCCTCCGATCGCACTTAAAGTTATTGCTTCACGTATAGGTTATTATTATGACGCAACAAGGAATAAGGAAAAAGAAATCGAAAACTACGACGTATATTATCAAGATTCTTACCATAAAAATAACCGCTATAATATTTCTGTCGATAAAATTTTAAATACGATCTAAAAAGCCAATCTCGTGTAACACTGTGAGGAAATGAGTCAATCCCGTCGACGATGTACAAATTTTTGTATCGGCACTCGCAGAGAAATTATGTTTCTTATGATGGATTTTATTTAATATCTCTCGATGGATTTTATTTGTACTGCCTTAAATACGCTGGAGTGTACACTTTAAATGCTTACTTGCTACTTGGATGTATGAATGGATGGATTCCTAGTCACTTGTTTCGAAATCTACCAGACACAGCAAAACACTTTGACTAAAACTACATATTAGTTATTAATATGTAGTTTAATGGACGCAACCCATAGGCATATATATCGACGGCGCCTACGTACATTATTGTAAGTACAAAATGGCAATTTTTTATTACTGTTTTGGAGTATATACTATATATTTAGTATCAGGTTCTTAAAAAATTTAATAACCCATTGCAAGTCCTATTTTTTGAGTCGTATTTTATCGTAACATATGAGTCTGTCCGGCCAATACCAACGTATGTTAACTTACTCGAGTTAACATTACGCACCTGAGTGTGCGACAAGGCCGTAACTGCCACTAACGTGAATGTTCGTCGCAATATACGCGCGTCATTTATTTTTTATTTTTAAGCGTTAGTTACTTATATATGTTGTACCAATTAGCCATGCATATTCTTTTTCTTGAATTGAAAATGTTACGGAATAAAGTATTGAATCGGGCAGAACCGATTGCTTAAGATGGATTATCATATTCCAAAAATAACGTAAGTCGCAGTTTGGCAGTTTACACGGCTTTTCTTTAACGTATTTGTATAGAATCTGACAATAACGATACTGTACGTGGTATTTGAATTTCTGATATTTATCGAAAGTGCCACTCACGATTGTTTTGGAGGAGTTTTTTAGTTTTTATATAGATTCGATATAAGTACTTATGTAAATATGAAGTTTTATGTTTGAATAAAGAGACGAAATTGGTTTTCTGTATGAAAACAACATTAAATTACATATTTATTTAATTTACCTGCTTATTGGAATAATTTAAAGCAGTTGGTGATGAACCCTTCTTGGATAGAAGTTTAGCACAAGAGGTTTTCACAGTTTTAAAATTTCATCAGCAATTTTTAAACTTTCAGTCAGCAAGCTCGATCACATGTTATATAAAAGCCCGAGCCCCGGTTTTTTTAAATATTTAAACGACGAATTAGTTAATCAAGCTTTGTCAGATACTTTTAAAATATCACTTGACAGAAAATCACTAGATCAGCTGACAATTAAAGTATTTTATGAATGAGGAACTTGGAAGCTTGTGTCAGTCATTACGCAAGTAATTTTAAAAGTAGTTATATCGAAGATTACAGCAGAATGGTATCATTAATATTCTTACAGTATATGACTGTGTATGACTGTGTATGACTGTGTATGACTGTGTATGACTGTGTATGACTGTGTATGACTGTGTATGACTGTGTATGACTGTGTATGACTGTGTATGTAAGCATAGATATCATACTATCTCGAGTGCTCTAGCCACAGATGACAGTTGACGCGTCACGGTGACAGTTTAGATGTCAGTCATCATGAAGCGGCCAAGCGAGCAGGACGTGTTGTTAGAGCACTGGCGAGCCAGTATCAATGCGTATTAACATACGATAGCGGAATACTACATCTGGCGACGAGGAAAAAAAGATCAGTGGGTAAAATTACAGAAATATACAAAAGATTATCGTATCTTACAAATCCGTTTTGAAAATATCAAAGGATAATGGAGGATAGGTAATAGAGGAACCAGTCAGTTGTAGGTGCAGTCAATCTCCTAGGTTGTTCAAATCTTATCTATCTTCTGTTGAACTTAACATTCAAAGCTGTCCTAAACAGTTTTGGTATTTTGTTAAAAGCCGCCAAATATCAAGTGAAATACCTAGCAACGTTACGTATCAAGACAAAAAATATAATTCTGGTAACAATATATGTAATGCTTTCTCTGATTATTTTGGATCTACTTTCTTGTATCCTTCTTACAATAATCCAGTGGTAAGCCCAGCTTCAATCGCAAATTCACCGGAAACTACCTCGGGTATCCACACCATTCATATCAGTAAAGATGGAGTGTCCAAGCATCTATCCAACCTTGACTCGACTCGATTTAAAGTCGACTGGACCCCATAACGTGAGCCCCATTTTTCTAATAAAATACGCAAACACTATTGCAACTCCTCTGACAAGGTTTTTAGTCTTGCTCGTTTCCCTCTATGTGGAAGTCAGCATTCATATCGCCAATCCAAAAAAAGGGCCTAAGGACGACATCTGTAACTACAGACCGATGTCTAAACTTTGTGTGGTTGCTAAAGTTTTTGATAAAATTGTATACAATCGTGTCAATCATGTAATAGAAAATGCTTTTTCTACATATCAACATGGGTTGGATATGGAGAAAAAAGTGTAACATACTCTCATCGAATATGTCATCATCATCTTCCTGCATGGCGAATGGTAAATAAGTGGATGTAATTTACACAGATGACAGTAAATTTTTCGATAGAATTGACCAATCATTACTTTTGTATAAACTCCAAATCATGGGAATTAGGGGACATCTTCTAAGATGGTTTGCGTGATACTTAGGATAATTATTAACTAAGAACTCAAGCTGTCGTAATTAGTAACTACTGTAGCAGGCTACGACCTCTTGATTTGTATGTCCTTCTTGTGCTTGAGTGGTGATGATAATAATACAGCAACAATTCTTATATTCTCCTTTATTGGTGCTTAACACTGATACGTATTACATATGAGATACGAGTATGCCTAACACAAAATATACGTCTACACTATTTATAGCCTTATGGCCAACTAAAATAAACTAGATAGGCTTTACTTCATGACATCTGTCAATATGACATTGACATTTACATCTTACCGTTGACATATGTAACATCTCCCTTTTCGAGTATAATAGCAACTAATAATATAAGTATATAACTAATAACGATACATTACTTATCTACTCAAATTTCTCATGTATATACAATTTAGGACGTCTTATATTCCTACCAGACCTGGTTACGTAACCGGTATTTTCTAGACTCTCCATAGAAACACAGTTATCATCGATAATGCAATTTTGAACAGGACCGTCTCCGAGCTGTGCCGAACTCATGGAATCTATACTCTCCTGCATGGGAGGCATATTGTCAGTGCTTCCGTTGCCATAAAAAGAAGGTGGAGGATTTGTATCTTTTAAATTCTTTTTTTCTAGGTCTAATGTGTCCCCTATTCCTCCTATACACAACACCATTTGGATCCACAACATAATATGATCTACCACATCCTAAGTTCTCTTTAATTATTCCCGGAGACCAAAAAGATTTAGGATTTTTTTTGAAGTAAATGTCATGTCCCGACTGAAACTCATAATAAAAAATAAAAAGACATTTTGTCTCTGCTATGTCTATGACATCTTTCAAACGTCGAAAATTTTACAACTTTTGGTCTGAGTTTTCTATTTAGAATTGGTAAATTTACTCGCAAGTTTCTAGACATTAATAATGCGGCCGGACTGAGAAAATCTCCCTTCGCAGCATTGTGGTATTATAATAGCGCCAAATGTACATCCGAGCCATCCTCCTTGCATTTTCTTAATATGTTTTTGACAATTTTAACTTCAATTTCAGCCTGGTCATTAGACCTGGACCAATAAGGACTGTTAGTAATGTGTTATATATCCCAATCAACAAGAAAAGACTTGAATTTGCAGGAGTTAAATGGTGGACCATTGTCAGACACCAATGCTTTCGGGATTCCATGTCGAGCAAAGAAGGATTTGAGGTTTTTAACAACGTTATCGACAGTGTAATTCTTATGCAATGAAGCTAGCTCTATGTACTTGGAATAATAATCCATGCAGACAAGGAAATTTTTTCCATCAAAATATAATAAATCTATACTTACCTTCTCCGAACGGAAGATAAGATATCTCATGGCATTTCAACGGTTCATTGTGTGTGTTTGCCCTAAATTTTGCACACGCCGAACATTGAACAATTAAGTTTTTAATATCCGCGTTTATATTTGGCCAATAAACTGTTTCTCTAGAGATGTTGAGTGTCTTATTAATACCTAAATGTATTAATAAGTGTATTTTATCTAAAATCTGTCTTTGCAAGGATTTTGGAACAACAAGCCTAATCCTTTAAATATTAAGTCGTTCATTATATGTATTTTGAATGTTCCAATATGGTTTCACTAGACAGTTTACTTTGTTTTTGCTTTTTGACCAACCATTCTGAATATAAGACTTGAGCAGATTTAAAGATTCATCATTTTTACTTTCTAATAATATAAATTCTAAATATGGCTTACTCACTGAGAGATTAGAAAAGATTGAATTAACATGATACTGTAAGTCTTGCTTATACTGAGGTATATATGTATCACTAAGTGAGGCTCTTGACAAAGTATCTGCTATATACATATATTTACCAGGTACATAAACCACTTCTAAGTCGTAACCCTGCAACGATAACATCATTCTTTGTAGTCTAGCAGGTACTTCATGAAGAGGTTTCTTAAAAAGGTAAATTAAAGGTTTGTGATCAGTATGAACAGTTGTTTTACTGCCATAAATATATTGGTTAAATTTATTACATCCAAACTGTATGGCAAACAATACCTTCTCAATCTGAGCATAGTTTTGTTGATAGGAGGTTAGTATTCTTGAACTATATGCAATGGGTCGTTTGTTTTGCATCAAGACCGCTCCCAGTGCATTCTTTGATGAATCTACCGACAAAATCACAGGTAAGTTGCAATTATAATTAGTTAACACAGGTGCTTTAGATACGACTTCTTTTAACAAATCAAAGCACTTTTGACATTTTTCATCCCATAACCATAATATATGTTTTTTTAACAAATTTCTTAAGGTATTAGTTTCCTCTGCTAGATTTTCTATAAACGGTGCTAAAAAATTTATTATGCCTAGAAATCTCTGCAAATCTTTAATATTTTTAGGTATGGGCATATCTTTTATGGCTTTAACTTTCTCTGGATCAATTTTTACACCTTCTTTACTAAAAATCCCAAATATAATATTAGCCCAAATATGTTTTTTCTTCTTGAAGAAACGTGCACTTGGCTTTATTTAATTTTAAATTAACTTGCCTAGCCCTTTCCAAAAACATTTCTAACCTTTTACTGTGTATTTCAATTGTTTCCCCGTATATTAGAATGTCATCACACCAAATTATTATACCTTCAATGTCTCCGAAAAGATCTATCATGGTTTTATAGAAAATTTCTGTAGCCGTGTTTATTCCAAAAGGTCATCTTAAAAATTTGTATCTGCCGAAGGGAGTTTGAAATGTACACAGATCACTACTTTCTTTAGTTAATTTTATATTATTAAACCCAGAAAACGCATCTAAATGTGAAAAATAAGAGGCTTTGGACAATTTAGACCTGACTTCATCTATATTTTTAATTAGATAATGACATCTCAATCTAAGCAAATTCTCAATCCACATTCTTTTTCATGGCTATAACTAAACTACTCACCCAGAGAGTAGGTTTGTTCACCTTCCGTATGACTCCCATGTTTTCCATGAGTTGAAGCTCTTTCCTTAACGGTTCAACCAACGCGAAGGGTAACTTTCTAGGGGGATCAACGCACGGAATAGCATCCTTCTTTAGCACGATGCTGTGTTCGTATGGGAGGCAGCCTAGACCCTGAAACACATCATTATATCTGGTCACAATTTTGTCACAAGTTTTTTGAAACATATTATATACATTTTAGTCAACATTTTTGATATTTTCATTCTTTATATTAAAGTTTTTTGTTATTCAATTTAGCTTTATACAAGTGGGTAAACCAATCACAATTTAATTTTGTTACAACAAAAGTAATGTTTTCCTGTTTTGTTTTGTTTTCAACTAAACAACAAATGTTTGACACTGAAATTATCGGAATTCTGTGCCCACTGTAGGCAAAGATCTTATATTTTTTACACATTTCTTTACTCTGTTTGTCAAATTTAAGATTCAATTCTTTAAATACTTGATAAGACATCACATTTATGTCTGCTCCAGTGTCAATTAGGCAATCTACATTTTTGTTGTTTATCTTAAGAGAATAATGCCAGAAATTGTCTGTGTTAATCAAATTTGTACTAGCATTTTGTGACTTTATATTCTTAATGTTGAGCAATGCCCCTATTGTAAATCTCTCAGCCTCAGCACTTTTAGGGCTTGATTCATCATCGAGATTTATGCTACCTACCCCAGAAAATTTCAAACTTACAAAAGTAAAAAATATAACTGAAATATACAATTTGACAGAACAAATATTTTGGAAGTTGACTCAATTAAATTTTTAGGACTCATGCTTGATAAGAACTGCAACTGGAAGGCCCATATAGATTATGTGTGTAATAAGCTGGACCGGTTCGTTTATGCTTTACGTAGATTACGTCATACGGTAGGTGCTGAGGCGGCACTAACCGCGTATCACGGCTATGTATCATCGGTCCTCTCTTACGGTCTGCTGTTGTGGGGTAATTCGGTAGAAATCGAAAAATCATTTCGTATCCAAAAAAAATGTGTGAGAGCTATTTGTGGTGCCTGGTATTTGGATAGCTGCAGACCACTGTTTAAAAAATTACGTTTGTTACCACTAGCCTGTATGTATATTCGAGATCTCTGTATCTTTGTTTGGCTACATCCAGAATACTTTAAACAGAACTCAGAGGAGGGTAGGAAAAATGAAAGATATAAATTTAAACTGTACCGCCCTTGGTGTAACTTGAATTTATACAGAGATAATGCATACATACAAGCTATACAGATATTTAATAATTTACCTAATCAATTCAAGGAATTGCCTACAATTTATAAATTTAAAAGAAATCTGACATCTTGGCTTATAGAAAATAGTTTCTATGACATAAATGAATTTATACTACGGAACAAAAAATTACCTGTATCAATTAGTCAATATTATCAAAAATCTTAAATTCATTAGATTAAGTGCAAGCAATATTATTGATAAATAAAAATAAAGATGACATTTATTTATATGGTTTTGAAGTGATTTTTAAATTATAATACATTTGACATTGAACTTATTTAATTATTTATCTTGTGACCTAAAATATTTTGTGACCTAATGCATTCTCAAATTAATATTTTAACTATTTTTATGATTTTTAACTTTATTATTTTAATATATATGTAATAAACTTTCTGTTAACATAATGGTCAAAACCAATTATTTATTGTATAATCTATAGATCGACCAATTGCTTTTACTTTATATCTAAAACTATATTTTATAAGTAGACTCTGGAGATTGTATATTTTAATTTCACACACCATGCTATCATAGTAGAATGTATGTTTTTTCTTTAAACTTACCATCTGCATATGTAATATTATGTACTTACTACATTCAGTGAATAAATGATTTGATTTGATTTGATTTGAAACAATAGTCCTGACACTATTTTTCTTAAAACATAGATGAGTAAAATGTCCATATTTAAAACATGACCTGCATCTGTGTTTCCATGCTGGACAGTTGCGGCGACCATGCGATGTATTGCACTTTAAACACGACGATGTTCTGGATCCAGGTGTAGCTGACCTTGGGTGACCTTGGCGTGATGGGGATCTTGAGTTTTTTCTTTTCTGGTATGGGGGAGAACTGGCCCAACCACTTTTGTGTAGCTTGTATATTGTGGCTTCTTCTCTTCGATCTGCTGAATTGATTGATTCTTCACTTTTCTGCGCCATCGTGGGTGTTCTACAGAGGAGTTTGGCTCTCTCTAGGGATAGATCTTGCTCTTGTAGGAGCTTTTGACGAAATTGAGAGAAGTTTGTGGCGATATTAGCAATGACAATGAACTTTACAAGGGAATCGTGTAGCGAACCAAACTCACAGGCATGACTTGCGTTTTCTAATTCCATTAGAAAATTTTCCAAGGATTCGTTCACACGTTGTTTCAACGTAAAGAATTTGTGCCGCGCCACCGTCAAATTCTTTTTGGGTTCAAAATACTCGACGAATTTTGCCTTGACTTCTTGGAATGTAGCAGTGCTTAGGTCCAAATTGAAGGAATTGTAGATTTAGGCCCTTATCTCCCATGGAATGCAGGATGATTGCAATTTTTCTTTTGTCTTCCGTTTTCTCCATGCCCGACGCCAGTAGGAATATCTCGAATGACTGCGTCCATTTCTTGAAATTTTCAGCATTATTGTTGATAATTTCTGTAGAGATCTCAAGCTTCTGTACTCCGTTTCCTGCCTTGTTAAGTTCCCACACTCAGATTGTCTCGAAGCTTCCGGAGTTTTCGATGTACCCTCTTTTGCGTTCATAATTTTCGTTTTCTTTTCAACTTTTTCTTCTGACACCATGTAGCGGGCTACGACCTCTTGATTTGTATGTCCTTCTTGTGCTTGAGTGGTGATGATAATAATACAGCAGTAATTCTTATATTGTCCTTTATTGGTGCTTATCACAGATACGTATTACATATTATGAGATATGCTTAACATAAAATATACGTCTACACTATGTATAGCCTTTTGGCCAACTAAAATAAACTAACTAGATAGGCTTTAATTCATGACATCTGTCAATATGACATTGACAGTTACCTCTTACTGTTGACATATGTAACAACTACATTTCTAGCTGGATAGCAATACCTAGCGGGTGCCTCAAGAATCCCTATTGGGACCTCTCCTGTTTTTGATTTCTGTCCACGACATCGATAACTATCTGCGCCATGTTATGACGCCTACGCCAGATGTTATGAAAATTTTTGCTATTGTAGGGTCTCAATCAGACGCCGCTAATTTACAGTCAGATTTACAAAAATTTAATACTTACTGCATTAACAATAAATTAGACTTGAATCTCTCAAAATTCTCTGTTATATCATTCACTCGTAAGCATATCAAAATTAATTATTCATACGCATTAAAAGACAAACAACTATCCAAATCTAATTTGATTAGGGATCTCGGCGTCACCCACGACAGCAAACTCTTACTCGATCAACATATTACTAGTATTGTTGCTAAAGCGTCAATTTTCAAAGCACTGGGCATTCATAATGAGAACATCTTAAAATTTCAAGAATACAAAATCTTTTAAAATATTGTATTACATATATTACATGTATTACATGTATAAACATGTATTACATGTATTACATGTATAAACATGTATAAACATGTTTATTTTTATCAATCGCTTGTTGAAAAATATTGTAGTTGGACACTGTACTTCACAGATGTTCGCAGATACTTAAAACAAATTAGGCATTGAATTAAATCAATCAATATGCTTGTGTTACTTTTTGTGTGGGAATTACAACTCCAAACAATCAGAATTTATCAGATTTTAGTATAATTCTTCCTATTTAGCTTTTGAAAATCTCAACAACTGCATTTACAAATTACAATTGACGTTTGACGCGATTAGCGAAAGTCTTGTGACAAATGACAATTTTAATAACATTTTTTGACAGTTTGGCAGAGGTGCGTTTAACAACAACTATACTTTGTAGAACTACTAATATTTACAAAATTTAGATACTTAACTACTTGAAATAGATTAAAAATGTGTAAACATCAATTTTGTATTTAATTAAAATTACGAGGTCGATAATAAAGTAAATTATATGTCAATTTTTGTCATCAACACGCGGACATCAGATACGTGTTATTTGCGTGTTACTCAATTCCTAAACGTTTTTCTTTGAGTCTTCTGTCTATGGTCGTAAATGTAAAGTCGTATGGTAAACGAGGTCTTAAATATCTTTATTAGTAGACAGCTGTATACACGCTGTATAACGGACGTATAACTTAAACAGCGAATTTAACAATTCATACGTTAAACGCATGTTTAAGAATTTTTTATTAGTAAGAGGGTAAGTGTAATTAATATCTCGAATATAAAATATTTAAAAAAGATTTTTTTAATTTCTCTGTTACCGACTGAATATTCCATACCATTTTTTTAATTACATTAATTTATGTAAGAAGTTCCATTTTTTACCGCTTAGCAACCAATAAAATAGACTGCCCTAATATCTTAAAAGAGATTAAACTCAATGTACCCACGAGGACGCAATCCAAAGCACTTCTCTACTTGCTTGTTGCACACACTAATTATAGACAAAATACCTGACGCAAGCATCATATAATTTTAATAGAATTCAAAATACTAGTCTAACTTAGCCATCGACCTATTCTGTATAAATATTACGACAGTGAGGCGGCGACTAGGCAACGAATTCTTTGATTCTTAATATGTAACTGTAATTTTAAACATAAATAAGCACCGTTAACCATATATCAAAATTTTAATATATATTTAATTAAATATATATCTAAATAAATATTGAATATATATCTATAGCTCACACTTTCTTATATAAAATCTGTCATCTAAACGTGAGATTCTGTAATTGGCTTTCTAATGCTATGATTTGTAATTTATTGTTAATTTTCGCTGTTGAATCTCCTGTAATTAAATAAACAAATAAATTAATTAATACACACCATGCCTATCTAGTCCCGTGCTAAGTTTAACTTCTGTTACGAGTACCAAATATTTCGGGTATATATTTTATATTATAACTACTACTATACATATACTATTCTAAAACTCACACGAGCGACGCTTGCATATTTCCTCGGCTGAGTCAGTGGACTCTGTTTCGACTAGACCGCAAGCGGCGAGCTGACGGCGGCGGTTGCTGACCCGTACGATTTCGCTGACATACGACAAAACGACATCGTACAAAACGACGAGTCAAACTGCGCTCCGCGACGCATGTTCACCAAGTCTATCGGATTCTCGGGTGACCTACTTTATACTACTATTATTACTTTTTAGTTGCAATAATTTACTACGCAACTCACTGATGGTAGATTCCGAGGCATCCAATCTTCCTCGCAACTCGTCCAGCTCTGCCTTCATGATGTTGAGCTTGTTCAGCAGGCTGGAGACGTTGACGTTGTCCGCGGAAACCGCTTGCAGCCTGTGCAGCTTCTTAGCGACAAATACCGGCACGTGCGCTGGACTCGTCCGCTTGAGCAGGGAGATAATGTCCTGTAAACTTTCGTCGCTCCCATCTCTCCTTCGAGACCTGCGCGGTCTTACCGAGCGCTTCGTACAGCATCAGCTTGCCCTTGCAGATCTCCTCGCTGGTGTAAGTCGACTTGCAGAACTGCACGATGCTGTCCTCGTCCATGGCGTTGATGATGTGTTGTATGAACGCCAGCAGCTTGTTGGCTACGAGCACCATGATGGCGTGCAACGGCTAAGAGCCGTGCGACTCGCGAAATATTCATTGTTAATAATTAATATTTGCTACGTCATGTGTCGAAAAGCGGAGTACGACCGTTCGCTAGCTCGCTCAACGCACATTTATGCACCAAGAAATCTACAAAAGTTAAAAAAAATACGTTTCTTTGAATCGATAAATAATAAAATAAATGCTATTTACAAACCTCCTAAAGAGAAAAGCGTTGTATTAATTAGGTTACGTCTGACATTTTAATTTAATACATTTGACTACGAAAGCATAAACTGAACAGCAATATATTCAACGCTAGACACCTAATTTCCTTTGCAGGTACGGATCTATATTGCCGAGGAAACGATTATCGAAAATGTAGGAGCGTGGAGACACCACGTTTAGCGGTATTTACTATTTACATAGTTTAACTTACCTTCTAATACAGGTATTTAATCCAAGTAGTGGTCGCCCAGAGGTCGAAATTCGCCCATAATTCATTTAGTATTTTAAGTGTGAACTTTTAAGGGATTCTTTTGCCTCTTGAATATGAAAAATCAAAGAAAAATAAAATGTAAATGTCTTTTGTATGTGAAAGACAGATTGACAAACGTGGACGTATGATATTCTAACCTTGGAGGAAGGAGTACTAAAATCTGTCTCACAAAATATCAATGGCAAAAAGCCATAAGAGTGAAACAGAAAGCTAATCTAAGTATGACTTTTCGTTTTTTTCTAAGATTGTTACTACGAATTACGACTTTATGGCACTAAGCGTCAGCATGTAGGATAAGGAACGATATAATGTCGTTTCTTCACTTACCCATGAATATTATAGTTATTAATCCGACCGATTTTAATGTAATTGAGTACCTTCGGGATTTCCTTTAGCGCGAATGCAGTCGCAGGTAATATCTAAATAAGCAATAAACTTTTAATATCCTCATAAATTAAACTGTTAGCATAATTTAAGTATTAATTAACTGTACAAACCTAAAGAACATTCCACGTGGCCAAGAAAGCGTTTGTCTTAAAACATTCAAATGAAATTTAATTAACTTCAAGTTACGCCCAAAAGTTTGTAACACTGAAAATGTAATTGTAATAGGGTGGCAGAATTTATGTAAAATAGATGGGAATAAATGAATGAATGTCCATCTTCTATCTATCTATATACCGGTGTTTTTCCCAGTCAGTTTATGTATGGGTTCAACTTTCCTACTTGAAAAAAAAATCAGCTGTTTCATACAAAAGGGCTACGGCATAGATAGCATTGATCCATAGTAAAAGTTACTTATATTCAAGAGAATATTCACTCCTGAAAGTTTGGACATTGATTGGAAAAATACCAGTATATAAAGGCAAAGCTGGTTGACTGATGCATCAGTGCAAAGGCCACAGGCCCAGAAATTTGAAAGTTTGCAACGTATTTCTCAGACGTAGTCTCTACTAAGAAGGGATTTTTCGTAACCCAAGGGAGTAAAATAGGTAATAAAAGTTTATATGAAACTTTTTATTCCTTGGACATATTTTCATGAAATTATTTCGAATGAATCGAGTACGGAAAAAATAATGAGTTACGTATTTCAGCGTTTTCTAAAATTCAGCCCCTAGGTGGTAAAATAGGGGATGAAAGTTAAAACCTAATTTCACGCGGGCGAAGCCGCGGGCAAATGCTAGTAGGTTATAATTTTATCAATCATTATTAATTGATTAGTTTAGATTAGCCCGGTTAGTTCCCGAACCGGTGCGGTGGTGACATTACGTAGGGACAATTCCGTGTTATTATTAACCTTTAGGGAAATAAAACTGTAGAAAATTTAATTTTTATTAGTATTTGAATTTTAATTACATTTACGAAATACAATTATTTCGTAACGAATGCGGCATGAAGCATTACAATTCTAAATTCAAAAACAAAAAAAACTGCCTAAAACAATCGTCCAAATATTCCGCCGAAGACAATGCCGCAAACATGTGCATTTAAATGGAAATTTAAAAAATTAAATCATCAAGTCGCCAAGTAATTGTTCTGCTGAAAGGCGAAACGTTAATCCGGGGTACAAACAAAAGACCAGGATAGCATAAGCGGCGGTGGTTGACTTGTACGTTGCATAACATGTGTTTGGGTACATTAATTTTAATAAGTCGCAAAGAGACATTATGTGATGCACAAGTTTTCTTTTCTTTGCATAAAAGAGATACACCAAGCTAGGATTTTTAGTAAAATACATTGTAAATAACTACATATTTTATATAAAAACTATAACTCGACTACGTAAATTATAATTATAGCTATATGTTACCCGGGCTGTTATTGTGAATCAATTGACACCTTGATATAAAAATCAGACCAGTAGTTTAGACCCGTGCTTTAGGCCGCCGTAGTCGGGTAAAAATTACACCCTTACCACATAAATTAATCATCATCACTGACAGCTAAGGACCCCACTGCTGGAGTTTCGGATTTTCCTCAATAACGTTATAATAAACCACTCTAGGTGGCTGGCTTAACACGACCCATAAAATAAGTTTATAACTACTTTTAGCCCCCGTAGAAAACAGAGGGGTGTTATAAGTTTCACGTGACCATCGTAGCTCCCAAACGGATGAACCTATTTTGATCTTGTTCTTTTCGTTTGGAAGCTGACATGATCACTATTATGATACTATTTCTTAGCTATGATCCATCATCGTCAGCTCGCTCCCTGCTTGACAATTTTGAGTTTCAAAAAACAAAAAAACACAGCCTCCGTGGTCTAGTGGTTAGAGCTTGGCTCTCGACTCAGGAGTCGTGGATTCGATTCCGCATTGGAACAACAAAAAAAAATGCTTTTTCCAAGTTTGGTTAGGACAATGCAGGCTGATCACCTGATTGTCTGACAAGGAAGATGATCCATGCGTCTGATGGGCATGTAAAGAGTCGGACCTACGCCTGATCTCTCGCCAGTCGTGTCGGTCTGTTCGTCCCACTGGGTAACGAGGGCAAAAGAAGAGAGAGTGCTCTTGTGTGCTGCGCACACACTTGGGCACTATAGAATTACTCCTGCGTAACTGGCATGGTTTCAATGAAACCGGCCACCGTCACCGAAACCGGTGTGGGGAGTTATTATATTATTAATTTGGGGCTTACTTGAATTTTCTTTCTGTTTATTAAGTATTTAAAAAAAGCTTTTGATCAAATTGACAACCTCGATTCAATATTGAAAAGATCCAACCCACTTCTCAACGGTGTTGTAAATATTGTAAGCCATTGCGTAAGGCTGGGACTACATTGTTGAACGGAATCCGGTAGACCGGGGAAAATTCAAAGCACTGAAAATAGAAGTCAGCGCTAATAAATAGAGCTGAATATCGAACACACGATTGTCGAGTCAAATGTCAATGTCATATAAGACAGCTGGACACTTGACACTTCGATTTTGAACTCTATTGTGAATAACGCGGAGTTCTATTTTCAGTGCTCTGAATTTTCCCGGGCTTGCCGGATTCCGGATCATACAATATAGTCCCAGCCTAACGGCTAACGCACACATGACATATCCCCAGATTAACAATTAACCCAGTTTAATTTGTAGCTTTTCATAACGAAAAAGTTAAATTGGGCTACAAAAGACCGAGATAAAGTTAATTTACGGCGCGCGGCAGATAACGGGTTAAATTATAAAAGTGTTCCAGCATATTTTCTGGACATAACATAATGAATTTCAAGGAATACGTTTTATGGATTCAAATAAATTCTTAAATGTTGCTTATGTAGCAACTTGTGTATCTCATATCAAGTTTTTGTACTAAATACTAATATTATAAACGCGAAAGTTTGAATCTATGGTTGTTTATTACTCTTTCACGCAAAATCTACTTAACAGATTTTGATGAAATTTGGTATAATAGTAGTTTAGACTTTGGATTAACACATATACTACTTTTTATCGCAGCAAAATATGTTTTTGCTTTGGTTGACGCAGAATTTATTTTTAACCGACTTCCAAAAAAAGGAGGCAGTTATACTTTCGGCTGTATGTATTTTTTTTTTCAACGATAACTCCGCCGTCTGTTGACTGATTTTCAAAATTCTTTTTTTGATGTAAAGGGTATACTTCAAAATTGGTCCCGTTTTCACAAAAGTGGTGATCTGATTACGGGATCCATGAGGAATCGAGGGAACTCCTTAAAAATTTATATGGACACATATATATTTCGACTTTTTCTGAAGTAACCTAAGCATAATATGCTACCAAAAAGTAAGACTTTGCACCAAGATATACCCTGGATTCAAAAGCAATGAACAGAACTCCTCTGTCTTTAAAGTTACGCGTTAGAAAATTTTGACATTTTTTAAAGAACTGCAAGCATATGCCACTATGTAACTTACAGTAATCATCATCATTATCTTATATAAAATACCTAATGGAAGCTTGGCGCGTATTCAATTATACATTCGATCGTTTATTCTAAACGTGATTAAAATGTGTTAATAATAATTTAAGCAAATATCACAAAAAAGGGAAAAAATATTATTATTTTTAAACAAAAAATTAAACCGACTTCCAAAGTAAAAATGCACAAAAAAGCATGAAATAAAACTTATTTTCTAAATAATTCCCCTTTTAAATTTGGCTTAAATTTTAACTATTTCTCTACTCAATCTTCAAAATGTTGATGTCGGCACCAGCCAACTTGAACGTGTTAACGTGTAACGTGTTCTATTTTAAATACTGTTCGTGCTGGTACCGACTTCAAAATTATGAAGATTGAGTAGAGAAATAGTTAAAATTACATACATACACACATATAATCACGCCTCTTACCCGTGTAGTGTAGTGAGTAATTGTCTTTATAATATTTTATGTGTAATTACCTTTACAACCTTTTAGGTCAGCATTTTGTTTATTGTGCAACGGTTTCGTTTTATGTATGTTCATAATTATAATGTATTTTTGATTAATAATAAACTGAATCCTGAATCGTCTTGACGTTTCTATCAACCCTGACCAATGTGGCCTCACTAAGTCCCATCTCAAAGTGTCTACTCCTAGACACATCACATGGCGACCCTGCCATCAACGTGACCTCCAACCTGTAACTCTACCATCAACGTGATCCTGTTATCAACATGATCAACGCGACTCAATAGACGTGACTTGTCTCTCCCTGGACTTCGAAGAATATGGGCAAAACGCAGAGCAAGGACCAAGCAGTGATTGCGCAGACTGCTGGCGGTGACAACCACGCAAAGGCTACAGCGGAGCACATACGGACCAACAACGTCCTTCTTTCCATCAAGCAGATGCGGAATGAAGCCCTGGAGCGTGTCCTGCCGTATGAGCTACCGTCGTCACCGGGAAATCCAAAAAGGTGCAATGAATGAGTCAAAGGTGAAAAGAAGAAGCCTAGGTATAAATTATTATTATGTTATTTTAGAATTCTTTTTTTTTGTGTTTGGTATAATAATTATGTAGTTAAGATTATGAGTATAGAATTATAATTATCTAAAATTTATGAAAGGTTAAATTATTATAAGGATTATATTACTAAGCTAGGACCTTTGAGAAGAAATGGTTAAAACTTTGATAGTAAGATTTCAGAAACTCGAAGTGTTTGTATAGAGATTTTAAAAATATTTTGAGTAATTTGTCTGAAGATATTTCTAATAAATTATTAATTTTATGTTGTTCTATAGAAGAATGATATACTAAAGTATTAAATTTTGAAACGGATTCTAATTTAGATCCAGAAAGTAGTATACCAATAAAAATATCGACTGAAAAGTTTGATTTTAAGACGACTGTTAGCCTTATACCAAAAATGAACAATGTAAATGTAACTCGAGAATTAATTGACGCGATTGAGTTATATGAGTCAATGCTTGATGATAATGGTAAACAGATGTTAATTAAATTTGTTTTGAAAAGTAAGTTAACCTATGGAGCAAAAATGCCTTTAGCTACTTCTTATAATTCAGTTAAGTTATTATTAGGAGATATGCGTACATATTTACTAAGTCGCAAATCTGACACGGCCTTACAGTCTAGTTTACAAAGGGCTAGGCAAGGTCAAAAGTCTGTTAAAGAGCTTGGCGAGGAAATTGAGAAATTATTTGTAGAACTAACTATTTCACAGGCAAACGGCAATGAAAATGCCTATAAGATATTGTGCCCTCTTAACGAGAAAAAAGCTATTAAATGTTTTTCAGAGGGTCTGAGAAGCCAACGTTTATCGACAATTATCGCAGCACGGAATTTAACATCTTTAAGAGATGCTATCAGAGTAGCCGAAGATGAGGCTACTTCAACTTCGGACCACCAGTTTATGTCTTATAAACGCCAACCACCTAGTTTTAATAATAGAAATCTTTTTCTTTATAGAGGACGTGGATTTCGAGGTCAAAATTATTATAATTATTTTCCAAGCTACAGGAAAATGTCGCAATCGCAATCGCATCAAATTCCAACTTCGTCGAACTGCGCGGGGCGAGGAGGAGTTTCTAAGAATTTACCTTGCAAAGCGATAGGTATAGGTCAAGATTTTATTAGACGTTTCTCTGGCGTGATAGATTATGAAGCGGATACTTTTTCTCTCAAAGTTGCGCAGTGTAAGGTAACTTTACCTTTGAATTACTATAATTATTATAGTGTATGTGTAGAACTGCGATGCGAAGTTATTAAATATATTCCTGCGCGTATTAATTATGATTGTGTAATTTATCCCAAGGAGATTAAACAGGGTATATTTTTAGCAAGTGTGGTGGCTAGGCCAAAAAATGGTAAAATCCCTGTACGAATATTAAATACGACTGACGAGGAGGTTTCTTTATATTTGAATGAGCTCGAGATAGATAAATTTGAAAATTATAATTTTTGTAAATTTGATAGGCCGGATATTAATGTAGAAAAAATGAAACTTTATTTAAATTACTAAACTTAAGTTCATATTTAAATAAGGAGGAACAGTTCTCCATCGAACAAATTTGCGCGAAATATCCAGATATTTTTCACATACCGGGTGACAAACTTAGTGTTACAAGCGTGTATGAACAGTCTATTCATTTAAAAAATAATGCTACGCCCGTATATAGAAAACAATATAGGATTCCATTTGTACAAAAAGATGAACTTAATAAGCAAATCGACGATATGTTAAAGGACGGGATTATTGAAAAAAACTAGTAGCGAGTGGTCGAGTCCTCTTTTGCTAGATCCTAAAAAGTTAGATCGTAGCGGCAAACGTCAATGGAGAGTTGTTACAGATTATAGACAGTTAAATGAAAGAATGCAGGATGATAAATTTCCCCTCCCTAACATTACAGATATATTAGAGTCCTTATCCGGTGCTTTTTATTTTAGTCATTGCGGTTTAAGTCAAAGTTATTTTCAATGTAATTTATCGAAGGAATCTAGAAAGTATACTGCATTTACCACCGACAAAGGTCAATACCAGATGTGCAGATTGCCCATGGGACTGAAAATAAGTCGCATCTGCTTTCAGTAGGCTAATGACTGTTGCCATGTCGGGTCTCAATTATGAGAAATATATCGTTTATCTAGATGATCTGATAATATTTGTTCGCAATTTAACAGAACACAATAAAAACCTAATGTCAGTTTTCTCCCGTTTGAGAAAAGTTAATTTAAAATTGAACCCATTAAAATGTGAATTTTTAAAGCGACAAATTTTTTACTTAGGTCATACAATATCAGCGGACGGAATTTTACCGGATCCAGAAAAAATACGAGTCATTGAAAGTTATCCGACACCGACATGCGCCGACAACGTCAAGCGTTTTGTGGCATTTAGTAACTATTATAGAAAATTTATAAATAACTTTGCAGCAATAGTGTTGCCTTTAAATAAATTATGTAGAAAAAATTTTCAATTTCAATGGACTACAGAATGCCAAAATGCTTTTGATACCCTTAAAAAGTTACTTTCTAGCCCTCCTATTTTAGATTATCCTAATTTTTCTAGCGAAAACAATTTTATTTTGCACACAGATAGTTCTGGTTTCGCTATCGGCAGTGTACTTGGTAATTCCAATGGCAAACCAATCGCATACGCTAGCCGATGTTTAAATAAAGCCGAGTTGAATTATAAAGGTAATTACACATAAAATATTATAAAGACAATTACTCACTAGACTACACCACCCCCCTTAGTGAAAAAAAAAAGTTAGTAATCTAAAAAGTTTTTTTTTTTTTGAAATATCTACGGTTACTTATACAACTTAGTCCTATTTTTATGTACTATAACATGCTTACCATTTAAACTTATTTTAACATTAGGTGCCAGGTCTTCTATTACAACATATGGGCCTGTATATAAAGTATCCAATTTATTTCCAGTTTCATTTTTTAATAACAATGTATCGCCTGGTTTATAAAAATGGGATTAATTGATAACTCATAATTATACTTTCTACGTTGTTTACTTAAAATTAAATTATTTCTTTGAATTTATTCGCTGCTGATTTCAATCTTTTATACTTCGTTCTTGTTTCCTTTATCTCCATCCGTTGCCTTTTGAACTATTTGGTTAGCTTTTGTTGCTAACCAATCCAACCACGCTTTCTTCTTTTCTTGTATAGCCCTTTGTACATTTTTATCCATCCACATATTATAGATCTTTCTTCCTTTCCTTCTTTTTGCTACCCCGCATACCTCAATAGCAACATTCACGACACCTTTCTTAAATTTCTCCCACAAATCTTCAATCACACTTATCTCTTCTATGCCTTTAAAACTTTCTTCCCGTTTCTCTACATACTCGTCTTTCTTTTCTTTTTCTTGGAGATTTTCCGCTTTTACTCTGTCCACAACACTCGTAGGCTCGGCCCCTCGGTGTCGCCACCGTTTAAAGAGGCCACACATTCGGACTATGACCAGGAAGTGGTCTGTGTCGAGGCCTACAACGCGGTATGCCCGAGTGTCTAGCACTTTCTTCCTCAGTATTTCATCCACAATTGCAAAATCAATCATACTTCTAGAGTCACCAAATTATTTTATGATTATCCATTGCGTTCCCACGAGTAGCAAGGGAAAGGTTTGTCCACCCCAGCAGAGCCCCGCATGCCAGGGTAAGGCTGGCCTAATTCTGGGTGCGCCCGGTCCCAGGGCAGTGTGGCACGCTAACGACTAGAGCTTGCCCCTAACCATGCATCCATCCGCGCGGCCGACGTTGGATTGGCGGAGAGGGTAGGAATAAGGAAAAGGATAGGTGGTGTGAAAAGGAAGATTGGTAAGTTAGAATAGGATATAGGTAATGTAGGATATTACCGTCCAGGAGGACAAGGAATAGGACAGTAATAGCTAGGGAAGCCGGGGTCGCATACCCGTATACCATTCCACAACTAGCGGACAGGTAGTTGGGATGAGTATCCCATGACCGTTCAAAATGTCAGCCAAATTTAAAAGGGGAATTATTCAGAAAATAAGTTTTATTTCATATTTTTTTGTGCATTTTTACTATGGAAGTCAGTTCAATTGTGCATATAAAGTCGCGAGCAACATCAAACTTTGCGTTTATTATATCAGTAAGGAAGCAAGGATGAGAATTTGCGACAAAAAGGCTCGATTGTTTTTTTACGTTTCCTTGTCAGAATAATAAAGGGTTCGTGGGCTGTCTTTCCGGAATATTCGTTTTTCATACATCATCTGTCATTCCCATAGGAAAGACTCGTTGTACTATATAAGCGGTATTTAGCAGCATGGGAGCTTCCACATAAACCATTAAAAACGCCTACTACACACGATCGATGCTGCCCTAGTACACAACAGTTTCAATTACGGCTGAAGTTATTGCGTGTAAACTAACGTGGTTTATGCTGATAGCCTGACAGTATATTTTGTGACGGAATATTAAGCTACCAGGAGTTTTGGTGGCAGTGGACGGGAGACCGGAGTTTTTAGAGTTCCTAACCGAAAGGGTAAAAACGGGACCCTATTACTGAGACTTCGCCGTCTGTCTGTCCGTCCGTCCGTTCGTCACCAGGCTTATATCTCATGAACCGTGATATTGTATATTTTCTGGTTCCGCTATATTATGGTCTAAGATCCGGTATAAGGAATATATTATACCCTCATCTGTTATTTATTAGTGATAAGAAATATATGATAGATAATATTCACAATGACACATTGCAAATAGGTTGCCTAGTTAAATTGTGCCCTAAGGGCCGATTCAAACCGAAATGGCGGTGGAGCGGCATTGTGTCGATGTGAATATTAAATATCATTTATTTCTTATCACTAATAAATAACAGATGAACCCATATATTTCTTACACCGGATCTTGTAATTAATACAATCGGTATCTCGATAACGGTACAGGTATTACCATGAAATTTAGTATGCAGGGAGTTTTGGGGGAGAAAAATCGATCTAGCTAGGTCTTATCCCTTGGAAACTGCGCATTTTTAAGCAATATATGTTTTATTATCTCCTCGTGCAACAATATATCAATAATTTCGACTCTCTTACGTCAGTCTGATTGGCAGCTTAGTATGCGTACCTACGTATAATTTTTATTTTATTATTATTTAATTAATTATTATAATACCTAATCATATTGATAATTTTCATAATATATCAAGAGAGCCACAAATGAAGTATGACATACTAATACTCCAAGCTTTAAATATCCTACGACCAATAAATTAAATGAGAAAGTTTATGAAAATGGATGTGTTTGTCCTCGAGCTGGTACTAATCTTAGAGCAGGCATTCGAGACAATCTGGCAACCGTGAAAATTTTAAACTAGAAAAGAGTACTCAAATATCTGTTGCAATTTAAAATTTGCTACCACTCGATCCGCCATCCTAAAAATCGCAACATTTTGGAAATATCTCTTTACAGACACATTTTACGATAAATATTATGTTCTTGAAAATTTAACTAGATACAATTTCTACTTTACATTTCATGCATTTATATTTAGCATTTTTGTGTCAAATTTATAGTTTTAGCGCTGCAAAATCTTAGAGGTTTAGTGTGAGGAGTGAAAATAGGTGTCGCACACAGCACAGTCAGTAGAATAAAAGTTCTACTCACTTTAGGTACGGTATTTATTAGTACACCAGTCATACACACACGATCTAAAAGTCAGAAGGAACAGAAGAAATGTTATATACGAACACAGTTAAGTACAGCACTGAAGTACATAAAAGGAACGACAACAATTATCAAACATAAAATTATTTAGCGAAAGCGATAAATCGAATGTATAACATACGTATCGCGTCAAGGTATGATATTGACTGGCGCGTGCATTATCGGTATCGCGAGCACTCTGCGCAGGCGCACACCAAAGAACCGGTACTGCGAGAGTCATATCGATAACTATTGTCGACATGTCCAACTGACATTATAAATATAAAATTATTGTAAATGTGTAATTGTGTAAATACACTATAATAAGTAGGTAAGTAGCCTACAGAGGAATGTTTTTGTTGTGTTGTTGGTTTTATTTATAATTAACTATATTCTACTTCTCAAGCCCTTTCAGATGATACCCATATTGAAGAATTTGTAAATAAATATAGATACCGCAATTATATGACGGCAGCTATTTTGAATTCAAAACCAAATTAAATATATACCAAATGTTAGTGGCAATAAAACTAAGAGTATGTGCTTAATATACGATCAGACTGCCAAAGGAAAAGGAGTCAAAATTCTATACGAAAGTTGTCCCCCTACAAAACCGGGAGTTTCGCCTCCACTAATCATGTTTTTTTTTGCATACTACATATAAAAACTTTTAAATTGCCTCAAACTTTTGTGAATCTAGTTATTGACTTAGCCCCGCAACTCACCATCCCCGTCTGCGGTTCCGTGTTGAGGTCAAACATTTCAAAACTAAGGATGGGCTATGACGTACATTTGACAGAAAAAATCTTAACGCAAGAAAAAGTTACGCCATCTTGATTACAGAAGATTTTGTCAAATATGTGCAGACTATCAGACAGATCTAAAATGTCAAACCGCGACTAACCCAAACAATGTCATAGGTAGCAGTTTAAGTGTGGAAACTTTTTGCTTCGACATGCCTCGTCTCGTCTATGGCATATAGATCGATGACAGTCAGTATGCGCTTGTAAAACGCACACTTAGGTCACTAAGGGACACATTATCTAAATACACATTACATTTCCCTGCAGCAGGGAAAAAATTGTACCAGCTCTCCAGCTATGTGTGCAAAATGAACGGTCGCCGTGGCCTAACTCGTAGGTTTTTCGAAAAAGTAGCGGATATCATGTAAAATCAATTTTATATAAAATAAATTATATATATCGGATCGCCGAGGGGTATATGTGACTGATCCGACATCGGTGGTGTATGGTCGTCCTCCATGTGTGTGTGGACGTATGTTTAGGCGTTGAAATAATACACTGTATCAGCTCCGAATACTTTCGTTTAATCGTTCAGCAACTCGAAATAACAAAACTATACGTGATTAAACAGATATCGCTAGATTTGGAGCCGATGGGTTTGGGAGCACACACCGCTCCACCTGATATTCGAAATCTAACAGCCAGTAGGCAGACAAGTGACAAGTGAAAACAGCTATCAAATGTCAAAAGTCAGTTAGACAGCGTCACTCAAAACCCCATCCGGAGTTCGCCGCTCCGACAGATAACAAAATTATAAAACTATCAAATCAGATTTTAATCGATTGCATTTAAATATATCGTGTTCCCATACGAATAAATCGCGCGCGCCGTTATATATAATAATAATAATAAAAGCAATTTTCTCGCCGTTTTCGTGTTTGTCAATCATTGCCAATGACCTATAATGGCAATAATAAAAGCAACACATGCGAATTATAGGCTGTAAATATTACTATCGTTTATTTAACGGCTCTGATACACTCAATAGTAGATTCTGGGACGATACTGCTATTTGTTAGGGTAAAATTACTGTTTTATTTTTATTAAAGATAAAAACTGCCTTGCAAAATGCTAGATGACAATTTTTTTATGCGTAAATGGTTTTCTTAAAATATATGAGTTGATTTCTCAGAAGAAACGGTATATTGAAAATCAATATTTTCAAATGAACAGCGATTTGTTTATAGAATTTCGTAAGTCTTCATGAAAACGCTGCATTCAAAAGTCACCCTAGATATGAAGTCACGCGTTGGTGTTATATCTAAAATCGTGCCGTGACGTGACGCGACCTTGCAATTTCACTAACAATGCCGTTTCACTTTAAAAAAAATCTTGAATATAATATTATGCATAGTGTTAAATATATTATTTCATTTTGTTTGGTACCTGTAACATAAGTTCTTCGGATATTTTTAGCCAGATTGGTGTAGAAAAATCCCTTGATCTTTCTCCCTTACTATGTTATTGCTCGCAACTGTAAAATATGTCAAAAGATTCTTTGTGATATATTATAATGTAACGAAATATAATGTATTAAATTGTTAGCAGAATGTTCAGGTGTTGCATATGTCAACAGTAAGTCTATTAGATGTATTTGTCAATGTCATATTGACAGATGTCATGAAGTTAAGCCTATTTAGTTAGTTTATTTTAGTTGGCCAAAAAGCTATACATAGTGTAGACGTATATTTTGTGTTAGGCATATCTCATATGTAATACGTATCTGTGTTAAGCACCAATAAAGGAGAATATAAGAATTGTTGCTGTATTATTATCATCACCACTCAAGTGCAAGAAGGTCATACAAATCAAGAGGTCGTAGCACGCTACATGGTGTCAGAAGTAAAATAAGTTGTCAAGAAAACGAAAATCATGAACGAAAAAGAGGGTACATCGAAAACTCCAGAAGATTCGAGACAATCTGAGTGCGGGAACTTAACAATGGCAGGAAACGGAGTGCAGAAGCTTGAAATCTCTACAGAAATTTTCAACAATAAATGCTGAAAATTTCAAGAAATGGACGCAGTCTTTCGAGATATTCCTACTGGCGTCGGGGATGGAGAAATCGGAAGACAAGAGAAAAATTGCAATCATGCTGCATTCCATGGGAGAAAAGGGCCTAAATATCTACAATTCCTTGAATTTGGACCTAAGCACTGCCACATTCCTAGAAGTCAAGGCAAAATTCGTCGAGTATTTTGAACCCAAAAAGAATTTGACGGTGGCGCGGCACAAATTCTTTACGTTGAAACAACGTGTGAACGAATCCTTGGAAAATTTTCTAATGGAATTAGAAAACGCAAGTCATGCCTGTGAGTTTGGTTCGCTACGCGATTCCCTTGTAAAGGACATTCTCATTGCTAATATTGCCACAAACTTCTCGCAATTTCGTCAAAAGCTCCTACAAGAGCAAGATCTATCCCTAGAAAGAGCCAAACTCCTCTGTAGAACACTCACGATGGCGCAGAAAAGTGAAGAATCAATCAATGCAGCAGATGGAAAAGAAGAAGCCACAATATACAAGCTACACAAAAGTCGTCGGGCCAGTTCCCCCTCATACCAGAAAAGAAAAAACTCAAGATCCCCATCACGCCAAGGTCACTCAAAGTCAGCTACACCTGGATCCAGAACAACGTCGTGTGCAAAGTGCAACACATCGCATGGTCGCCGCAACTGTCCAGCATAGAAACACAGATGCAGGTCATGTTTTAAATATGGACATTTTACTCATTTACGTTTTAAGAAAAATAGTGTCAGGACTGTTGTTTCTGGGGTAGGTAGCATAAATCTCGATGATGAATCTAGCCCCAAAAGTGCTGAGGCTGAGAGATTTACAATATATTAATGTGTAGTAACAAAAGTGCTAGTACAAATTTGATTAACACAGACAATTCCTGGCATTATTCTCTTAAAATAAACAACAAAAATGTAGTTTGCCTAATTGACACTGGAGCAGATATAAATGTAATGTCTTATCAAGTCTTTAAACAATTGAATCTTAAATTTGACAAACAGAGTAAAGAAATGTGTAAAAAATATAATATCTTCGCCTATAGTGGGCACAGAATTCCGATAATTTCAGTGTCAAACATATTTTGTTGTTTAGTTGAAAACAAAACAAACTCCCAACATTACTTTTGTTGTAACAAAATTAAATTGTCCAACTGTGATTGGCTTACCCACTTGTACAAAGCTAAATTTAATAACAAAAAACTTCTCTTTAAGAAATGAGAAAATTGAAAATGTTGAGCAAAATGTATATAATATGTATCAAAAACTTGTGACAAAATTGTGACCAGATATAATGATGTATTTCAGGGTCTGGGCTGTCTCCCATACGAACACAGCATCGTGCTAAAGAAGGATGCCATTCCGTGCGTTGATCCCCCTAGAAAGGTACCTTTCGCGTTGGTTGAACCGTTAAAGATCTTCAACTCATGGAAAACATGGGAGGCATACGGAAGGTGAACAAACCTACTCTCTGGGTGAGTAGTTTAGTTACAGCCATGAAAAAGAATGGTGGATTGAGAATTTGCTTAGATCCTAGAAATTTAAATAAAAATTTATTGAGATGTCATTATCCAATTAAAAATATAGATGAAGTCAGTCCTAAATTGTCCAAAGCCTCTTATTTTTCACATTTAGATGCGTTTTCTGGGTTTTATAACATAAAATTAACATTTCATTTCAAACTCCCTTTGGCAGATACAAATTTTTAAGATTACCTTTTGGAATAAACACGGCTACAGAAATTTTCTATAAAACCATGATAGACCTTTTCGGAGACATTGAGGGTATAATAATTTGGTGTGATGACATTTTAATATACGGTGAAACAATTGAAATACACAATAAAAGGTTAGAGATGTTTTTGGAAAGGGCTAGGCAAGTTAATTTAAAATTAAATAAAGCCAAGTGCAAGTTTCTTCTAGAAGAAATAGCATATTTGGGCTATATTTTTAGTAAAGGTGTAAAAATTTATCCAGAGAAAGTTAAAGTCATAAAAGATATTCCCATACCTAAAAATATTAAAGATTTGCAGAGATTTCTAGGCATGATTAATTTTTTAGCACCGTTCATAGAAAATCTAGCAGAGAAAACTAATACCTTAAGAAATTTGTTAAAAAAAGATATATTATGGTGTAGTGTGTGTATAACCTCCCTATATATTGTAATGTAAGTGAATTAAATAAGGAGTTAATAAACGTTATTCGCGACCACAACATCTTTGATTGGACTCCCCAAGCCTGCACATTGCATGGCGACCCTGCCAGTGCTGCCTCGTGGCAGCGCTGCGCAGATGGAACAGAAACAATAAAGACTATAAAAAGTGATGTGAAGTGTGAACTTTAAATACACTGGAAAATGTACATTTAAGACATTTGGACACTTAAGTGTAAAAAAATAACTATAAAATTATACTTAACGGCCATTAGTTAGGAAATAAACAATGTAGGTTTAAATATATTAAGTAAATAGTGTAGAAACATAAATACAAATCTATAAGTGCTAATAATAATTATATATAAAATTATTTAATGAACAAAAAACTGTATGACTTTTAATGGAAATAAAAAAAATGAAAAAAAAGTGTGACTAAAAATATGTGAACTGAGAAATTAAAACCAAAAGTTGCAAGAAGAATATTATAATTATAGGCGTAATGAAGAAGAACAAAAAAATAGTCGAACAGAGAAAGCAAAATAGATTTCTATATTAGGTACTTGATTCTAGAAATTAGAGTACAGAACAAAATATTGGCCATCAGTTGAAGACAATAAATTTGAAGATATTTGAGTGAAGATGATGAGCAGCAAGTTGGGATTTGATGAAGTCAGATGAGTGGAGATGTTGAGCAGGCAGCTGGGAGGTGTTGGAGTCAGATGAGTGGAGATGTTGAGCAGGCAGCTGGGAGATGTTGGAGTCAGATGAGTGGAGATGTTGAGCAGGCAGCTGGGAGGTGTTGGAGTCAGATGAGTGGAGATGTTGAACAGGCAGCTGGGAGGTGTTGGAGTCAGACGAGTGGAGATGTTGAGCAGGCAGCTGGGAGGTGTTGGAGTCAGATGAGTGGAGATGTTGAGCAGGCAGCTGGGAGTTGTTGGAGTCAGATGAGTGGAGATGTTGAGCAGGCAGCTGGGAGGTGTTGGAGTCAGATGAGTGGAGATGTTGAGCAGGCAGCTGGGAGGTGTTGGAGTCAGATGAGTGGAGATGTTGAGCAGGCAGCTGGGAGGTGTTGGAGTCAGATGAGTGGAGATGTTGAGCAGGCAGCTGGGAGGTGTTGGAGTCAGATGAGTGGAGATGTTGAGCAGGCAGCTGGGAGGTGTTGGAGTCAGATGAGTGGAGATGTTGAGCAGGCAGCTGGGAGTTGTTGGAGTTAGATGAGTGGAGATGTTGAGCAGGCAGCTGGGAGGTGTTGGAGTCAGATGAGTGGAGATGTTGAGCAGGCAGCCGGGAGTTGTTGGAGTCAGATGAGTGGAGATGTAGAGCAGGCAGCTGGGAGGTGTTGGAGTCAGATGAGTGGAGATGTTGAGCAGGCAGCTGGGAGTTGTTGGAGTCAGATGAGTGGAGATGTTGAGCAGGCAGCTGGGAGGTGTTGGAGTCAAATGAGTGGAGATGTTGAGCAGGCAGCTGGGAGTTGTTGGAGTCAGATGAGTGGAGATGTTGAGCAGGCAGCCGGGAGTTGTTGGAGTCAGATGAATGGAGATGTTGAGCAGGCAGCCGGGAGTTGTTGGAGTCAGATGAATGGAGATGTTGAGCAGGCAGCCGGGAGTTGTTGGAGTCAGATGAATGGAGATGTTGAGCAGGCAGCTGGGAGTTGTTGGAGTCAGATGAGTGGAGATGTTGAGCAGGCAGCTGGGAGTTGTTGGAGTCAGATGAGTGGAGATGTTGAGCAGGCAGCCGGGAGTTGTTGGAGTCAGATGAGTGGAGATGTTGAGCAGGCAGCCGGGAGTTGTTGGAGTCAGATGAGTGGAGATGTTGAGCAGGCAGCTGGGAGTTGTTGGAGTCACATCTGACTCTCATCAGTGGAGATGTAGAGCAGGCAGCTGGGAGTTGTTGGAGTCAGATGAGTGGAGATGTAGAGCAGGCAGCCGGGAGAAGTTCGAGTCGGAAGTGGATGCAGCTGGGAGATCAGTGAGCAGAGCGCAGAGATAAGAATAATTGGACGTCAGATTTTTTTTCTAGGCTTATTAAGTAACATTTTCATAATTTTAGAATTAAAAATTTATCAAGCTATTTTACAAATTTAAAATGAACCTATATAATTGTAATTAGCAATGGTTATTATTTTAAAAAAATCAACGTGCTTTAACGTATTAAAAAAGTTAACGTAAAAATTTATGTTTTAATCTATAATAAAATGTAGTAATATGAAATAATACTAAGGTTACAAAGTTATTAAAAGTAGTAAAAGGAAAAGCATTTTAATGAACTATTAGGAATAAACAAAATTTTAATTGTAATAAATAATATGTACCTACTTAAATGACGGTAATATTTTGAATTTGAATAAATTTATAATTTAAATGGAGAAGTATTAATTTTAGGCGTCAGATTGGTTTGTGAGGTGTAGTTAAAATAAAATCTCAGAAGCATATTGTGCAAGAAGGTAATATTGATGTTTATTTAATTGTGTGTGCATTAAAAGTTATTGGAACCAAGTATTCTGATAAATATCATTTTTTTTAGTAAACTTTTAGATGTATCAAAAATTTATTGAATTGCTTTTTGTATTTTCATTAGTTTCAAGTAACTTTAAAAAGTTGAAGTTAATTTCTAATGTTATTATCTTGCAACTTAAGCCGCCCCTCGTGATATTTGGTACCTAGTAGAAGTTACAGTGTTTAAAAAGGAATTTTTGGCTGAAGTCAAGATTATTATAATATTTTAAGGATGTAATCATAATTATAATATGAAAGTAAAGTTCGTAATAAAATTAATATATGGATGTTGACGGTACATAAAGGTATTTAATGCAAATAAAAATAGTAATATTAGATGTGTGAGAAAGATATCATCTTTAAAGAAAATATGAGTTCAAATAATAATTTGCTTCAGTTATAGATAACATTTATAGTATCTATATTATAAATAATATTAATATTGGATACTTGGAAAAGGGAATTTATAGTAACTCATTACTAACGAAATGTTTTACGCAGTTGGTTAACACAGGTAGGTAAGTCGCCTTTGCTGGAAAAGCGTCAAATATCCGCGGTGTAAAATAACGAAATCTAAGTACATACTCTTTGTTAATCAAGGCTAGGGCTGTACAAAAAGTAATTTTTGAAAGATTAATTTGAATTGGTAATATCAATGACTATTAACAAGTCGTATAAATTATGTGCATTTATTGGCTATGACTTACATGGATTTACTTATAAAATATTCACGTTCATATGAGATATGACGTAATATTATTGTGAAGAGGATTAGGAATGTGATATTAAGTTTGTAACATAGCTTTAAGCTTTATGTAGGGATGCAAAGAAAATGTATATTTTGAAGTAAGGATTTGGGTTTTAGTTTCATAAGAAGGTATTCGATTGAAATATGACTGTTATTAGGTAGACAGGGACGCGTCGATGTTTGGAATTTCTAGTAGCTGTTGGCCTGATCACCCAACGGTTAATGGATGTTTTAAATATTGAAAGCATCAAAATGGAATTGGTTTTTTTGTTAGGAATTTGGATAGGTTAAGGTGAAAAATGCCATAGTGAATTAATTAAATACTAGCTATGTATGTGTAATAAATAAAATGCTAAAACCATGAATAATAAAATACGCAAGGGAATCCTTCATTCGATCATGGTGTAAACGAGATTTCTCTGTGAGAATAGTTGGAGGTCAAAAAGCCTTAAAACAAACCCTTGGTATTAAAATATGGTACAAATATGGTACAAAAAATAAAATAAATGGTACTTAGAGCATGCTCATTTTGTTTGGAAATATTAAAATTAAATATATAATAATACAAATTAAATTATTAAAAAAAATTAGGTATTACCATGTAAAAAAAATCTTATGAGTCATATATCGTCAACATCCCATGACCCATCACGAATGTAATTAAAATCATGTTTTACAAATAAAATAAAAATAGCACAGATTTGTAGTTATTATTACTTAGTATTAAGTAGTACTTAGAATAAGATGGTATTAGTAAGAATAAAAAAAAGAAAAAAAAAGTAATTAAGGAGGTTTTAATATTAAGTTTATTATATTAAGAAAAAAAATATATGTATATCAATTTTTTTTCTTCAAAAACACGGGGGAGGTGTAGTGTGTGTATCACCTCCCTATATATTGTAATGTAAGTGAATTAAATAAGGAGTTAATAAACGTTATTCGCGAGCACAACATCTTTGATTGGACTCCCCAACCCTGCACATTGCAATGGTTATGGGATGAAAATTGTCAAAAGTGCTTTGATTTGTTAAAAGAAGTCGTATCTAAAGCACCTGTGTTAACTAATTATAATTGCAACTTACCTGTGATTTTGTCGGTAGATTCATCAAAGAATGCACTGGGAGCGGTCTTGATGCAAAACAAACGACCCATTACATATAGTTCAAGAACACTAACGTCCTGTCAACAAAACTATGCTCAGATTGAAAAGGAAATGTTTGCCATACACTTTGGATGTAATAAATTTCACCAATATATTTATGGCAGTAAAACAACTGTTCATACTGATCACAAACCTTTAATTTACCTTTTTAAAAAACCTCTTCATGAAATACCTATATAATAGAGTAGAGAATAGAGAATATAATAACAAGAATAAAGAGAATATAAGAATTGCTGCTGTATTATTATCATCACCACTCAAGCACAAGAAGGACATACACATCAAGAGGTCGTAGCCCGCTACACAGGTTCGTAATATTTCTACATTTCACAATCTCGCTAGTTATATTACAATCTAATTGTTTTTACAATTTCACGGTGACATATACATAATACAATATACATATATATCGCTACACTGTATCCTGTTTTGCCGAGATAAAAGCCATTAGCCGTGGTAATTGTGTTGCGGCGGGTACATCAGAGAAAAACGTCCGATTACATTAATGTGCACGCCTACAGTATGTAGAGACATTTTATGTTGTAAGGCCTGCAAATAAAAAACCAGACAAATGTGAGTCGGAATCGCCCATCAAGGGTTCCGCACAAAGTCGAAACATTACAAATAGTTCACGTTTCGAGTATGTAAGTATGACGAAGCTTACTTTTGACATTTTCCATTAAACCTTAATAAGAAATTGTGTGACGAGAAAAAAAACTTGAGAGGTGTCAAGGGACACCCGGATGGAACAAAGTTCCTTTCGATTAATTAGTGAAGGAATTGTAATAACATTTTATTTTTTTAAACTTATAATAATATTTTTTATTATTATTAACAAATATAATGTAATATAAACTTGATCAGTAGGCTCAATTTTAGTAATAATTGAGAGAGAGAGACAGACAGAGAAACACGCGCACGCCGCACGGCTTACAACTATAGCAAAAAGTGTCGTTACAACTTTTAGTCTTAATTTTTTTCGTCTAGCCCCCTTTCGCAACGCGCGATAAGGAACTTCGTTCCAATAAATAAAACATATTTTGGAATACCTCCGCGCTATTTTCCCTGTCATATGATAGCACTTTGAACTACCCATTCAATCAGACGATACGTAAGAAAAGTCACTTGACAGACAAAGACAGCAACATTAGCAGCCCGAGTAACATAGATATGTTACCTGGGCTGTTATTACGAATCCATGGACACCTAATTTATTTAATTCGGATCAGTAGTTTAGACACTACAGTGGTACAAACATGCATACGACCTCAGTGGCTCAGTGGTTAGCGCATCGGGGCTTTAGCCGGAGGTCGCATGTTCGAATCCCGCCGAGGGGACAAAAAGATTTCTGTCCCTGGGTCTTGGATGTGTATTATATATATGTGTATTATATTATCTTAAATAATATACGTATAGTCTAAAAGTATTAAATATATTTCCTATATATTTCCGTTGTCTGGTACATGTGATAAAAGTTCTTCGGATACTTAGTACAGAACCAGATTGACGTGGTGTGGAAGCGTCCATAGATATTATCTGCCTTATCTTATATCTATACATACATACATACATAGACTGTTAAAATCATCACCCTTGCTTTTGGCTTCGCCGTAGTCGAGTAAAAATAGTAACATTGTATAGCTTATCCGTTTTTATTAGTAAGGGCGTTAAAGTATATAATTAGCTAAACGTAGTAAGTGCTTATGTTGATAAGTTTATAGGGCCTATGCGCCATGTCGGAAAACGATTCACTAAAGTTTCAACACAATCGGATAAGGTTAAACTGTTATAAAATACGGTATTCCACGGTAAATGTATGATTAGTGCGGGCGAACCATTATTTCTACTCTATGTGTCAATAGCAAATGGGGATTGGGTGGGATTTATAACTATTAGTGGCCGGAGTTTTACCCGAGTGCTGTTCAAATAAATATTACGCCACATAAGATTTAAAGTGAAATATTATATAAACGCATAACTCATATACATCATAATGATACGCGAGGCTATATTTCTACAGCCAAAATTAAAAAGTAACCTAATTTAAGCCGGGAAGATGGCTGGGTGCTGCCATCTAGTTGGCATCCAACAATTAACAAAATAAAATTTAATTTAATAACACCGCGGCTTCAAGATAGTGTTAGTATGTTTTGCGTGGATCGGAACACAAATAATAATTGAAGAATCTTCGGGTAGTTTGAACAACTTCAACAAATAGGACAATTGACACCTCAGTCCTCCCGTGACCACGGCTGCTGGAAAGTAGCCGAAACGTCGGGAAAAAGAAAAGAAGAAGAGCCGCGCCACAATCCGTAAGTGTTAAAATTAACAATATTCGCATAAACATAAGAAATCAATATTAGTAGGATCTACCAATATTAATTACTAAATATTTTATCTGATAATATTATAATATACGTTGTTTGCGTATTCGCGCGCGCATCAATGGAAATCCCTCGGGAACCGTACATTTTAACGCCTAAATGTGTTGTAACAAAGTAGCCTAATAATGTGTCAATGTCTAAATTTCATAGAAATCAGTCCAGTAGTTTCGGAGCCTATTCAATGCAAAAAAACATACAAACAAATCTATTATTGCTATTGGAGAGTCCCAATTAACTAATTCGCCATTTTTGTTAGTTTTATAAGTATTTTTTATTGAAAGCTTAATCCTATAATTACTAGAATTGAGAATTTAGGTTTAAAGTATTACTTAGATTTTTTGCTACCAGCTAATCCGATTTAGTTTAAGACTACTTAATCCGGATTTAGGATTAAAATAATTAATCCAATTCAATATTGTTTTGGGTTCATCTGCGATGGAAACTCATCTCCTACACTAACAAGCCCTATACTGATCGCGAACGCAAATATTGTCCTTGATGTTATTATCACACGGGTTGGATTAGTTCATCCCCTGCTATTCGATGTTATCCTGGTAATCCTGATAGGCTGTTATAAAACCCATATACTCGTGTCAATAAAGACAGGGATTGAGACAAAATATGAAGTCTGCATAATATGCAAACTGATTATATTCATCGACAACCGCTGTGGGTCAGTGGTTAGCGCGTTGGTGTTCAAGCCGAAGGTCGCGTGTTCAAATCCCGCCTAGGAACCAAAAAGTTTTCTATGTTCCTGGGTCATCTCATGTGCATTAAATACGAGTACAATATAATAAAAATCTTAAATATTTACCCCCTTACTAATAAAACTATTTAGACAACGGATAACTTAAACAACGTTGCTGCCTTTGTCTGATACGTTGGAAATGTCACATGATAGAAAATGATAGCAACGTTGTTTAAGTTAACCGTTGTGTAAATATTTTTATTAGTAAGGGGGTAAAAATATTAAATATACTTCCCGTTGTCTGGTCCCCGTAATACAAGTTCTTCGGATACTTAGCACGGGGCCAGATTGACGTGGTGTGACGCGTCCATAAATATTATAATTTGTCTCAATCCCTCTCTTTATGAACGAAAATGTATTTCCTTGAAAGGGTTTTTGGTCGGTTTTAATAGCTAGATATAATATATTAGTAGTTTAGGCTCAATATATAGGATCGATCTAAATATGCCAAGCTTATTTGCCGACCAGCCTCCAGGCCAGCCCGTTATTTATCTGTTCTAGAATAAAAGAGGAGTGACTTAACAGGGTGTGCTGTGGAGCGGCAAATCCATGCCCCGGCTTTTTACACAAAAACCTCAATCCATTAAATTCAATGGAAGTGTCAGTTTGCAATTTTAAACCTACTTGTGTATAGATTTGCTAAATATATACACAAGTTCACAAGTAAATCTATACTTGTGTATAGATTTGCTAAATATATACACAAGTAGGTATATACGGTATTTACATAATATTCTTTCGTATATAAATATATCAATTTTTAAATTTGTTATCTGTCCGTCTGTCAGTTTGTTTCAGCTAATCTCTGAAACGGCCAGACTGATTTTGATCGGACTCTCACTGGTAGATATATCTGATGTTATAAGGAGTAACTTAGGCTACTTTTATCTTAGGGTTCCGTTTAAAAAATAGGGTTCCGTTTCCGTTAGTTCTGCGCAAACGGAGTTGCGGACACCAGCTAGTAGTCAATACGACGGCCCATTGGTTACCTGTGGGGCCACGTTAAACACTTATGGCTTATGTCGGGGTCATAAAACGCCACTGAATAATGCAATGACTCCATACTCAGGTGCGACTATAACGTATTGACGATAATTCGATACAATTTCTATTTACACAATATTATAATTTCTTATTGACTTCTTATGTTTACGCGAATATTGTTCATTGTTTTAAATCCGTAAGTGTTTGAAACAATTATAAGCTCTTTTATGAAATTACTGGCCTGAGAAAGAGAGTACCTACTTTACTACACATTAAAAATTTCATTTTATTAAAAACGGTAGAAGTTACAGATTTTAAATAAAAAATATATCGGCTTATATCGCTTATAGCATATTTATCGGCGTTCTACTAGTTTCAGACACCTGATAAAATTTGCTAATAAATCTTTACATACTAGACTGAAGCGTACATTATATTATATGCATTCAATTTACAATCATTATTACGACATTGTGATTGATTAGAAAGATACAGAATATTGTAGTACATATTCTATTAGAAAGATACATAATCCTACTAATATTATAAATGTGAAAGTTTGTGAGGATGCATGGATGGATGTATGTATGGATGGATGGATGTTTGTTTTTCTTTCACGCACAAACCACTGAAATGATTTTGATGAAATGTGATATGGTAGTAGTTTGAGCTGTGGATTAAAACATAGGCTACTGTTTATCCCGAAAAAGTACAGTTACTGTATATACGCGGCCGGAGCAGCGGGCAACAGATAGTATTCTACATAAAAGCAACACAGGTGACAGGTGTAACGAATGGTTAAGCAACAGTTCTCGGAATAAGTGTAGCTGTTTGTCGCCAGTTGACAGTAATTAGTGAATTTCCTTGCGAAATTACCATTCATTATTCAATTTAGTTACCTTTGCACAAGGGCGACACTCTCTACAAATGGCAGCTCGAGCACCGGCAAACGAGATGTGACAACACCGCAATAAATATTCTAGAAACAATAGTAAATCTTTTTAATATCAAATTATATTGTCAAATATGTTAAAGCGCAAAACGAGCTTATGAATGATTAGTGCTGGCTTGAAATCTACGTCCCGCGCGCGCCGTGCCGCCCCTGCATTGTTTAGCTACACACACAAAGCCGCGAGCAGTCATTCCTGTAAGTCTATTGAATGACGATTATCAATGTTGGGAATATTAGTATAAGCAGTGCGTGTTGTCTCGAGGTAAAGAGATTTTAACAGCAGACAATAGGTTTCATTTAATCGACAGAGCACAATATATTCTTAGTAATAAAATGAGACCCTTTTGATGTGTTTAGGTCATAAACAAAATTATTTATTTAGGTTTATTTAACGTAAAGCGTACGCAAAACATAAAATATTCAATCTTGTAGCTCGGGGGGTGGGGGTGACGGTTGCGACCCCCTCGGGATGTGTTTTGTTAAAATCTGTTAACCTCGAGACGACACACTGTTTAATTTACAATATTTGCCTCTGCTGAGAGGAACACTAACTATCGAATACATTGGTAATATTGGTACTAGTACCTGGGTATAGCTGGGCTAGAGCTTTGCTCGGAGCTCTAGTAGATTAAAAAACAAAAAGAATCACATATTTTACCGGGGTTCGAATTATTATACGGGATCCGGTGAAAGTCTTCTTAAAAAACTGTTTTAATGCTAAACTTATTTATTAGAAAATAGAACAATTAGAATAGACAACGGGCTTGAGACTGAAGTGGTCGTCTCTAGCGCTCGACAAGCGTCCTGATATCTGCTGCGGGCATAGTAAAAGGGATAATGTCAATTAAGTAAATTAATGTCATTCTTGGTAACATTGTAGGGTTATAACAGAACCCACCACATTCTGAATTTCCGAACAACGCAAAAATTAACCCATCTGCCAATCGGACTGACATTATGGAGTCGAAATTATTGATATATTGTTGCACGACGTAAGAAAACTTAATTTATACTAAATTTCATGGTTATAGCCGTTGCTGAGATTACTATGATACTTAGTCTGACCATTAATACTGTTACAATTAAAAAAAAAAACAAAATATTACATTTGAATTTGAAATCTGTCATTTTTATATGATTGGTTATTGTGTTTTCTCATTTTGGCGCCAATACATTGCACAATATTTTGCGATATTAAAATGGTGTGTGGTGATAAAGAGAACCGAATCGCTGTGATTGCATTACACAAAGTAGGTATGGAGCCAAATGTAATTTTTAAAATTCTCCATATGCTTGGTATTAGTAAAATGTTTGTGTACCGGGCTATTAATAGGTACAATGAGACCTCATCTGTTTGTGATAGATAAAGATCTGGCCGTCCGCGTAGTGTTCGTACGAAAAAGGTGATCAAATCAGTAAGGGAAAGAATTCGAAGAAATCCTGTCCGAAAGCAAAAGATTTTATCTCGGTAGATGAAGATAGCACCTAGAATTATGTCGCGTATTTTAAAACATGACTTAGGACTTGCAGCATATAAGAGACGTACTGGTCATTCCTTAACTGATAATTTAAAAAAGAATAGGGCGGTAAAATCGAAACAACTACTGAAGCGGTACGCAAAGGGAGATCACAGAAAAATTTTGTTTACGGATGAGATTTTTTTTACAATTGAGCAACATTTTAACAAACAAAATGACCGTATTTATACTCAAAGCTCTAAGGAAGCTTCCCAATTAGTCGACAGAGTGCAACGTGGGCACTATCCAACTTCAGTGATGGTTTGGTTGGATTAGCTATGAAGGAGTTACTGAGCCATAATTTTGTGAAAAAGGTATCAAAACATCGGCACAAGTGTATCAAGATACCATTCTTGAGAAGGCAGTGAAGCCCCTTAACAACACCATAGAGAGTACGGCTTGTTCTAAACGCCATGATAATTTGGAGTACTTACAACAATCCGTACGATTGGCAGTGAAGAACTTTCCCATGGAAAGAGTGCGTGCTTCTATTGATAACTGGCCTCAACGTTTAAAGGACTGTATTGCAGCCAATGGAGACCACTTCGAATAAGCTTTTTATATTTTAAATTGTTTTATATTTATGTATTAAACTAACACACTGTGAAAGTGATAAATGTTATTTGCAATAGAATTTTTTTTTCTTTGTTTCAGTATTGTTTCAGTATTTCGTCGCTAGAAAAGTCACCTAAAGTTTCATCAATGGTTTTTGAGTGCCAGATGAACTTGGCTGTGGATTATTAAATGGATTTTCATCACCTGAAAAAACCATCACCTTAGTAATTAAAATGTTATAGTATGGTTAATTATACAGAAATATAACATAGAACGAGAGAACATACCTTCATTTTCAGTATTTAGGGCTAGATTCACTAATTTCCTCCCTCTGGTATTCATTTCGCCAAACTTAAATACAACTTAACCGTCACACAAAATTACAAATCACGACTAAATCTAGTGGCAGTTAAATTTCTTTAACTGCCACTAGAAATGTTCGTTGTCGTCTTAAAAAAAATATATAAAAAGAGGGTACTTCATTTATCAAAATGTCACTCGCAACAAAAATAGGTACTTATCAACTAACCACTTATGTCCGATTTACGAGCTAAGCCGCTGAAAAAGAAATCATAATGCAGCGATAATAACCACTTAAGTCAAGTTAAGTTCTTATTATCGCCGCTCGCTGTACAACTCAAACATTAGTTATATGGTGCAGGCATTTTTTATATTTGAATTAAGCCTCGTTGACTTACGTGCTTATTCCAGCCGGTGTATCGAACAAAAACATGATGCCTGTGACTTTTGCAGAGTTTGACCAAAAATTGACTTAAGTTTTTTTGGCCGCCGTGTCTAGATATATATAAACAGCTCATAAAGTGTCGTATCCAAATGTCGTAAGTATTTGATGAAAACTAAACCTGCATTTATTTACATCCTGTGATAAGATAATTTTTCATCTAGACTTTTAATTTTGTAAAACTTATGTACGTACGAGTATGTGTTTTTTTGGGCCGACCAATAGACCACATACACGTGATTTACTCGTGCTAGTACAGGTTTGGACATTGACACCTCCGTGGTCCAGCGGTTTGGAGCTTGCTCTCGACTCCGGAGGTCGTGGGTCCGACTCCCGCGTTGGATCTACAAAAAATGTTGTTTCGAGTCTGGTTAGAACTATGCAGGCTGGTCACCTGATTGTCTGACAAGAAAGATGATCAAAATCGGTAAAAAAGGACAGCTTTCGATTTGATTGCACTACTACAAGCATACGGTGTGTCCACGACTGTGTGGTAAACTGTGGGCCGTTGAATGGGACGGCGAAGTTTTCAAATTTGGATGGATATATATATATATATATATATATATATATATATATATATATATATATATATATATATGACATGTTGACTTTTGTACTTAACACTTTTGGATTAGATCAAGTACTACAAAAGTAGTGCACTCCATTTACAGCAAACGAGCTGTAACGCGGACAATGGGAAGCAATTTTATTTATTAGTTTGCACGACGAGATTGACGCGCACAGATGGTCCCGTCTCCTCGCCCTCGGCACGTGAGTAAATAGCGTAGAGAGGTAAGGTAGAGAGGTTTTATTTTTATTTTTAAAAGGAACAGTTAACAGTTACACTATGTACCTACTTAAATGACACAATCTTATAAGTAAATTGCAATAATGACCATCCCCTCAGCACTTCACAGGTTACCAAAATAATTGTTTCTATTAAAAGCTAAAATACTTACTATTCGTGCCTCTAGACAGAGATAAAGACTGTAAAGTAAGTTCGTAAAAGGTTCTGAGAACCTTCAAGCGTAGAAGGCCGTAGAAATGAGTTTTGCCTACACAAGAATAGATATACTGACAAATTGTGTACATATAAACAAAATTAAAAATTTTAGGCAACACTCTGGATGACGACAGCTTTCGAACAACAAAAATCAAAATCCGTTCATCCATTTGCGAGCTACGATGCCACGGAAAGATACAGACACACATACACGTCAAACTTATAACTGCCATTTGTTTTCGTCAGAGGTTAAAAATGTCAGATTTATTTTGTTATGTTTTCCGAGTCGCCTCTGTTCCAATATCTCATAGCATCGCACCCGTACCTATAGTGTCGTAATTGCGGGCCGCACGCAGGATTGAATATGAGTCATTCGCCTAGAATAACTCACGAGGGTCCATGTGCTGCCAATATAACCTGGACGTTATTTAATATTTTAACGTCTCTTTGACTGATAAGAGTCAGATAGCTTATTTGTATGTTTTGTCGCTTTCGCTCAGTATTATGTTAGCATAATATTATACAACAAAAAAACGCAAAGCAATTCAATTCAATATATTAGGCGATTGTGAAACACGGCCTTAGTATTGTTATGCAGTCTTGGTATAAAATACGCTGAAATTCCTTTTCCTGTGAGATCAATCATGCAGAAGCTTTTGATAAAATTTAGTATGGTAGTAGTTCAAGCTCTGGATTTAACATAGGCTACTTTTTATCCTGAAAAAGTACATCGTTAACGTAGGGTAGTATTTACGCGAACGGAGCCGCGAGCAAAAACTAGTATTTTTGTAAAAATATTACAAAATCGCCCGTTTGTTTATAGTTTGTTTAAAAGTAAAAAAATCTTGTGTAATGCTAAGAATTTATAAAATCTTAAACTGTTTCTATGTGAATTTGTAGTATTATACTGAGATTATTATTATTTGTTACGTTGACTTGCTCAACAAATTGTTTTTACAGAATAATTGGTCTTCAAATTATTTTAACAGAAGCATTGTTTTCAAGTTGCTTTTATATTAATTTTATTTCCTCAACAACCTCGTTACTCGACAAGATGAGCAGTCAAGTTTTGTTTCTATTAGCCGAGCTGAGAAACGGAGAACCTTACCTTGGTTTGCCGACGTAATTTACTTTTAGCTGTCTTCAACTTACTTGATACTTAAATCACTACAATTTATTGTTTCTGCTACGGCATGTTTCACAATCTTCTAGCGGTCGGATAGCTTATTCGAAAGTTTTGTCTTACTTTATATCGAGCGATAGAGACTAAACATGCAAATAAACTATCTGACACTTATCAGTAGATTGTGGTACAGGTTCCTAGTAAAATTATTTCAAGTTACAGTAAAATGCACTCAGTGGCTTCAAAGAAATCACTGAATCGAATTATTATAATTAGATAGCCCAGGCACGGTAAACAGAGAACAGTAGGACATCTTAGGCCGTCTGGCGAGTTATTTGCCTACTCTTGCATTGGCGCAAGGGCTGTCAAATAAATGCTGAAATAATGCAGGCTAATAGGCAGGGATCGGTCATGGCACAGCCCGCACTGAGAGCGCCTTATCTTTCCTTATACGAGGTGTGTGCACGCACACATTCAAACCGATCGCGGCACGATTGTATGAAGATGTTCTACTGTTCTGTGTTTCCGTGGCCTACGGATATATAAGTATTATTAGAATCTTAAGTGATTGTAACATGGTTTTTCAATTTACTAGCTGTTGCCCGCAACTTAGTTTGCATAGAACTAACGGAAATGGAACCCCATTTTTTTAAACAGAATCCCACGATAAAGTAGCGTATGTTAGACCTTATAATATCAGCTATCTGCCAGTGAAAGTCCCGTGAAAATCAGTGAAGCCATTGCAGAGATTAGCCGAAACTAACAGACTGACAGATGACAGACAGGCGGACAGACAATTTTTTTTTTAAATTATATTTTGGAACGAAGTTCCTTATGGCGCGTTGCGAATGGGGGCTAGACGGAAAAAATAGACACGACACTTTATGCCACTCGAAATCACAATGTAATAACGACTATTTAGAATGATACAAAAAACGACCTTATCACCTTGACAATAATGTAGAATTTAGCAATTACCCATTGTGACTGTTATCGGCATTCCTTCAACATGCTTTCGGCCATCTTTGACTACTTAGTTCAACTATTTGTTTTGTATAATATAATATATTACATCTATACAGATAAACAAAATTGAAGTGTCTGTTTGTAATTTCAAATTAACAGCTTTTATTTTCACTTAATGCATTTAAAAGTATGATCGGTACTTACAATAAAATATAAATTGTTAACATTTTTCTGTCCGTCTGTCAGTCTGTGTGTTTGTTCCGGCTAATCTCTGAAACGGCTAGACCGATTTTCACGGGACTTTTACTGGCATATATAGCTGATATTATAAGGTCTAGCATATATATATATATATATATATATATATATATATATATATATATATATATATAGATCTTCCAAAATAGGCTTCAATTCTTCATTATCAACTATATATTTATATTATAATATATATATATATTATAACTTCGTTCCATCCGGGTGTCCCTTTACACCTCTCAAGTTTTTTTTTGTATGTACCGTACATTACGTCGTATTAAGTCAAGCGCATGAATCAGTATTATGTTCTTATAGAGATAATAGCACCCTGCACACAAAGTCCGGACCGCGGTCCGGACTGTGTTCCAAACCGCGTAGGGATCTGTGTGGTTTGCACTGCGGATCGAACTGTCGTGCTAATTACGACTAAAAGGCGTCACCGTTTGGACTGCCAGCGTTTTACCTAATACGTCAAAATACGTCATAGCGCGAAGTTAAGACTCCGAAAAAATTCGCTGTCATCGACATGCTAGATCGGACTGTCGGCCTCGCGCATTTACACGTTCGGTTCAGATTGGAGTTGGAACAGCGCGTGCTAGTTCCCGCGGTCAGAACTGTACGTGTATGTCTGTCTATCCACGCTTCTAGCTTGTGTAATTATGAATATAAATGAAAGGAATTTTTTGGGAATGAAAAAAATCACTTTTAAAAATTTATATATTGACTTAGCCCCGCTTCTGACCAGCCAGACCTGAGGTCTCGTGTTCAGGCACAATAGGAGAAGTATAGGACTAACGGAAATACCTTCTCTAAATTTCCTTGTAGCACTCCATCTATATTATATTACTGTAACTTCAATCTGTGGTATGGCTTTGTTTACTACGTCTGAAGTAGAAAAAAATACTTTATTCAAAGCTAGACTCGAAATCGCGGTTAAAGCAATCGGAAACTAAATCAATGGATTCCCTAAATCGCCGAATGCATCACATTCAAATCCATAGACGAGCACAGAGCATAGAGCGTGTATCGGATTGTGACTCTGTGGTCACACTAACGTAATATATCGTTTATTGCCACTTCGACCCGTTGTGAATTATTTAACGATGGTCCTTTGGGCCGGGTGTCATTATGACATGACTTTTACGAGCCAAATCATAAGTTATAAGGTCGATATTGGTATAAGTGGGTTAAGAGTTAGGGACATTCATTTCAGGCATTCTTGTCTACATCAATATTATAAAGAGGAAAGATTTGTTTGTATGTTTGTTTGTGTTGAGTAGGTTCCGAAACTACTTGACCGATTGTGATGAAATTTAGCACATATATAGGGTAAACGACGAGGAAGGACATGGGCTACTTTTTATCATTTTGCGCGTACAAGTCGCTGGCAACATCTAGTAGTAAGCGAATGTGCAAAGTAATTTTAATGTATTTACCAACGTTCGTGGAAACTAGATTAAAACACCTTCATTAAAATTAATTCGCGAAACTTCAGTCTTAGGGTGAGTTCACACCGAGACGAGACGCGCACTTTATAAGGTTTTATAAGATAGCGGCATAAAATACAACTTCATTGCCTATACAATACGATATATTACGTTTCATTGTGAGAATTCAAAATTTTGCTTCGCAGTGCTAAATGTGACACATATTATCGTGTCGCGTGTGAACTGCACTTTACGAGCTTATCAAAAACATGTACTTAAACTTTCAGCTAGTGTAAACTATACATCCCACACACCTATCTTACAACTTAATAAGCACCTTATCGCTAATGTTACAAGGTTCAAATTCAGTCAGTATGTATTGTAGATAATATATTATGTTGTTTTACAATATCATCCAGATTACATACCTTATTGACAATGTATGTAAGGTTCAAATTCAGTTAGCAAGCATTAATTGTATGTGTTTGACAATGTTTTAAAGAAAGGAAATTATATTCAGAATAACACCGTCTACAATCTTTATGTCTATGTAATTAAATTTGTTTCGCTTGCTTTCTTCATTAACATTTATTAATATTTAATTAGTTTGAACTTAACATTGTGTTACCGCAATATAAACTAATTAAGTATTATAACATAATATAAATAATATTCATATAATTAAATCGTAAGAAGAGTGTGTTCTATATTATATTATCACATTGGTTGTTTCTATGCAATTTCTATGCAGATGTCTTAATTTTCAGTTGTATTTATTACACCTCTAATAAGCGATAAAAATATTATAAACACAATATTTCGGTACGCATTCGATATTCAAACATAATATTTATAGACTAGACAAAAATATATTAATTAAATTATTGTAATGTACAGAAATATAATGTTTAGCTATTGATTGACATATTTTATCTGTTCGTTATGTCTTTCTTCGAAGAAGAATATGTAGGAAGGAACACTAATAAGTGAATAGTTTTTTGTCATAGACGTATATGTGATGTATAGACGAGGCATGTTGAGGCAAAAACTGACCCCACTTCAATGGCCCGACTTTTGAGTTTTTGGGATTTTGAAATTTTTGAAACTTTGACATTGACGTATGGTGAAATCAAGATGGCTGAATGGTATGGTAGGCTGGTAGGTATGGTAAAAACTAAAAACTTTTCTTGTATAAAAATTTGTTTTGTCAAATATACGTCTATCCTTAGCCTATCCTTAGCTTTAAAAATAGAAATGTCATTTGTGTACAGACAGCTTCAACAAAAGTGCGATGTGGATGGATTGACTTACTATTAGAAATCTATTTCTTTCCCATTAGACACAACTTTCCCAGTTTCAGAAGTACAATAAAGAACAATATATTCTGTTATTGCTAATAGCCGTAAAACTATGCTGTATTTTATAGTTAATACATAATTGTTCTTATTTAACTTTTTTACTGAAACGGCTGGACCGATTTTCACGGGATTTTCACAGACAGCTCATGTTATATGGTCCAACTTAAGCTACTTTATCTGAAGGTTCCGTTTAAAACAATAGAGTTCCGTGCCAATTCTATGCAAACAAGGTTGCGGGTACCAGCTAGTGTTCAATAAAATTCAAATGAAAAGGTGGTAAAGATCCCTTACTCCACAATATTATCTAGTCCTCACACAAAAGGTCTCGACTGGAACATTATTATGTATTAAAATTTTGGATATCGTAAAAACGTGATTTGTGGGACGCTTGGCGATTTTTGGTTGGATTTTATCCTCAAGTTTCAACTACCTTAATATATTTTATTAAGCTTTGATGAAGTTGTAAAACTTAGAAGATGGCGCTCGCAATTTAATAATCAATCATCCCATAGATAGTAATAATAATAACTGAAAGTTCGAAATTAGGATAACTTCTTGCAAGGGATAAAATTCAACTACGACGGGGCAGTCCAAAGCGCCTTCAAAGATTTTATTGATTCCTGTCCGAATGATTTTTTTAGTAAAGGAATCAATGAACTACCTATGAGATGGTAAAAGTGCATAGATAGCAATGGTATATACGTTGATTAAATAAATATATTATGTTTAAAAAATCGACATTATGTTCCTCCTTTACTAAACGCCAATTTCATATGTAATGACCTAATATCTAGTAACGAAATAATAATTCTTCGCCACTGAGGCCATTGATCTTACACTGTCAGCTGATTGATGACTTTACAGCTGATTTCCAACCCCTTTATTTACTTAAAACTTTTGTTTAAAAATCAGTTGTTTGGTCAATCAACTGATAGTTCGATCTCAATGGCATCAGTAACGAAGATGCGTTTCTTTACTAGATTTTTTAACTTTAATTTTTTTCTGCCTATTCGTCTTTACATACTCAGTAAATTAAGTGCCAAAATTTTCTGTAGTTGACTTTACATAAGGTTCTAATATATTTTCTTATTTTTATAGTATGCTCGGTCAGGCCGAAGCCCACTTGCACGCAATTCAGATGTTGTATATATAGTGCCGATCATAGGAAACTTCGATAGCGCGATTCAGGATTGTGGTGCTAATTGGTCCGCCACAGTATTTTGTAAACGATTTTTTATTTAACTTATGAATTTGATTAATTTTATTAATATTTTTCTTGTTATATTTTTTGTTTTTACTTTGCTTGATGAAATAACTAAAGTAAAATTTAAAGTCCAATAAGCTCTTTTCTAATTCCAATGTATTTATATGATGAATCATTCTAACAATACAACACAATAACACTTTATTGCACATCGAAACTACAAAATTAAACAATTTTTACAGTAAATTTTACATAAAATGACGTACAAAAGGCGAACTTATTGCTAATGAGCAATCTCTACCAGCCAACCTTTTGTTTCTGAGATCGGTCATAGAAAATGAAAAGATAGTGTAGGTGTAGAAACTTAGAAAGATTAATTAAATTTAAACATAATAAAACATATAATATACATTAACGACAGAAACAAATTTAGAGCTTATTAAGAAAATATTGTTTTAATTTATTTTTAAAAATATAAATTGAATCAGCGCGACGAATTTCCAAAGGCAGTGAATTCCAAAGTGTTGCAGCGCGAACAATAAAGGATTTGGAATATAGGGAAGTGGAGTTTGAAAGGATCTCAAGAGCCAGATTTCTGGAGGAGCGTAATGTTAATTGGTGGGTGTCACGTAAGAAGTTGAAGCTACTTTTGAGATAGAGAGGAGCGGAAGGATGGAACAAGGATGGTGTAAAGAAGTGTGAGGATGTGTGTATCACGTCGGGACCGGATAGGAAGCCAGCAAAGATTTTTCCGGAATTCTGAAACGTGGTCATATTTCCGTAGGCCAAAAATGAATCTGATCCAAATGTTTTGGAATTTTTTCAAGATTATCTAGTAACTCTTCAGTGACATCAATAAAACAAACATCAGCGTAGTCGAGTATGGGTAACAAAATAGTATGCGCCAGTGCAACTTTTGTTGGTTATTCATAGTAAATAAATTAATTAAAGACAGGTAATCCATCTAGTCCCTTGCGCCTCTTGCAATGCTAATGTACGAAAATTGTTTCTGCAAATCGCCCCCACTATTGTTTAAGTCCTAGTTCTCATCCGCATGCATATTCAACAACTCGATACACCGCTGAGCTCTGCACTCCTAGTATTAGCAGTACACTAGATGTAGAAGCAAGTTAAGTGTTTGCATGAGAGAATGATGGGTGATATTTTCAATCATATTCAACAACATGATTTCCTGCTGAGCTCTGCACTCCTAGTCTTAGGGGTCCCATACACGGTCCGGTTTTCCTTCATTTCGGCCTGAACGGATGCAAAATTGTATCGTCTGTGTGCAATTTCGAGATTGCATCGGTCGGCCATATGGACTGAAGTGATTCATTCCAGTGTTGCCAACTCTGTTTTTGCGAAACTACTAGACTCGCGTCGTTTTCTACTAAAAACTACTAAAATAGTACCGATAACTTTATAGTTAAAATTTATTTGACTCCTAAGTTTATACTTAGGAGTCAAATAAATTTTGTGTTGACAAAATGCAGTGGTTTATGGGTTTACAAAAACCACTGCATTTTCAGTTTTAATATTAAATTGAAAATATGATAATTTTACCGTTAAATTAAAAAAATATAGTAGGAAATTGTACGGTGCAACAACCGTACAGAGCATCATCAGCATTTTGCACATTTCACGCGTACGCTCATTTTAGATATATTTTAGGTATAAGTCAGTTCACGCATAACCGTCGCGCAATGCGGACTAGTGTAACTCATTAGCATATAGCATTAGCATTTTATCCTATATCTTAGCAAATATACATATTAGCAGCAGCAACTTAGTTTACTCAGCAAACAGCAGCATCTATAGCAGCAACAGCATCTCAAGGTGTACGAACCGTACAACTTTATGGTCCTTCGTTAGAAATTAGAATCAGCGACCTACGGATCCTCCGTGCTTACCGTAAGCGGGATCTACTTCGCGAAGTGTTTAGCAAGCAGCACCTCGAGCAGTAGAAGCCGTGACGTAAGTTCCAGCAGCAGCGGTGAGTGACCAAACTTTTTTTACACTCTATCAAGAAACTAATTCATCAATCATCATGGAAGGTTTATTAGCAACTCAAAACCAGATCATCGAAGCCATGCAGCAACTTCTAACCAATTTTAAGAAAGACGGTGTCGAACGCAAGACACCGGCTCATATTAGTAAGCGATTATCCACGTTAGATCTTTACTGGAATGATTTTCAAAGCAATCATATTAAATTGTGTGAATTCGATGATACACAGTCGCATGATTATTTTATTAACAATATGTACCAGAAAACCTCCGATTTTTACAATGATGCGCGTTCTTTTATTACGAGTTATTTACCAACGGCGGGAAAAGACCAGCCAAGTCCCATTAGGCCAGGAGTATTAGGGTCAGCAGCAGCAAGCAGAAGGAGAAAGGACGCCGCAAACATCATTTAATCCGGGGGTATCAACAAAAGGTACATCTAGTAAACTCGAGGAAATGTTAAGAAAACAAAAAAGCAACTTTAAAGCATTTCACCGAACAATCAGTGGCTTAGATCTAGAAAGTATGTCCGAAAAATGGGAATTCGAGGATGCGATGAGAACCGTGCAATCAAGATGGTCTACGATTGATTGCCTACATTGGGAAATCGACAGCGAAGCGTATGGCGAGAATAAAGAATACGAAGAAGCGTTCAGCAAATATGAAAATCTCTATATCAGCATCAAGAAGCAAATCAACACCAAAATGTGGTCCGAAAGTCATCGCGAGCAGTCTACTCCTCAAATAGATGTTCCTTCCTTTTCTGGCAGCTACCACATGTGGGTCTCTTTTAAGGATTTATTTATGGAAACTATACATAAAAATAGGTGTCTTTCTAGCGCTCAGAAAATGCAAATTTTGAAGAGCAAGCTCAAGGGGGAAGCCGAAAAATTAGTCCAGCATCTTAACATCACCTCCGAAAATTATAATATTTGTTGGGAAATTTTAGACCGCCGTTACAGCAACCAAAAATTAATTTTCAATTCCCATATGAATATTTTAACTAGCCTTCCTGTTATGCAACATCAATCATCATCAGCGATAAAACGCATTCATGATACTCTGAACGAGTGCTTGAATGCTATTAGAAACTTAGGGGTCAACATAGACACCTGGGATCCTATAATTATCTACATGATTTCTCAGAAATTGGATTCCGACACACATAATGACTATATCGAGTCACTACGGAACCCCAGGGAGCTACCATCATTATGTGACTTTCTTAAGTTCCTCGAGGCGAAGTTTACGGCGTTAGAGTCATCGAAACGTAAACAAGATCAACCTAAACCAAACAGCCAGCCACCTCATAGAACACCATCACCTAAGGAATTTAAGAAATCGCATATCCTTAAGTCCTTTACTAGCCATCAGAACCTATCAGTTGAAACACAGAACCCTAAAAATGTTATTGCATCAACATCGTCAAAATGTCCAATCTGCAATAAATATCACGCTATTCTCTATTGCAACACTTTTGCTGATTATCGACCGGAATTAAAATTAAAAACAATTACGAAATTGTTGCTGTGTCAAAATTGCTTATACGATCATAATGGCAATAATTGTTTTTCAAATAAAAGATGCAAAATATGCAATTTAAATCATCACACTTTAATCCATGACGCATTTTCAGTGCAAAAATTACAAAATATTTCATCAGCAAGCAGACCATCAAAACAGCATAGAAGCAGCTCAAACGTGTCCTTAGAAGATACACAAGAAACTTTATTAGCAACGGCTTTAGTAGTAGTCCAAGCCGCAGAGGGCAATTCGTTAATTATGCGTGCGCTTATCGATCAAGGCTCGCAAACATCTGTAATTACCGAAAACGCCGCCCAAAGATTAGGATTACCATGACAGCAATGTAAAGGAATCATTTTAGGATTAGGAGCAAAAGAGAACTCTTGCAAAGGTTTTATGAATATTACCATAGGTTCAAATTACAGCGATTATACTTTAAATTCTGGGGTATTCATAATGAACCACGCGGTCAACAACCTGCCAAATAAGTCTTTCATCAAACCTTCGTGGTCTTTCATTGATAACATTCAGCTCGCCGATCCTGAGTTTTATCGACGCCGTCAAGTTGACCTATTATTAGGCGCCGGCATCATAAAGCAAAACGAATCGCTTCCAGTGGCTCAGCAAACTCACTTTGGATGGATTCTATGCGGAAATATACGATCTTTCCATTGTAATGTAGTCATGGTCGACATCAGCAGCATCCAAAAATTTTGGTCGATCGAAGATGTTGGAGAAGAAACAGATAATATGTCGGAAGAGGATTTATTATGTATTCAGCAATACAAAAATACAACAGCAAGGCAGGCGGATGGAAGATACATTGTTCATCTTCCCTTACATCACGACGCTGATGAAAAATTAGGGTTCTCAAAACAAAAAGCATGCGCTCAGTTTTATCAACCAGAAAGAAAGCTGCAAAAAGATAATAACTTAATCGAAAAATATAAAACATTTATCAATGAATACATATCCTTAGGACACATGCACTTAACAATAGAACGTAACATGAAACTTGTTTACTTTATGCCGCACCACGGAGTTCATCGGACTGACTCATCAACTACGTCATTACGAGTCGTCTTTATCGCGTCTAGTAAAACATCTTCTGGATATAGCCTGAATGACGTCATGTACCGAGGTCCGAATTTACAGCAGGACATTCTACTGTTAATCATACGGTGGCGACAATATCCTTATGCGTATACAGCGGATGTAGAGAAAATGTATAGACAAATCCTGCTGAAGAAGCAAAATTGTCGGTACCAGCAAATAGTATGGAGGGAAGATCCTAACCATACACTTCAGGAATATACTCTGTCGACTGTAACATATGGGACAAAAGCAGCTCCTTTTCTAGCGATGATGACCTTAAAACAATTAGCAAAGGACGAAGGTCATCGTTATCCTTCAGCAGCTAGGGTCCTAGAGGAAGAATCATATATGGATGATGTCCTTAGTGGAGAGTATGACGTCACATCAGCGAAGCAGCTTCAGCATGATTTAATCGAACTTCTAAAAGAAGGAGGATTCAATCTTAGAAAATGGTCAGCGAACGAGCCATCATTGTTAGAAAATGTGGATGTAGCCCAAAGCATACCGAACACATACGACTTCAAACATCAAGAGTCTACTAAAGTTCTCGGTCTAAGCTGGAAGGCTTCACAAGACAACTTTCGCTACATGTATAAGTTAAGTACAGATTAGTTAGATTACAGGCCAACAAAACGCGTCCTCTTAGGAGAAATATCCAAAGTCTTTGATCCGTTGGGATGCCTAGCACCAGCGGTAGTCCAACTTAAATTGCTATTCCAAAGCGTATGGCTACTAAATTTAGGATGGGATGACGTCATACCGGACAGTCTGTACTCAGATTGGTGTAAATTGCGTTTGGATATAGAGAATATTAAGGACGTAGTAATCACGCGGTGGATTGGATCTGGAAGGGACAGCAGCATAGAACTTCACGGATTTTGCGACGCATCTTTAAAAGCTTACGCCTGCGTAATTTATTCACGCATCATATGTGAAAATCAAATCCATATTACATTACTAGCAGCGAAAACTAAACTTGTACCCGTCAGCAAAACTTCTAGCTCAACGAAAAGCGACGTTTCTTTGCCACGATTGGAGTTATGCGGAGCATTCCTACTTTCGAAATTAATGACAAAAATTAAGCAAAGCCTTAGCAGTCATGATTTGAAGATTTATGCGTGGTGTGATTCGACAGCTGTACTCGGCTGGCTGCACGGAGATCCATGCCGATGGAAGCCATTCGTAGCAAATCGAGTTAAGAAAATTATTCCGATTTTACCAAGCAAACACGTGGAGCTACGTCAAATCCAACGAAAATCCAGCTGATTGTGCTAGTAGGGGAGAAACTACTAAAACATGACCTATGGTGGAACGGTCCCACCTGGTTACGTAAAACAGCAGCAGTAAGTTCTCTGAAGCAGCAATTATGTCAAACTTATGACACAAATTTAGAAACTAAGAATGTACTAGCAAATATCGTTATCAAAACCGAGCAACATACATCAACCTTCGTCAGCAATTTTCTGAAAAAATATAGCAGCTTTACTCACGCCACACGGATTTTAGCATGGATAATGAGAGCCTTTTCGGCAAAGCAAAAAACATCGTATTTATCGGTTTCAGAATTACGCAGCGCCGAATTAAAATTAATAAAAGATATACAGCATTTTGAATTTTCTCAGGAAATACATGAAATAAAAGGCGTCGGACCTTTGGATTGTAAGAGCAAACTATTAAGTCTCAACCCATTCTTAGATGACCAGGGTCTATTAAGAGTCGGAGGTAGACTCAAGAATAGCAATTTGCCTTATGATATGAAACATCCTTTTATTATGCCACACAGCAACCATTTAACAAATTTATTAATAGACCTAGCGCACAAAGCAACGTATCACGGAGGAGCTAGACTGACACTATCTTGGTTACGTCAGCAATACTGGATTATCGGTGGTAATAGAGCAGTCAAAAAGCGTTTACATCAATGTGTAAAATGTAGGAGACATAAGCCAATCAAGCAAGCACAAATGATGGGAGATTTGCCCGGAGCTATAATAAGGGTCTACTAGACCGTTTTATCATACTTTACGGGATTTGTACACGTAAAATCTAGCAAAGGTTGCGGCATCAAAACTACCAAAGGATATGTGGCTGTATTCGTATGTATGGTCACAAAAGCTGTCCATTTAGAATTGGTGTCCGACTTATCATCATCTACATTCCTAGCAGCTTTACGTCGTTTATCAGCACGAAGAGGTAGTCCTCGTCACATTTACAGCGACAATGGAACGAACTTCGTAGGAGCTAGCAAGATCTTAGATAGAGAATTGGTCGACCTGAAATCTATCGTAACTAAGCAATTCTATAGCGACCTTAGCGAAATGCAAATTGAGTGGCATTTCAACGCTCCTTCTTGGCGGAGTGCGGGAGGATTATGGGAAGCAGCAGTTAAAAGCCTGAAGTACCACTTGCGCCGAGTCCTTGGTGAACAGAAACTCACCTATGAAGAATTCACCACCCTCCTCTCTCAATTAGAAGCTTGTCTCAATTCAAGACCACTATGTCCTTTATCGGAAAATCCTGACGATTTAGAGTACCTAACACCTTCTCACTTTTTAGCAAGTGGTCCTATCCTAACGATAATTGAGACTGAGAGAGACGAGAGAACAAGATGGCAGTTAACGCAGAAAATATTCGACGATATTTGGAAACAATGGCGTACAGAATATTTAACACAACTGTCCACCAGGAGCAAGTGGAAAGCAGCTAAACCTAACATCCAAGTAAATGACATTGCCATCATTCACGACGCTTGCCTACCACCAGGAAAATGGGCACTCGGGCGTGTAATTGAATTACATCCTGGAGCTGACGGATTCATCAGGGTCGTAAGCTTTAAAACAAAAAGCGGCATAATAAAACGACCTATAGTTAAACTCTCTGTTTTACCAGTAAATAGCGAACATCAGCAAGATCTGCAAAACCAACCCAGGGCGCCGCCTCGGAACAGACATAAGCATGTTCCGAACAAAATATTCAACATACAATTTTTATCTTTATTTACTTTGCTTATTTTAATGTTTACGTCAGCGGTTAACGCGACTCTAAGCAATCCCTTTAATGTTACAAGAATAAGTGACGATAAATGCATATTCTTTAATAAACTGGGCACCATGCATTTTATAGAGAAAAGATGGAAATTAATCGCCTACTACAATATGAAACCGTATTGGAAAGGTTCTAAAACGCTCGATAATTACATCGATCATTTAGAAAATATGTGCGCCTCTAGCCTCTAGCCACTGTAATATCGTATTACTTCAATTACATCACGGCTGCGACGAGCTAAAGTTCTATGACCGTATGTTGCTGAATCAACATTTTGACGCGCCGCGGCGCACGCGACGAGGACTCGTCAATGGGATCGGCTACGTAGCGAATTCATTGTTTGGCGTCTTAGACGAGCGATTTGCACAACAGTATGAGCGAGATATTACTTTAGTTACAAACAATCAAAAACATTTATTAGGGCTTTGGAAAAATCAAACGTCAGTTATAGAAGCAGAAAATAGTTTACTGCAGAGAATAGAAGGAACAATGGAGAATCAGCAGAAAATGTTTAATCAGCATTTAAACAATTTAGACATAACAACATCTATTTTACGGACGGAAATAAGCGAAACACAAGCAGCCGACGATTTTATTTTAACAAGCATCATCGCTAATAATATACTCTCAAGTTTAAAAGGAATTCAAGATGCATTACTCGATACCATTACAAATATGAAACAATTTAACGTCCATCTTCTCAGCCCTTCCCAGCTTCTTAGCGAGCTCAACACAATTAGTGGGCAGCTGCCCAAGGACTTAGCGTTACCAGTCACCAACTTACAAGCCGAGCTATCGTCGATTTATAAAATAATGACAGTTAAAGTAAGAATGACACAGCAATATTTTATTTTTGAAATTGAAATTCCCCTCATCAATAAGGAAAGATATGAAGTTTACACGATGTTTCCCCTGCCACAATTGATGGGCAATTCTATGGTCAGCGTAATACCTATAGCCAAGCACGTCGCTATGAATTTCAGAAAAGATACTTTTATACCAATATCTGACAGTGACTTTGATAAATGTTTTCTATACACATCAAGTAATGCGTACCTTTGTGCATTACAAATGCCCGTCTACCAACGACAGTCGGACGACAACCTGTGTATCAAAGATAAACAAAGCCACGTGTGTAAGACGACACTTAGCGAGTGCCAGTCGGCATGGACACCTATTAAAACAAATACATTCTTAATAAATTGTTGCGGTCATTGTACACTACGTTTCATATGCAAGGATCAAGTTTCCAGCGAACAGGTGACTGGCGCCAACGTCATCACTCTGTGGGACGAATACACGATTAAGAGCGCGACTTTCACTATTAATTCACACAAACAGCTTTCTAATATAATTAATAACGAGCCGGTAGTCTATGCACCAGAAATCGCACCCTTAAATCACTTGATCAACATATCGTTGCCCCCGATCATGCGCGAAGAAAGCGGGAGCTACAACCACTCCCTGCTTGCTCTCGGGGAGTGCCCAAGCAGATGAAAGCAGCTTCGGAGCAAATGGAGACGGAGTTGTCGTCACACGACATTCACCACTACGCCGCCATATACTGTTTAGCAGCAGTAGCTTTAGCAGCAGCAGTGGGCCTGTGGTGCGCCTATCGGCAGCGGTCAGCGAGACCGGCGCTGGCGGTGCAAGCTGCGCCAGCCGCGCCAACCGCACTATCCCCGGTCGAGCCGCGGTCAGCGGGGCCGGCGCTGGCGGTGCAAGCTGCGCCAGCCGCGCCGGCATCCTCTCCGTTTGCGCAACTGCGCACCAGCATTGACCCGAGTGTTAGTGTTAGTGATAAGTGGGTGAGTGAAAGTGAAATAAACAAATCAGTATCAAAGTATTGTGTTAAGTGTAATTCTTATGTGTCAGTGAACAAAAGCACATCTCCGAAACTAGAACGGTGTAGTTTTAAGAGCGATCAATAATAATACTATTGTCGGGCATCATCTGTAATAGCTTTAGTATATTATTGTTCCATCACCTTGTTATTAGGTTAGCTCATCGACCATCTCATCATCCAGCACCCACCGCTTCTGTCGCCCGGGAGCATGTACGGTGCAACAACCGTACAGAGCATCATCAGCATTTTGCACATTTCACGCGTACGCTCATTACGTATATAGAAATAAAATCGGTAGTTTTAAGTGACTTACGGACGCGTGCTACTATATGCTATTATGATAAGGTGCCATAATAGCACATAGTAGCAGACCATTTTGCATATTATGATGACTGTCTAGCTATTTTCTACAAAACCACTACTAACAACTAAATTCCCACTAAAGAGAGAATAAAATACTACATTTAGTAGTAAAACTTTGTAAAACATTACTTCTTGACAACATTAATTCTGACCTGGAGGGGTAATATGAGGTCTTGTAGCAGTATTACTTTAACATTACTTTTGAATTTCATATAAGCAAACATGATCTCTATTTATATAGACAAAAAAATATTTTTAATTTGCGCGAAATCTAAAAGTAATGTTAAAGTAATACTGCTACAAGACCTCATAATACCCCTCCTGAACGGATGGACTGAACAGTAATAAAATAGGACTGAACGGTAATAAAATTTGAGTGTAAAATAAAACCGGTCAAGTGCGAGTCGGCAAGAGGGGTTCCGTACAGAACGGAAAAAATCACGTTTGTTGTATGTGAGCCTCAAATTTTCATTTTATTCTGTTTTTAGTATTTGTTGTTATAACGGCAATAGAAATACCTACATCATTGGTGAAAATTTCAACTGTCGAGCTGTCACAGTATAGGAAGGTTACGGCGACAGACGGACGAACAGCAAAGTCTCAGTAATAGGGTCTCGGAACCCTAAAAATGGCACGTGGTATAAAAATTATTTATTAGAATTCATTGAAGTATTTAAAACTTTAGGTTGATAAAATCTAACGACCATTACCTACTATAAAAAAAAGAGATGATTTATTTATAATATTATTGGAAAAATGTATGACACATTAATTAGATTTCGTCGATAGCGTGACAACAGTTGCAGCAAAATACAATAAATAAATAAAATAATTATTTTTTTAAAGTTATAATAATATTTTTTTAATTATTAACAAATATGATGTAATATAAACTTAATCAGTTGGCTCAATTTTAGTAATAATTGCCTTGTGGTAAAAAATTGAAGGGAATTTATAATTTATTCCACGCCGCACGGCTTACAACTATAGTAATAGCAAATAGTGTCGTTACAACTTTAGGTCTTAATTTTTTCCGTCTAGTCCCCTTTCGCAACGCGCGATAGCCTAAACTAACCAAGAGCATGTCACGACATGTCTAAGAAGGGTTCCGTAACTATCAACGTGCAATAAGTTTTCTTTGAATAACTTTAAAAGTCACTAGCTGTTTCCCGCGGCTCCGCCCGCGTGAATATACTCTCGAGTATCCCGCGGGAATACTGTACATTTCCGGGATGAAATAAAAATGTAGCCTATGTTTAAATCCAGAGACTAAACTACGACAATACCAAATTCCATCAAAATCCCTTCAGTAGTTTTTGCGCGAAAGAGTAACAAACATCCATCCATCCTCACAAACTTTTATATTTATAATATTAGTAGGATTGTCATAAAGTTATTACAGAAGCTAGGAGAGCGGCGGACAGACAGACAGGCAGAGCGAAATTATAAGGGTTCCTTAAGTATTACGGAATCCTAAAAACACGACCGAAGCTCGCGGCAATTTTCCGTGTATGTGCTCGAACCCGTTCAGGCCGATGTATCACAATGCATCGGAAAATAATTAAAAAAGAGTTTTCGATTATCGTACAGGATCCACTTTTCATCACAGGTTGAGTAACGCAGCAGTCGACGCGCGTTTGTCGGTTTGCTGCACTCAATTCATGAGGTACCCACCATTCAAGCTCTTTCACCTTCTCAATTAGCTTCAAGTGGATTAAAACAGTTTTATCACTAACACCGCAGCCTGCAGCAACTCGGACGTGGTTTGCGATGGATCCGCTTCCACAATAGCCTTCAACTTCAATTCTTTATTTATTCAACTTTGGTATCCGGCAGTTCACGGGGCTTGTTCTGCAGGTCGAAATTTCCACAACGAAAACGTTGGAACCAAAAACGCACTTTGTTTTCTTTTGCGATACCACCGCCATACACATAATTAATCCTTCGAGCTGTTTCTGCAGCACTGGTGCCACGGTGGAACTCGTACTCGAAAATAGTACGATATTTCAAGTTTTCCATTTTGTAAACAGAGCGACGCAAAGAAAAAACCAACAGAGGAAAAAACAAATGAATTACGGTTTTCGAAACACAAATGCATGAGTAAATAGCGGTATAAATTTAAAATTGGAATTCCTAACCAAAGAAGATACATTTGAGATCAAAGTGGCCAGTACGACAAAACGCCAATTTCATATGTAATATTATGCCAAATATTTAAAACATTTTAAAATAAAATCATATTGTGTCGCCATCTTGCTGCCGTGTTATGAATTGTGAAAGTGTTACTAGTAATAATAAATTTATTTCAAAATTTTCATGGCTAACTAATAATTGCTAGGTTTTAAATATTTTCTGAGTTTATAAACTATCAATTTACAAACAAATTATTGTCAGTATTAAGATATTCCTTAATACCAGTTAAATATAAATAATGTTCACAAATCGTGCTTAGATGCTTCAAAATGAAATATAAGTTATATTTTTACATCTCACGATATTAAGAAAAACAAATGTTATAATTACAATTTTAAGAGCTACAATTGTCCCTTAAAACTGTACTCCACACCATTCAAGTTTTGTTTGTGTGCGTATCGGTATGTAATGCTTACGCCTACATCTATCTGTTGCTGGGACTATATGCTCCGGAATCCGGAACGCTGGTAAAAATTTAGAGCACTGAAAATAGAACTCTGCGCTAATACAATAGAGTTGAAAATGAAGTTTCGAGCGTCGAGCTGTCATTTATGACATTGTCATTTGACTCGACCACGTGATGTGTTCGATTTTCAACTGTATTGTAATACCGCAGAGTTCAATTTTCAATGCTCAGAATTTTAACCGGCGTTGCGGATTCCGGAGCATATAGTCCCAACCTCAATAAGTGATATTTAAACTGGTAGCTATTGTTTCTTTGTTTAAGCTTAGATTAATTACGTCTGAAAGGACCATGCAAAAAACTGTATGGGCAGTGTCCCCACCCCGGCTATTTATGGTTGGAATAAACTTCAACATCGTAACTAAATAAAGCTAGAAAACAAAATAATAATTATGTAAAATAACACAAACCCTTTTAATAATTCACAACCCCATTCATTCTGCATATTGAAATTCACCGATAAATCACAAAGCAAAAACTAAACTGAAATATGTTATATTATTATAGGATTATAAAATTTAATCCACTCATACGATACTTATAGAGTTAACGGATATCACATTTTATATTTCAACAATTTATTACGGCAGATAAAAATGGCGGATTTAAAATTAATTTTCGCGCGTTTGTGTACTGTTATATCCTATCCTTGTTAGCCTTTTCCCTTACCTAAGCCCTATCCATAATCTTTCCATCCTCATCAGCAATCCTATACCCTTTATATAAACATCCTCCCAAGTTCCCAGTTAGTCTTCATCCATCCTAATTCATTGACGGTCGTGTGCCGAACTTACTAATTCTGTGTTTCTATTTCTATATATTTTCTAGTTTGTAAAATAAATCTTTTTTTAAAAAGGGATTTAGGAAGTCCCCCATAACATTAATGGTGGCAGCGGTGGGATTTTTAAAAGTCCCAGGTACGCCTCGCGAACTAAACTGTTAATAAAACTGAACTATATTCAGTGCTCAGTGTTCAAACTCAAAGTAAAAACCAGTGAAACAAATCAGTGTTCCAAGTTGTAACCCAAAAAAAAAAATCACCATAATCTGTGCTAAATCCTAAATATATACTTAATCGGTGCTAAATCCAAATCAAGTTCTAAACCAGTACTAAATCCTAAATTCTGTGCTAAATCCTAAATCTGTGCTAAAGCCTAAATCTGTGCAACAAGTCTGTGGTTCCTGAAATTTCGAGCAATCATAGATTGACGATTACGTCAATCTCGCCGAGTCCAACGCTCCGAGTTCCGAGAACGCCCAGCAGTCGACGGGACGCACGGGATGTTTATACGAGCCGTTCTTATCGCCGCATTCCTGTCGCAGTAAGTGACTCTAGTACATTGATATAAAATAATCTTACATAGATTCACCACGATATATTTACATCGATGTTAAATTTCTAGACTAAGCATTAGTTTTAGTTTTGTTTATAATTAGCGTAGTAAGTATTTTACTTAAACATAATGTCTGAAAGTCGAGCACCGAGTCCAAAACCCGAGATTGCCTTGGAGGAGGATGAGGCACAAATGGACTGTCTTTGTCCACCGCCGCCTGCTCCGTCTGGTCCGGTTACTAGGTCAGGCAAGAGAGGGGCAAACAAAACCCCCTGCTGCACAGCAGCAAACTCACGTGCTGCTGTTTCTGATGATCACGATGCAATTCCTACTGGAGTCCTTTTTAAATTTATAAAACCCTTCGATGGGTCCCGAGAAAAACTTCAATCATTTATAACAAACTGCGATAATGCAATTAATCTCGGAAATGACAACCAAAAAAATATCGTATTTAAATTTATTCAGTCCCAATTAGAGAGCAAAGCTGAAAGTGCAGTATCCATTAAAGAATTTTCTAACTGGTCTCAACTAAAAGAATTTTTACAAAACCAATTCGGAGAAAAAAAGCATTATACACATTTACTTGCAGAATTACAAAATTGCAAACAATTACCTAATGAACCAATTCATCAATATTCATTAAGAATCGAAACCTCGCTATCAAAATTACTAACTGAAATTTCAATTGCTAGCAAATCAAGGAAAGAACTCCCAGGTAGAGTAGCCTCCATGGAGGATCTAGCCTTACACACGTTTTTATTAGGACTCAAACCAAATATTTCAAACATAGTTAGGTGTAGGGACCCTCAAAATCTGAACGAAGCCATTAACTTAGCGTTAAGCGAAGAGAAGATTCAAAATATGCTTCAAAAGAAAATTCCAACACCAATAAATCCAACAATCCAACGTATTCGTCCGCCTATGCCACAGACTGTCTTCTGCAGATATTGCAAAAACCCAGGTCATAGCATCGAAAATTGCAGAAAGCGAGAATATAATAACAATAGGTACAGAACAAACCAAGAACAACAAAACAACAATAACAATCCCAGAATTAGACCTATTCAATTCAATACACATTACGTGAACGATGACACACAAAACCCGTTCACCGTCCAAATGCCAGAAGAACCTGGTTACGATACAGTAGACAACCAAAAAAACTAAACACTGTCTCGTGGCGGTGTCACATGGGACACAACAGTACACCTGACACCAAAAAACGAAATCATAATATTAATAAAAATAAATTAATAAATTCTAAATCTTCTAAATCCAACACTACAGTCCGTGAATCCACTGAATCTCCCAAATCAAATACTACAGTCGCTGAATCCACTGAATCTCCTAAACCCAACATCACAGTCGCTGAATCCACTGAATCTCCCAAATCCAACATTAAAGTCGCTGAATCCACTGAATCTCCCAAATCAAATACTACAGTCGCTGAATCCACTGAATCTCCTAAACCCAACATCACAGTCGCTGAATCCACTGAATCTCCCAAATCCAACATTAAAGTCGCTGAATCCACTGAATCTCCTAAATCCAACGTTGCAGTTGCTGAATCCACTGAATCCTCTGAATCTAATACTACAATCGATGATTCTACTAAAATTTCGAAATCAACCAATAAATCCAAAATCCTCAGTACCAAACCTGATAATATACAAAAAAATACTAAATTCAAAGAATCAAATGTTTTCGAAATAACAAATGACCCAACAAAAACTCTCTTACCTCATGTTCTAATAGAGTCTTCCATATCTGACCTTCCGTTGAGCTTACTCGTAGATTCAGGATCCTCAGTTAGCTTAATTAAACGCTCCTGTTTATCCCGGAGTCCTAAATTAGAAAAAGACACTATCAATATAAAAGGTATTGATCCAACAGTTGAGTCAATACAAACCGAAGGTCATTTTAAATTAAAAATTAAATTACCAAAATCTCATATATTGCATACATTCCACGTTATTAAAGAAATTAACTTACCATACGATGGAATAATAGGATCTGACATGTTAAATACGAATAACTGCAAAATAGATTACAATAAAAACCGTTTATATATTAATAACACGTTCTTACAGTTACATTTTTTTGAACCAGCTTACATTATACCACCCAGGACTGAAATGGTCATCGAATGTTCTATAAAAAATCCTGAATTAAAAGAAGGACTCGTATTAGACCAACACCTAAATAAAAAGTTATACGTTTCCAATTGCATAGCCAAAGTAAAAGAAAATAAAAGAATTAATTTAACAGTTCTTAACATGTCAGAAAAACCAGTAAATCTTAACCCTAATCTTTTACTTACCTTGCATCCTATGGATAGCACATCTTACCAAACTAACTTTTGCCAACAACCCTGCTTAAATAGAACCAAAGAAGTCCTAGAATTACTCCGTGTTTCACATCTAAATCAAGAAGAATGCAATGCCCTATACGATACATGTTCCAAATACTCCGACATATTCTATTTACCAAATGACACTCTTACCACAACCGACGCTATTCAACATGAAATACGTACCACTTCCGATCAACCTATAAACGTTAAGTCATATAGATTTCCTGAAGTACACAAACAAGAGGTAAAATCTCAAATTAAGAAAATGCTCGACCAAAAGATCATCCAACCGTCTGTATCTCCATGGTCCTCACCAATCTGGATAGTCCCGAAAAAGACCGACGCCTCAGGACAAAAAAAGTGGCGAATTGTGATTGACTATCGTCGGCTTAACGACATCACTATCGGTGAAACATACCCAATACCTAATATAGTAGAGATTCTTGACCAACTAGGCAACTCCAAATACTTCTCCACCCTGGACCTAACGTCTGGGTTTCACCAAATCAATATGTCTCCAAAAGATGCATGCAAAACAGCGTTCAGTGTTCCCGAAGGACACTTCGAATTTACTAGAATGCCGTTCGGACTTAAAAACGCGCCAGCAACATTCCAACGTTTAATGAATAACGTTCTCACTGGCCTGCAAGGAGAACGCTGTTTCGCTTATGTCGATGACATCGTTATATACTCTCCTGATTTATCCACTCATATAAAAAACATGACCACTATTTTCGAAAGACTCCGTTCATTTAATCTCAAGTTACAACCAGACAAATGTGAATTCCTAAGAAAAGAGGTTGGCTATTTAGGACATATAATTTCAGAGAACGGATTGAAACCGGACTCAAATAAAGTCAAATGTGTACAAAAATTTCCAATCCCAAAATGTCAAAAAGACATCAAATCCTTTTTGGGACTAATATCTTATTATCGACGCTTCATTCCTGACTTTTCTAAAATCTCAAAACCTCTAACATCACTCCTAAAAAAAGATGTGCCGTTTGACTGGACAAACGAACATCAATTATCCTTTGAGACTCTAAAAAATAAACTTCTAACCGCTCCTGTACTCATATATCCAGATTATACGAAACCTTTTAACCTAACCTGCGATGCCTCTAATTATGCTATATCTTCCATCCTTTCTCAAGGTCCTGTTGGTAAGGACCATCCCATAGCTTACTCCTCTAGAACGCTAAGCAAAAGTGAAATCAACTATAGCACAACAGAAAAGGAACTGTTAGCTATAGTTTGGGGATGCAAAACATTTAGACCATACTTATTTGGCCGCAAATTCACTATTGTAACAGACCATCGACCATTAAAATGGCTGTTTAACCACACTGACCCAAGTAGCAAAATGCAAAGATGGCGACTTCAACTTCTAGAATACGAATACGATATTGTTTACCAAAAAGGAAAATTAAATTCCGCAGCAGACGTACTCTCCCGATATCCTGTTAACCCTGTCTTACCACAGAAAGACTCTCCTGCAAATCCCAGTACTAGAGAAATAGATCCAAATACCTTAGACCGAGATCTGATGGATTTACTTATATCCCCCACATCCTTTGATCCTGATGAGCTGATAACGCCAGCAGACCTTAACCTAGATGAGACTGAACTAATAGAACCAGAACCTGGCACGAGCCAACAAACTCTTGAACCTGACCTACAAACCCCTTCCCCACTAGACCTAAATCCATCGTTCCCCCGAGAACCTGAAACAACAAATAATCCAAGTGTTCCTTCACCCTCTCCCGTACTCCGCAATCCTGTAAATGAACCCGAAGTTTCAAATCCGCCTTCGCCGCTTCTTCCTTCTTCACCTGATTATCCACCCTTAAGTCCTCCGCAGCCGAACCAACCTGAAAAAGATAAAAACGATGAATCATATTCAAAATTCTTAAATTTAAATAATAAATCTAATGATACACGTATAATACAACATAATGAGGATCCCCTTAAGGGACCCCAGAAACTTATAATAATCCCAACGTCAATTGATATGGATGAATCCATCCCATACGTTCAGGAAATAATTAATAATTGTCCTGCGCCTGTCCGTGAAACGTTTGAAAAACAAGAGAGATCCCTTTTCGAGTACTTACCCCTCGAAAACAACAATAAAACTTATATCTTCCTTTTCACTAAAGTACACCACTTTGATTCCTCTACCTATCCAGATATCTTTAGATCTCTGAAAAACATAAGAAACCAAATAATGTTGAATTATCCATCTGTTAATGACGTAAGTATAACAGATTTTCGAAATCCATTTGATAGGCTTTCTTTCGTTAAAATATATAATATGCTTAGTCACATTTTTGATGGAACACATATCACAATTCATGTTTATCATAATAATATAATTTATCCTGTTCCATCAGAAATTCCGAAAATCTTAAAAGAAAACCACGATATTCCTATTGCCGGACACCTAGGAAGTAGTAGAATGCTTAGCCGCATTAAAGAAAAATATTTTTGGAAGAATATGCGTAGCGACATTGAAGCCTACGTAAAAAATTGTTCATCTTGTCAGACTAATAAAGCATTACGCAAAATCAATCGTGCACCTATGGTCATAACATCTACATCTACAGCTCCTTTCGAGAGACTAGCGATAGACGTAGTAGGACCTCTCCCTGAATGTGGAACCGCAAAGCTAAAATACATTCTAACGATGCAAGACGATCTTACCAAATTCAGTTTAGCTTATCCTATGCGCAGCATAACTGCCGAAGAAACTAGTGAGTGTCTCGTACATTGTATCTCGCTGTTTGGAATTCCAAAACGAATTCTTACAGACCAGGGTACAAACTTTACCGCAGAACTATTCAGTAAGACTTGCGAATTATTGAAAATTAAACACCTATTCTCATCTCCGTATCATCCACAAACTCAAGGCGCTTTAGAAAGATCACATTCCACTTTAAAAGAATATCTCAAATCTTACATTAATGAAAATCAGGACAATTGGTCACGATATGTATATACGGCTGTACTAGCATATAATACCGCCATTCACTCCACGACACATTACTCGCCTTATGAATTATTATTCGGACACAAACCATATATCCCAACATCTGTATATAATGACATCTCTTCTACAACTTACCCCGAATATGTAAAAATGCTTCAACATCGCTTAAAACACTCCCGTGAAAATGCCCTAGAACACATTAACAAATCAAAACAGAGTTCAAAAAACTACTATGATTCGCGAACTCGATCCGTAGAATATAAAGTTGGTGATTTCGTATACCTGAAAAATCACTTAAGATTAAGAAAAGCTCTTTCGCCTGTATGGAAAGGGCCATACAAAGTGGTTAAGATACACGGTAACCACACATTGTCTTTATTAATAAATAGACGCCACATAAGACACCATTACGATGAAGTCAAACTTGCTGAAGTCCAAGACTCAGTACCAGCTCAAACGAGCCCAAATTTTAGTAGTTAAGAAGATTAATATAAGTTTGTAGTTTAGTAAACATAGAAATATTAGGCACGTTACGCTTCACATGCCATCGTTTGGAAAACCAAAATGAAATGAACCTAAAATGCTTGAGTATATTAGAACCCTTAACTATTAGATATAATGAGTTAGTTTCCGACTTTGCATCCATATCTCACTTGACCAGTAATAGAGCCAGGCGAGGGGCATGGCTTGGTGGTATTGGAATGATCTCCAAGACTATTTTCGGAACTTTGGACGAAGATGATGCCGTAAAATATGACAATGCAATCCAAACTATTCAAAATGATCAAAAACAATTGAGTTCCCTACTGAAAGAAAATATCTTAGTAACAACATCTACATTAACAGAATTTAACTTTACATTACATAAAATAAAATCGAATGAAGCAAACCTTATACTAACTATTGATAATTTTGCAGCTAAAGTAAGTAATTTATCTACAATAGTTAATGAACTTTACATAAGAACTGAAATAAATTCAATTTTGAGCAGTTTGGAAGCAGCCATGTTAACATTGTCATTTCAACTGGAAGATATAATGAATGCAATAATGTTTAGCAGTCAAAATATTATACATCCAGCCATTTTACCTCCATCTGTGTTGTACAAGGAATTGATTGATAACCATAGATACTTATCTGGAACTGTAAAACTCCCGATAGACCTAGAGTTAAGTAATATGTTTAAGTTTATCAATATATCTAGTGTTATAAGTTTTAGTTTAAATAATAGGATTACTTTTGTACTAAGAATACCACTAGTATCAACCAGTGTATTCGATATATACCATAACATACCACTGCCTGTTGCCCATAGTAGTGTCAATCATAGTGTATTTAGTTATATAATACCCAGTAATAAGTATATAGCTATAGATAATTCCAAATCAGAATATTGTGTACTAGAGTCACTCGGAAAATGTGCGACAATAGACCAAGGCTCCTACGTGTGTGACGCAACAACCGTGTTCTCTACTAGTGCAAACCCTAATTGTGAAAGTGAACTCATTACTAAAGTTTTGAATAGTGTACCGCAACAATGCAAAACGGATTTTATCAAAGGACATTTAGACATCTGGAAAGAAATAACTAACAATAAGTGGATTTTTGTACAAACAGAAATTTATAAACTCTATATCGAATGTATTAACCAAACCATTGTAAAATTAAACATAATTGGTACAGGATTCTTCTTTTTGCCTACAGGATGCACAGCCTATTGTAAAAGCACAAAACTTATTTCAAATTCCTATTCTGTGAAAGTAGATTCTGTAAATATACAACCAGATTTTAATATAATTAATGATACATGCTGTACGCTTGATAACCTTAAATTAAGTAAAAGTGATGATCCATTTCAAAAATATAGATTTAGACGCATTTACCCTAGAAGCAAAAACAAAATTAAAATCAATAGCACAAGAAACAGACAAAATAATTAATAAACACTCAATAATCAGATACGAGGCTCATTACTCTATAATCACTTTAATTCTAATCATTGCAGTCTTATGTTATGCTATCTTCAAAATTTATCTTTTAATAAAGGGGCACAACCGTCAAACTCAAACTCCGCCTTCCTTAACCCTTAACTTACCCAATCCTGGTTCCTCAGTGAATCCAGATACAAACCTCAATACAGCTTCTCCCAGGTGCAGAATCCATTCCCAATCTCCTGTCACAGACCCTGTCTCACCTAACCAAACTTCGGTTCTCCCCGAAGTTTAGTCCTGGCCGGGGGAGGTGTTATATCCTATCCTTGTTAGCCTTTTCCCTTACCTAAGCCCTATCCATAATCTTTCCATCCTCATCAGCAATCCTATACCCTTTATATAAACATCCTCCCAAGTTCCCAGTTAGTCTTCATCCATCCTAATTCATTGACGGTCGTGTGCCGAACTTACTAATTCTGTGTTTCTATTTCTATATATTTTCTAGTTTGTAAAATAAATCTTTTTTTAAAAAGGGATTTAGGAAGTCCCCCATAACAGTACGTAACTTTCACGCGATGATTTCAACTCGGCGAACAGCTTTTCTGGGTTTAACTACACACAGTACGACCACCTTGTTAATGTAAAATGAAATGTTTTTCTTTATTTCCAAATTAAACTTAACAAGCTTTTTTCGGAAAGTCAACAGTAAAAGCTACCACCGGTTCAACCCTACCCGCTGAGAAGAACCGGTGTAAGAAACTTGCACGGGGCCATCTTTTAGCAAAAATGTGGAAAATTGTTCTTTTGAAAGAAATATATATTTTACATTGTAAACTTAAATATTTAACGTAAATATAAAAAAGTCAAAAGTACATAAAGACAGCCTTGAAGTGGAGCATCTTATTCCCAAGGTGTGCAATATTTAACCAAATCATTTACTCTGTAATAAGCTTTAGCACACAAACGTTCTTTGACTACTTTTTAAATTTATTAATAGAAAGGTTTTGAACGTTTTCTGGGATACTATTGTATAGGCGTATACATTGGCCCTTAAAAGATTTACTTACTTTGCTAAGTATTATCACTGGTACATCTAGCTTATGGTTATTTCTAGTGTTGATACAATGATTATCACTTTTCTTCTTGGAATTGCTTAAGTATTTTCTAACGTATAATAAATTATCCAAAATATACTGAGAAGCTACGGTCAGTACACCTATTTCTTTAAACTTTTCTCTTAGAGATTCAAAAGGGGACATTTTATAAATAGCACGAATAGCTCTTTTCCGCAGCACAAATATTGAATTTATGCATATCGGCAATATTATTCTATGGAAGTGACAGACGATGTTTAAAAAAAGACGAATCCTCTAAAGACATTAACAACGTAGTTCTATGTCCATAGTTTAGTCCGTCCTCGTGTAAGAACTAAGAAATATAAACAGTCAATTATTATATTAACACTTTTACAGTTGGTAGTATAATATTTCCCAATAGCTTTACATCTTAAAACAACTAAGTCATTCCCAAGTTATACATGCAGTGTGGGTCAGTTCACACTGCGACGATATGCGACACTATGTGGCGTTGCATTTATAACATATCTATTCAAAATTGAACTTTATTCACTACGCGAAAGGTACACGTTTCATATGACAACAGTCATATGAAACGTGTACCTTTGTACCTTTGCACATGCATCGTGCAGCGCGATGTAATTTTTGGAGTAAAGGTTGGAACGGCGCGTGCAAATAGCACCGGTCCGAACTGTGCATCTGCATGGCGCTATTCACCTGACTACCGAGTCGAGAGCCTGACCCGATATCCGATATCAATAGGAATATATTTGACCATCGGATCACGAGATGTATTAGAGAGTTAAGCAAACTAACATTGGGTATTTTCCTACATGTTAAGTTTTTTCTCAAACATTCAAAAATAATTAGATATAATAACTTGATTAAAGTAAATAGAATGAAGATTTTATGTGTAGTTTTATGACTAGATGCATTTTATAGTTACATTTTTTTACAATATTAGTGTAAAAAACCTACATAATTAGTTTACTTACATCAAATACAAAAAGATTTATTATGTTATGTATCATCATAAACGCGCAAACTTAGGAGATATCAGAAACTTTGTGCATATGACCATACATTTCGTAGCAACGTCTCACTTTCATTTATGTAATAAAAATAACTGTATTATCGAATTCCAAAAGCCAGCACAACCCTTCAATATCTAGTGAAAACCGCAGCAAAAGCCATATGTCACCGAGTTTGGCTAGTAACTCGAATATATTATCAGTTTTCATTACGGCCAAGTCGCAAGAGACCAACACAATTTATATCGGGATATTCCAAATGTAATTAAAACTTAACCCAAGGGAGACAAAATAAGCAATATTTTCCGTTGCAATTGGATTTTTATACAGACGGGCGCGTAAATAATTTTAATAGCGTGATCAGGGATAGTATTTTTTATCCACACTCGAATATCAACTCTATTACATAGATTTAAAGTTCATTTTTTATTACTGTTGCATGTTGTACCCCAAGGAAGACACCTCGGTCCGAAGTTGTGTAAGACAGAAACGAATTATATAAGATTAAAACCACGCTATGAATTTAGTACGTGCTGTAATATCCCGACGTCATGTAAGAATGACACGCGAATACACGCGGCGTGGACCAGATTTTAATCAAAGTTTTGGCAGCAAATACTGAATATAATTTTTTATCTATGTGTATTTCAAATAAGGATCAGTCTCATAGACACTCCGTGGTAAAATAATTCCGAACGGACTGTAGGAACATCTTTTTTATGGTGCCTTGCCCAAAGGGTAAAAACTCTATTACTGAGACTTCGCTGTCCGTCTGTCCGTTTGTCTGTCCGTAACCAGGCTCGTAAACCTGTGATGAAAGTAAGCTATATATTTTTGTTATAGACAGTTAAAATTTTCACAGATGATGTATTTCTGTTGTCGCTATGACAACAAACAGTAAAAACTGTATAAAATAAATATTTAAGGGGCTCCCATATAAAAAACGTTATATATTTGCCGTTTTACTCGATATTGATAACGGCACCGGCTTGAAATATTTACGGAATAATAAGTTGTACATTCTCTTTAAAAATAAGTAAATATTGAAAGGTTACATATAACAAAAAACTTGATTTTTTCGCTGTATTTTTTTTCGTGCGAGTCCGACTCGCACTTGGCTGGTTTTATTTTTAGGCATTGGCCATCCTACTCAAAGACCATCTCGCTCCATCTAATCTTCATAAAATTATACCTTCACTAGCTTTTTCCCGCGGCTCCACCCCTGTAAATGTGTACCCCTGTATAACTCCTGTACTTTTTCGGGATAAAAAGTAGCCTTCGTTTTAATCCAGAGCCTAAACTACTACCGTACCAAATTTCATAGAAATCCGTTCAGTAGTTTTCACGTGAAAGGATAACAAACGTCCATCCATCCTCACAAACTTTCACATTTATAATAGTAGTAGGATTACACTGTGTTCAGATCAATTGTTCTCTTCAAAATCTTTTTCGTGAACAAAAAGATGAAATTCGACCAAATTAATATGTCACTGTGCATCTTTATTGCGCGGTGAATAAGTGGCATTACAGTGTACTATACAAAACTGAACAGAGTTTAATCACTTAACGTGGGAGAGCCACGCTTCGACACGAATGGGCCGGCTCGCCCAAATTAATTCCTCATAGAAAACCGGCGTGAAATAACATTTGTCTTGTGTTTCGCCGAGTGAGTGAGGTTACTGGAGGCCCGAGGTGACACTGGAGGAGTTACATGTGCAACTCCTCTAAACCTCAATTCTCGTTATTAAGTGAAACTTTTATTTTATTTTTATTTAATTTTAAATTAATCGCCTGGATGTCATAAACTGTTTTCTCGAGTTTGGACCAATCAAAACGGATTTGACGTTGAATTGACGCTTATGAGAATACCATTTCGCAGTTATAACATAATATAGAGACTGGCTCTTAACTGTATTAATTACAGTATTTTAGCATAATCGACCTTCAGGTGTTGCGAGTGTCCATGGGCGGTGGTAGTCGCTAACCATCAGGCGATTCGTCTGCTCGTTTCCATTTCATAAAAAAAATAATTATCGTCAAATTTCAGATTTAACACTCATCATATTGAGCTCAAGCTAGTTGAGAAAGATTTAGGGACCGGGTGGAACGTGCCCGCCGTAGAAAAATGTTCTGGAACCTTCCACTTGCGTCGATGAATAATTTAGCGGCTGTTCTGGGTAATATTTATCCACGCTCCCCCGGGTATTTACTTAGGTATACAGCCATCTAAAACACACCGATGCATTTTACACCCTATCCTTTGAAGTTTAAAGTTTAAATTAGGTTGTAGTGAGGTAAGTAAATGTTACATGTTTTACTAACTTATCGTGTTAACGATTTCAAATTTTACACATTTACTAAATTAGATAATATAATAACGTAAGTTTTATTTGTAACTACATTTTCGAAATTTAGAAACCGCGGACTTCTACCGGGCAAAAGAGTACCGTATATAATTTTTATCTCACGGGTACGGTATACTTTTTTAAAGTAGGTACCTATATAAATTTTACAACATCTCACGGGTATAGTATATTTTTCCGGGATGAAAAGTAACTTATGTGATTCATGTTTCAGAATATGTACGCACCAAATTTTATTCAAGTTCGTTGAGCCGTTTCAGCGTGAAGGACGGTCAAACATACATACACATTACTCACTTACGGTCGCCGACAGATACGGTATACCACTTTTCGACTAAACGGCAAACTTTCGCATTTATAATCTACTAGCTGTTCTCCGCCGCTCCGCCCGTAAATACAGTATCCCTCGGGAGCACTGTACTTTTTCGCGATAAAAAGTATCCTGTTTTAATCCAGAGCTTAAACTACTGCCATACCAAATTACATCAAAATCCGTTCAGTAGTTTTTGTGTGAAAGAGTAACAAACATCCATCCATACATCCATTCATACATCCATCCATTCCTCACAAATTTTCAATATAAATTATGAAATTATAATTCATGAAGTATGTTAAACATATAAGGCTATTTTAAGTAAAAAGGGTACTAGGCAAGCAGACGACGATAGTAAGTTACAGCCGCCCACAAACAGACCTTTTAAAGTTTAACATGCGACGACCTATGGAAAATAAAGATGGAAAGGTCACTTCAAAGTGGCTGATGAAAAATAGTTCAACTACCTGTATAACATTTCCCTATCGTATAAAGCCTAGTCGATCTATATAGTAAGGGACGATTTCACCAATCAAACTAAATACTTCGTTTTATAAAACTTAGTTCTCAGTAAGCGCGTTCAGGCTTCGACCTTGTGTTGCGTCAAACGGGTTTCATCCCATTAAAGCTAATCACGATACCGAAAATTGAATTAAAATATATATGTGAATTATTATTTTTGCACTTTGTTTTTTTTAGGATTTGTCAGAGCTATCGAATGAGATGGTGGGAATAATTGGTCCGCTACATCACTCCCCCCGAGCGAGCGTGTTCTGTCGAGGGTTATCAATGTGGGTAAGTGAAAGCCCTGTAGGCTACTTACCTACTTTTTATAGTGTATTAGCACAATTACACATTTACAATAATTTTATATTTATAATGTCAGTTGGACATATCGACAATAGTTATCGATATGACTCTCGCACTATAGTGCGGGACCGGTTCTTTGGTGTGCGCCTGCGCAGAGTGCTCGCGATACCTATAATGCACTCGTGCGCCGTCCCAGTCGATATCATACCTTGACGCGATACGTATATTGTACATTCGATTTATCGCTTTCGCTGAATAATTTTATGTTTGATAATTGTTATCGTTCCGTTTATGTACTTTAGTGATGTGCTTTACTGTGTTCGTATATAACATTCCTTCTGTTCCTTCTGACTTTTAAATCGTGTGTGTATGTCTGGTGTACTAATAAATACCGTACCTAATGTGAGTAGAACTTTTATTTCACTGACTGTGCTGTGTGCGATACCTATTTTTACTCCTCACACTAAACTGGTGACCCCGTATTTGAGCGATGGAGAAGGAATTTCACGATGCACGCGCCATTCCTGCAGGCCCTGCCACGCGGCCGAACGATGCAGCTAGTGAGGGGACACAGTCGATACCCAATATCGATATTTTTAAGGTTGGAGTTCGAGTCCCTCCATTCTGGCCAGAAGAGCCAGAGATTTGGTTTGCGCAGGTGGAGGGACAGTTCACTATTTCCGGGATTACTAATGATCTCACAAAATTTAATTACGTAATTGGCCACCTGGACGTGCAGCATTCAAGGGAGATAAAAGATATCATCATCAGCCCACCTGCAGGAAATAGATACGAGACTTTGAAACGGGAGCTGATAAAAAGGCTGACGGCGTCGAGGGAGAAGCAGATCAAGCAGCTTTTGATGCACGAGGAGCTTGGAGACCGTAAGCCCTCACAATTTTTGCGTCACCTCAAAGGCCTCGCCGGTGTCGACGTTTCTGAAGAAATTTTGAAGACCATTTGGACTAGCCGTCTTTTGCACGGGATCCAAACTGTGCTCGCTGGCCAACCCTCTTCGTCATCCACCGAGGACCTCGCGGATTTGACCGATCGTATCCACGAACTGGCCACCCCTATGCCAGCTGTAGCATCTACTAGCCAAGCTGTGCCTGGATCGGCTTTGGACGCATTAGCCAGGGAGGTTGCCGAACTGAGGAGACAGTTCCAGCGACTCTCGATGGACAGAAGAAGCCGACCACGCTCTAGATCCTCAGGACCTGCGCGCAGAGGATCAGCATCCAGGTCGAAGCGCTCCGACTCGAATTATAGAAAGTTCCCGCTTTGCTGGTATCATGCCAAGTTTGCGGAGAAAGCTAGCAGATGCGTGAAACCCTGCGACTACAAGGCGGGAAATGCCAAGGGCGGTCGATAATGGCGACTGCTGACTGCCCTCATTCCACTGGTCGCCTGTTCGTGACGGACCGCGAGTCGAAGATGTAGTTTCTGGTCGATACAGGAAGCGACCTCTGTGTTTTCCCCCGGTCCCTGCTGCGTGATCGTCGTGCAAAGACTGACTATAATTTGTGTGCGGCGAATGGTACTTGTATTTCAACTTATGGCTATGTACATTTAAATTTAGATTTTTGTTTACGTAGGGTATTTCTTGGAGACTTGTTGTAGCTGACGTAACCAAGCCTATTATAGGCGTAGACTTTTTAAATTTTTATGGTCTTATCGTAGATTGCCGAAATAAACGGTTATTAGATAGCATAACATCTATCTCAGCTATTGCTAAATTTGTAAAGGATTCCGACATAGCCTCAGTTAAAATTCTAACAGGCGAGACTCGATATCACAAAATCCTTGAGGAATTTCCCGAGCTCACCCGTCCAACTGGCATACACCGCATAATTACACACAACACTGTCCACCACATTCGCACGACACCAGGCCCGCCAGTATCTTGCACTCCACGTCGTTTAGCACCCGACAAACTTAAAATTGCCCAGCAGGAGTTCCAGGCCATGATTGCCAACGGAACAGCCCGACCTTCGCAGAGCCCCTGGGCATCCCCTCTTCATCTAGCACCCAAGAAGGACAACGGTTGGCGTCCCTGCGGTGACTATCGCATGTTAAACGCCCGCACTGTGCCTGACAGATATCCGATTAAACACATTCATGATTTTGCACATAATCTTGTTGGCTGCAAAGTTTTTAGCACCCTTGATTTATTAAAGGCGTATAACCAGATACCTGTCAGTGCTGCAGATATTCCGAAGACCGCGATCACAACTCCTTTCGGACTTTTCGAGTTCCCTTTTATGACGTTCGGACTTCGGAATGTGGGCCAAACCTTTCAAAGGTTTATGGATGAGATCACCAGGGGGCTAGACTTTATCTTTGTCTATCTAGATGACATTTTAGTTTACTCACAGGATGAGCAACAGCACGAGCAGCACCTTCGCCAACTTTTCACCAGACTCAAGGAGTATGGCACGCTGGTAAACACTGCAAAGTGCGTCTTCGGTGTGCCTGAGGTAACATTTCTAGGTTACGCTATTTCGGAAGCTGGCTCCAAACCATTGGACTCCAAGGTGCAGGCGATTAACGATTTTCCTGTGGCGTGCACAGTTCGTCAACTAAAGGCATTTTTAGGTATGCTGAACTTTTATAGGAGATTCCTTCCTCGCGCAGCTGAAGTCCAGGCTCCCTTACATGCGCTTCTTAAGGGTTCTGTTAAGGGTTCACAGCCCATCAACCTGACACAAGAGGCCCTTGAAGCCTTTAACGCATGCAAACGTAACCTAGCAGACGCAGCGTTACTTGCCCATCCTGACTGTACCGCTAAGCTCGCTTTGGTTACGGATGCATCCGACAAAGCTATCGGTGCTGTCCTGCAGCAGTTTAAGGACGGCGCATGGCAGCCACTGGCCTTCTTTTCGCGCAAGCTGAGCCCATCGCAGGTGAAATATTCGCCATATGACAGGGAGCTGCTTGCGATTTACGAAGCTATCAAATACTTTAGGCATATGCTCGAGGCCCGGCACTTCGTCATCTATACTGACCATAAGCCGATCAGTTTCGCATTCCATGAACGGAAAAAGAACTGTTCGCCTAGGCAGTACAGACATCTCGACTTTATTGCCCAGTTCACGTCCGATATCCGACACATATCTGGCAAGGATAATGTAGTTGCCGATACGCTGTCAAGAATCGAGGAACTGTGTGCGCCGGTGACCCTCGAAACCATAGCCCAAAGTCAGGCTAACGACCCTGAACTGCAGCAGCTTCTAGCAGAAGGTACGTCTCTGCGTTTGGATAAGCTGACGGTACCTGGAAGTCGATTCCCTCTGTACTGCGACGTCAGTACACCGACCTCTAGACCTTTCGTACCTAAGTTTCACCGCGAGCAGGTGTTTGAAAGTCTGCATTCTCTCAGCCACCCTGGCGTCAGTGCATCTGCCAAATTGGTTGCAGAGCGCTTTGTCTGGCCAGGTATACGCCGTGACTGCCGCGAATGGGCTCGCACCTGTATAGCTTGCCAGAAAGCCAAGGTCAGCCGCCACGTAACTGCGCCCCTCGGTATGTACACCTTACCTCGAGTGCGCTTCCAGCAGATCTATATAGACCTCGTGGGTCCCTTGCCACTGTCACAAGGATATCGCTACTGCCTTACAGCCATAGACCGATTTACGCGGTGGCCGGAAGCAGTACCGATCCAGGACATGACTGCGGAGACAGTTGCCCAAGCACTCCTGTATACATGGATCGCTCGATTTGGTTGCCCCACTCAAATCACAACCGACCGTGGTCGGCAATTGGAGTCGGCGCTATTTCAGTACCTCTCAAAAGCCACCGGCTTTGAGCATAGGCGAACGACGGCTTACCATCCTGCATGCAATGGCATGGTGGAAAGATTCCACCGGCAACTCAAAGCTGCCATTGTTTGCCATGCAAATGACAGATGGACAGAGTCATTACCTTGGGTCCTTCTGGGCATACGAACTGCCTTTAAAGAAGATCTCCAGTGTTCTTCTGCGGAGCTGGTATATGGAGAGCCCTTAAGGCTACCAGGCGAATTCTTCGAACCAGCAGGCGGTGGTACCACTGACACGTCTGAGTTTTCGGCTCGCCTTAGGCAGATTGCTATAAGGTTACAACCCACAGCTGCCTCCCGTCACTCTAGCCCTAAAATGTTCATTTACAAGGAGCTAGCAACCACTGATCACGTATTCCTCCGAGAAGACGCATCACGCGGTTCCCTCCAACCGGCATATTCAGGCCCCCATAAAGTTTTGTCGAGGGACGACAAAGTATTTAAAATACTTCTCAAGGGTAGAGAGGTCACGGTATCTATAGACCGTATTAAGCCGGCCTTCATACTGTCCGACCATACAGTACCTGAGCATTTACCAGATGTCCAAAATAAATATGTTACTCGTTCTGGACGTCGAGTTAAATTTCCAGATTTTTATCGCCCTTGACGGTCTCTGGAGGGGGGGTGGTGTAGGCTACTTACCTACTTATTATAGTGTATTAGCACAATTACACATTTACAATAATTTTATATTTATAATGTCAGTTGGACATATCGACAATAGTTATCGATATGACTCTCGCACTATAGTGCGGGACCGGTTCTTTGGTGTGCGCCTGCGTAGAGTGCTCGCGATACCTATAATGCACTCGTGCGCCGTGCCAGTCGATATCATACCTTGACGCGATACGTATATTGGACATTCGATTTATCGCTTTCGCTAAATAATTTTATGTTTGATAATTGTTATCGTTCCGTTTATGTACTTTAGTGCTGTGCTTTACTGTGTTCGTATATAACATTCCTTCTGTTCCTTCTGACTTTTAAATCGTGTGTGTATGACTGGTGTACTAATAAATACCGTACCTAATGTGAGTAGAACTTTTATTTCACTGAATGTGCTGTGTGCGACACCTATTTTTACTCCTCACACTAAAGCCCCAAATGGAGAGTATATATAGCGCCAAACTGTGAAAACTTTGGTAGCGCGATTCAGGATTGTGACAAGATATTAACTTAAATTAATACTGATTTTGTAAATACTGTTGGATATTAAAGTAACAATAAAAAGTAGAAATGTCAATGTCGTATTGACAGATGTCACAAGCACAGTCTATCTAGTTAGATTATTTAAGTTAGCCAAAAGGCTTTATTATATAGTGTAGACGTATCTGTGTTAAGCATCTCTCTCATATGTACCAATAAAGAAGAAAACCACAATGGTTGCTGTATTATTATTATCATCACCAAAGCATAAGATGGTTCTGTAAGAACCATGACGACGCTCACAACAATACAAGCACCACAACTGTCATCTCATGACATTTCGTAAGTGACAGCTCATAAACGCGTTCAACTAAGTTAAAACGACGAAATGTGAAGTTCAGAACTTAAACTCAGCTTAGCTAGAAACGTGTTTAACTTATGTTGGTAAATTCAGTATGAATTGATATACTCGTTTAAATACATCAAGCTATTTTTGTGTATACTACTGATCGCGTTCAATTTCATTGGTGTAACGCCTTCGTTTGGTAATTTTCAATTTATCCTTCAAAATCGCCAAAGTTATTATGCTCTAAGCTCCGCCTGCGTAAATACAGTATCCCAAAGGAACACTGTACTTTTTCGTGGCAAAAGGTAGCCTATGTTTCAATCCAGAGCCTAAACTACTACCATACCAAATTTCATCGAAATCCGTTCGTTCGAATCGAAGATTTTTCGTTAAAGAGTAACAAAATTCCATCTATCCATCCATCCATCCTCACGAACTTTCACGTTATAGGATTGCACGGTAAATAAATGAAATTGCTATCATTATAATATTGTGTTACTGCTCTTGTTTAGGTTGAGATCAAGTAGGCTCTGAACAGAGAATACTAAATATTTACAGTATTGCAAGATAAATGTAATTTCATAATATCAATTTTAATATTCAGAACGAACGGTACGACTTTTCTATGGGGCGTTTTCACAAAATCTCTCACTAAACTGCTTTAAACAATCCGCAATATATTTAAAAATATCGATTTTTAGTATACTGTTCCTTTTGTAATAAAAAAATTACAGGCTAACTTTATTACTCTATGGCCAGCGTTTTCCAACTGCCGGGTCGCGACCCAGTACCGGTCCATCAAAAACGGGTCGCAACATTCCCGCCTTGGTTTGAAAACAATACCTACTATCAATCGACGCATCTTAAATATTCGTAAGTGGTAAGGCGATACCAAAAAATGTAGTATTAATGAAACATTTTTACTATTAATATTTTAGCTAAACTTTTACACCTACGCTGATTGGGTTTAAAAGTATTAAGTGGGCGACGAAAGGACATTTTGAAATTACCGGGCCATGGCAGAACAATGTATGGGAAACACTGCTCTATTCCAATATCAATTTGTACGGATTGTTAACAACAAAACTTAAGTTAGTTACTCACAATTATTACAAATCTATACTAATATCAAAATGAGGAAAGATTTGTTTGTTTGTATGTTTGTTTATTAGTTTGCATTGAATAGGCTCCGAAACTAATTATAAACTAGACCGATTTTGATCAAATTCGGCACAGATACAACTTGGACCACAGGGAAGGACATAGGCTACTTTTTATAGCAGCAAAATATACATTTCCCGTGGGATTTCCTTTTGCGCGCACGAAGTCGCGGGTGACGTGTAGTTAATAATAGATGAATAATGCAATTTAAAAATGGTTATTAATTAATAGCTGTATTGTGCGTATTAATTATGGTAAAACACTTGTTCTGCAACAGAATATAATGTAACAAAACATGTCAAGCGGTTACTATGGCGTAGGCATAATTACGAAACCAATTTAACACAGTTTAATAATAACCCTCCAGTAATTAAGCCATTTATCCGGTTATGCCGGATACCGGATACCGGATGCGCCAAGTAATCTGTGTGTCTAGTTAGTAACGTAGAGACGTGATAAACACACTAGTTAATAACTATATTTATTTATTAAATAGTACGTCTGACACTATAAGTTACTAGTATAAATCTGAAATTTATGAGGATGGATGTATGGATGGATGTTGGTTACTCTTTTACGCAAAAACTAGGTACTGAATGGATTTTGATTAAATTTGGCGTGGTAGTAATTTAAGCTCTGGAAAATAACACATATAACAGTACACATATAGTATTTACACGGGGGGAGCCGTAGGCATAAGCTAGTCAGCAATATGGCGGAATTATTTTTTAACAAAATAAATGCCGCTTCGTCTCTATTACGTGTTACATGTCGTCGATGGGTCTAAATCCTGAGCACTGCAGCATTAAACTAGTTTTATGAAGGCTGTACGGATCGCCTACGGTCATAATTATCCTAGTAGCTTTCATTGAGAAATCACGTTACGTTACATTGTTGTATTCCACGATACGCTCGTATAAACTCGCCTTAAGACGCGGCAGGCTCCGTGTTCCGATCCGCCTATCTCATTACATTTACATTTCTATCGCTTATTGTACCATTCTGGTGCCGTCACAGAGGTAAGAAGCTTGTAATTACCGTCTGAACGTGCGTGAAATACGAGTAGTACAAAATAATGACATTGGTATAAAGTGACACAAAATGTCGTATATTTACTTGATGTTGGATCGGATCCAATTGTACGTGCAATGAGGGTGTTTGATATTTTTTTTTGCCGCCAGAGGGCAGACCCAACGCACACAAAGCGACATCTGGTGGCGTAAGTGGTATCAAAAATGGTCAATAAGAATTTTCGATTGTTTTTCTGTCACCAGGCGGCGCTTGGTAGCCCGACGGTCCTTTTCGTGTCAAAAAGGTGTAAGATGTCACGAATTTAAATACCCTCATTTTGATTCGGTGCTTTCTGTCAGATAAGCAACTCTTAAAGATAGAAACTGCACGCTTAGCTTGACCACCATGGAAATGCGTTTTGTCTACACAAGAATAGACATACTGAGAGATACTATGGACAAAATGACAGCTTTCCTGCGCCAATCTGTCAATTTGTCTATTCTTCCGTAGAATGTAACCATTTCTGCGGTGGTTCTGCTAAGCGTGCCGATATGTAGTGAAAACGAATAAGTGAGATAGTAGCCCTACGCTATTCTCTGTTCAGATCCGAATGAATCACATTAAAAAATTATTAAATTCGAATAAATAATATAAACAGAATAAAATAGGTATTTAAGGGGCTCCAATACAACAAACGTGATTTTTTTGTACGAAAACCTTCCATGCGCGAGTACGACTCACACTTGGCCTGTTTTATTAAATTGGATCATAACAGAGTCTAAATACTATACCGTCAACTTTGCAGCGCGTCCCGACGCGTAGCGCTGTGGTACAGATTTAACTGTAAATAGCTGACCCCACAGACGTTGTCCTGTCTTAACTATGAACTGGAATAAATTACTACCTACGTCTACAACCTATAAACATTCTGTAACTAACAGTAACACGACAAAATTTTACTCAGACGAAATAATAAATCCATCAATCACCCAGTATAAGGTTACCACGTCATAGCATGCCTTCATACAAATATGAATACATACACTACAATAAACAATATAATATATTGAAATATAAAAAGTGTGGTTTTCCGAACTTCAATCAAGCACAAAGGCCGTCGCAAAAAATTTAAATATGACGACAGCCCGCGAGTTGAACATGCAACACGTTCTCATACGCTACCCGACCTCATAACACTCATAACACCCCACAACACCCCACATACCACACGTTCGTTGCTAATAAGCAATTGCATACAATGTGTGCAATAATTAATGCTTTTATGTAATTAGAATTACCAACTGTACCGCCTACCTTACAGTGTAATTATAAAAACATGACGTATACAGAGCGCACGAGACAGAAGTGATACTTCATTAAGAACATCACTTCAAAATAGAACCTAGCGCCATCTAGGAATTGATTCGTTCCTTAGAAAGACAAGTTATCATCTAAACAGTATAAGTAGCTTTCGACTGATGGCGATGGCGACAAAATTATGTCGCGATGTAACCTTGTAATTTCGCTGTCAATGGCGCTAAAAAAGGTTCACTTCAACAATTTATTTAAAGCTCTTCGTAATAAAAACGTAAATAAAATGTATTTTATATTTTCTATTAAACCGCTAATCGTTTTCGATGAGGTTTGGAAAAAAACAGTTCGAATAGAGTTGGCTGATGAGATACAGCCTGGTGGCAGACAGACAAACACTCGCAGTAAATTGCTTTTGTTTCACCGTCACCGTAATGCACGTGGAATATATGTATACAGCATGTGCCGCTTAACTCCGCTATAAATTAAGTAAAAATGAACGCGGCCTATCTGTGAGCGTTGTGGTGTGGCCACAAGAGGCGGCTGCGGCGACGGTAGCAGTACAGCGGCAGCGGTGGCGTGCGCCAATTGAATAATGTACAATTGCCGCACGCCACCGTTAAATTAATTAGAAATATAAAGGATATGACATCGACGACCTCTATGGCTCAGTGGTTCAGCGCGTGGGTGCTCAAGCCGGGGCTCGCGGGTTCGAATCCCGCCGAAGGAACAAAAAGTTTTTCTGTGTTCCTGGGTCATGGATGTGTATAAAATATGTGTATAATATAATAAAAATCTTAAATATATGTATAGTATAAAAGTATTAAATATACTTCCCGTTTTCTGGTACCTGTAACACAAGTTCTTCGGATACTTAGCACGGGGCCAGATTGACGTGGTGTGAAGCGTCCATAGTATTAAAAAAAAAAAAAAAGAGATCTGGATATGGATACGCTATAGGAATAAAATTATATCGGTATCGGTTACTGTTACCGACAATAAATTATTTCGGATAATTTCGGTTATTACTGATATTAGGTTTTTGTCGAATGCAAGTAAAATGTAAAAACTTATCTTATACTTAAAACGAGACAATCTTGTGTAATATATACAATCGGAATCTCGGCAACGACTGCAAGTATTACCATAAAATTTACTATACAGGGAGTTTTGGGTGTAAAAAATTGATCTAGCTTTAGACTCTATGATTGGCAACTTGGTATGGTAAACTGCCTGTGTAAGCTAGGAACTTACACATACGACTTTGAGCTGAGGGAAGTAGGTATATAGGTTAATGTGAGGGCTGGAGAAATCTGGGACTGACCTTATTGTTGAGCTGGTGGTTCTGTATCTGGGCGGAGGTTTCTTCTCACTACACTACACAGCTGTTGAGCGGATTATCGATAGATTTATCGCGGTTTGCCGGCGAATTTGGTATTATATTAACGAGCACAAATAAATATGCGCACACGCGTTCGCGTTCACTCGGTTTCGGGATGAGCTGAAAATGCATCCGGCGCGGAAGGTGATCTAAATGCAAGTGTTCGTCACTCTCTGACAGCGCCCCTTTCGGTCGAAAATACTTCACGTAGTGATGTCCTTTGTGTTTATTCTAAACGTCGCGCTAGTGTTGGCGCGAACACTGCCTATCATACTGACATAATAGAGTCGAAATAATTGAAAAATTGTGACACGACGAAAGAACATATTAATTAGCACATTTAGCTTAAAAAAATTGCAGTTTCTAAGGGTTAAGACCTTGCTAGATCTACTTTTTACACCCAAAACTTCCTATATACTAAATTTTATGGTAATATTTGCAGTCGTTGCCGAGATTCCGATTGTATATATTACACAAAATTGTCTACAATATGAATAATTATTGCGTTGTTTGGAAATTTCGAATGTGATATCTGATAGTTTTGTTTACGGTTACGAAGCTCCTTAACATCCCTGTAGTAAATTGTTGTTCACGCTCTATAGTGGGCACTTACGAGCGTGAACAATCATTTATACTTTGATTTAGTTAGTATAATTCTAAAGTAATTCAATTTATTTTTTTATTTACAGAACGTAGTATACATTATTATTAAATGCAGATGGTTGAGTAGTTTAGTAACAAGCCACACATTCTACCATGATGGTGCATAGTGTAAGATATTAGGTAACAGGTGTTGTCTAAATTGGTTAGATATTGACAGATATTATAATTAAGTCTTAAAATTAAATTAATATGGAAATAATATTTGAAATAATACAGAATTGTCATTAAATCTGAACATATTTAATTAATATAATATTTAGTCATAGAAAAAATAATTATAATAATATAACGTAACAAATTAATATTTAACTGAAGGTCGTAGCAGGTCTACGGAGCGTAGCAGGTCTACAGAGCGTAGCGTGTCTACGAAACTGCTACGAAATGCTATCTTTACCGTCTCGTACCTTTTGTTTTGACAATTTAGGGTCTGTTCACACCGAGACGTGACACGACGTGGCGCTGCATTTTTATGATAGCTATTTCAATTTGAACTTTATTTATTTTACGTTTTATTGCAAGAGCGGCGACGCACTACGCACCGCGGTGCAGCTCGAAATTCGATGCTTGCAATGAAACGTGTATCTTCTTTTATAAGAAGACCAACTATTTCCCACGGCTCCACCTGCATAAATACATTATCCCACGGGAATACAATACTTTTTGATGTAAAATATAGCCTTCGTTTTAATCCAGAGCCTTAACTACTGCCATATTAAATTTCATGAATTCTGTAGTTGTAGCGTGAAAGAGTCGGAAATAGCTATCCATCCATCCTCACAAACTTTCACATTTTTAATAGTAGTAGGATAAAATAATAAAGTATTAAAGTTCCCGTTAACTAAGTCTATAAACGAAGTCTGTAGCTGCATTTACTTCCATAAAATCGCCTGAGCCGCCGCTGCCGCCTGTCTCGTGGCCACACGGCCCCAGTATCAACGGCGTGTGTGCAATGCGGCCGCATTTGCGAAAACTTCGCGCGATTCGGATGTTTGTGGGGGACTACCATAGATATGGGTGTAACTAGACATGTCTTTTTTTACGAACAAGGAAAAAAATTAATTTAGCTTTCCCGTAGGTGAAAGCCCTGCCTGCCGCTGCTTAAATAAAATATCCTAAGGGAAAACTATACTTTTAGGGATAAAAAGTATCCTTTGTGTTAATCCAGAGCCTAAACTACTACCATGCCAAATTTCATAAAAAAAAATCTGTGGTTTTTGCGTGAAAGAGTCACAAACACCTCACGATAATACGTTAGCTTAACTTCTAATTTCTAATATTTTAACAACGTTAGCAGTTATGTACTCTATGATTGCATCACGAAAAATGACTACCAACTTTTCTTGTAAAGAAAAATCTTAAAGAAGATTTAATTTATATCCCTTTTACGCAAACAAACGTTGGTAAAAAATATTGTTAGTTGGGGCCTGGTGGTCTATGGCCAGTGCCACATAATAAGAATATTCCTCTTAACCCATGAAGAAAAAACTACATTTTTTTATAAAAACTCGACTACGTAAATCATAGCCTATTTTACTCGAGATGTTATTACAAATCTATTGACACCTTAATCACTAAAATAGTATCACTAGTTTAGGCGCTACGACGGAACATACAAACATCGACAGCCAAAATCATTACCCTTCCTTTATCTTCATGTAGCTTCATATAAATTTTTGTCATTTTAAATCACTTTCGCCGTTTTCATAACTCTTCGTGTAATTCATACGGACAACATACCGACTCTGGCGCGCTTCCACCCATAAATTTGCCCAATAAAATGTTTTATTCCCCCACAAACCGGCCCTTAACGATATCAGCTGACCCCGCGCTCGATACGGGGCCCTGGTTCGTCGCGTGTCAATATCTATGAGCCATTCACACCACTTCAATCGAGCAAACTACCAGCCGAATACTCCAAGGTTAAAACAATCGGCCAATTTTCGAAGAAACTAAATTAGTACACACAGTTAAGACGTTTTAGTTTTAATTAAATTACAAAGAAAATTAACTCACGCTGTAGAATTTTTCCCTTTTTTAAAAGAAAAGTGTAAAATTGTCAGAGAGTTTCTTCATTAAGTGCGATGGTATTTAAAATTTAAATTTTATCTATCTATCTAAACTTATTATTTATCATTATTAAACATTTTTAAATAATTAAACGTGCGAAATGTATAAAGATTGTCAGTTGGGAAAAGATGGGATATGCGTATGCCTAAACAGCGCCAATGTGCCATACATTAAGTATGTTCTCCGGCCACTGGTAAACGCCGATATTTTACACAATCTAATTTCTGTTCGAAATATAATATACATTTCTATATAATATATAGAAATGTATATTATTGTAGGCGAGGCTTGTCGAGGCAAGTCGAAACTTAAACTGCTTGCTTACTAGTGTTGTTTGGGGCAGTCAAGGTTTGACATTTGTCATCTCGATATTTTGACATCTGCTTTCCTGCGGAATATAATCAATCCGGTTATTAATGAAAAATCTTCTGAAATCAAGATGGCGTTAACTTTTTCTTGTATGAAGATTTTTGTGTCAAATGTACGCCATAGCCCATGCTTAGTTTTGAAATCATTGGAACACAATGATAATCGCCACCTGCCATTATGATAAACAACGCCGTTCACATTTAGTATGGCCCCATCATAACTTTACATACGAGATTGTTTTCTAGGAATACTCAATTGATCAAAAGAACTTACGCGCTACATCAAAGTACTGTAGTCAAGTGATAATAAAATATATTTTATTCAAAGTCAATCTGATTCAGACGTTTTGAGGCTACTTAGAATGTCAGTAAGATAAAATTAAATAAGTTAAGAAAAAATCTTTGAGCTTGTTCTTCAATAATTCGCCTTCAACATCAGCTCAGTAGAAGTTCTAAATATAATTTATTCTTTTCTAACAGCCTCCGATGTCCAGTGATTTAGATTTTGGCTCTCTACTCGGAGATCGTGGGTTCGATTCCGTCGTTGGACCAACAAAAGTTTTGTTTCTATGTTCGTTTAGGACAATGTAGGGTGATCACCTGATTGTCTGACAAGAAAAATGTGGTGGGCATGTAAAAAGTCGGCCCATCGCCTGATCTCTCGCCAGTCGTGTCGGTCATCCGTTCCAATAGAATCCTATTGGAACCGATCTAATATCCGAGACTAATGGAAGAGAGAGAGAGTGCTCTCGTGTACTGCACAAACACTTGGGCACTATAAAATCCAGCTTGGACTTTTGCGTCACCGACATTGATGTGCGGAGCTATTAATATTTTTTACCTTTATTGTGAGTATCAAGTATGTCAGTTAAAAGTAATAATGTTTAATAGATTATTACGATTTTACCTGTTATGTCCTAAAAATAGTATTATAATAAAATGGAACAACTAAAACCCCACACTGACACAGTATACATTTCTTGGAATAATATGTACTTTTTGTGTACATGAAACAGCGTGGCATATCATCCGCTCCCCAATTAAATGTCAACCTGTTTTTTTAGCAACAGTTATTGCCATGCGGGTTTAGGTGGCCATTGTGGTATGTACACACTACGCCACACTAAAATAACTCAATTTTTTTAAGGACTAGGAATGAAATGATCAAACCGATCACCGCATGGTAAGCGACTACCATCGCCGATCGACACACGTGACACCGAGTCACAAGCGAATTGCCGGCTTTTACTTGCTATAAAACGTCTTGTAAAATCAATAACAGAAAATTTTGGTACGTCATTTTGTTCCGGGGGAAATTAAAATAAAAACGAGGTTTCCCATGACAATTAGTTTATTAATGAAATAGGGGTCGTGGGCAGAAGGCCGTACGGTCTGGTCTAGCCTCTTGGTGTCTGAAGGGTATCGTAGGGGGTCTAAACCACGTGGGGACTTAGCTCAGGGATCCAGGTCTTGAGTCCAGGGGTCTGGCACGTGGCAAGAAGGCAAGAAGTTGGCGGTGCTCGAGCCCGTATCAAAGTGGGCGGTGCTTGTGGCCGCAACGTAGTTATCAGTGCTGGTGGCCGTAACAAAGCTGGCGGTGCTCGTGCCCGTAACAAAGCTCCCTGGAAACATTCATACCAGCGTGTGAAGAGTGTGGACCACAGCAGCCATGGTTCTAGCCCCTAACGATCCAACCATGGGCTGTGTGTCCATCACAAAATAAGGGATAAACAAAAAAAAGATAAAAGATAAAATGATATAAAGGACAATTAATTTGATACAAACATCCTAATAATATCTAACAATGCAAGATCGGAAAAATGAAACAATGAAAAATTGAGCACGTGGCCAATCAAAAATTTACAGGAAAAAATAATGTATTTAAATTACCAGCGTGATTTAGCAAACATTCACAACACAGATATTTCAAAATAACTCACCGTGAACACGGGGTTATAATATTATAATTATTATAAACGACTACATCTTGAAGAAGTTGAACAACCAAAATTCGGCAGGGAAAAAGGGCGTTGTCCTGTCGCGACAACCCTTTTATACCTCTACTGACATTTGTTTTTTTTTTAACCGACAATTAGCGGTAATGCGTAATACAAATGCCACAATAAAGAAATATTAGAGATGAAGCTCTAGTTAGAAGCATTTGCCAATAGATGGCGTTGTATAGCACAAATTAGCTATTATTAATATCGACAACTGCTAATAGATGACGCTATACGCATCGTTATTAGTTATAACGATACGTTAAAAAATGTAGCTATGCTACATATCCCCCCCTGTTACCGAAGGATTTTGAGTGCTCTAAGGAAAAATCCTGAAATAGCTATTAAGTTATATAAAAAAAAATACTTTAGGCCTTTGGAAAAATAAAATTCACCAAATTATCAAAATGAAGAATTACGAAAATAAAAATAAAAATTAGAACTGGAAGATAGTGCTAGTCTAGTGTTTACACGCATAAAACCGACAACCTTTTCACACCATACCACATTCACATATATTCATACTTCATCATACATACAAATTGCACATCACATACATACTTCAACTTTTATAATGCATCTGGTCATAATCAGTGTGACTCGAGACGCCCTAACACATGAGTATTGTTCTCCGTAACAGAGGTAGAACAACACATGTCGAAGCTAAACGTTATTAGAGATAACGAACAGCAAAAAACGCGAAACTACTAGCCTTCCAACAAAGCAACATACCACTTTAATAGTATTGGCTGCATAAGTAAGACCCCTTATAAAAGAAAAGAATCCAAAAACATATCCTAGGTGGATAGAGTGCAGCCAATCTAAAGTAGCAAAATAGTATTGGCAGCAAAAGAAAGACCCTTTATAATAGAAAGAATCCAAATAAATATCCCGAGATGGATAAAGTGCTGCCTAACTAAAGTATACACCTACACAACTCCTCAACAGTGAGAGCTGGTATAATATTCCTAATCAAAACTCCATACTCCAATTCAGTCACTTTAAGTAAAACAAATTTTATTTTTCCAGACATTGAGAAATAAATTTAAAAAAAAATTAAAGATTTTTAAGTAAGTTAAGTAAGTTGTCAAAAGTAAAATTTATTAAGAAGTTAAGTAACTAAGTAAATTCTAAAGTTTAAAAAGAAATTAAGTTTTTCCAAAATAAATAAATTAATGAATTTATCAGAAGTTAAATTCAATTTTAAAAGTTAAACTACCAAGTAAATTCAAGAAAAATATTCACAATCCTAACGGTGAGTATATCTGTGTTGAGAAAATACAAAAATAATCAGATGTATTCTCTAAAAAATAATACACAAAAGAAATATAATTTGTAATCAGTACAATGTAAGATAACTAACTACAAAACAACAAGTTCTACGGACTATATGGTGCAGACCATATACAACAAGATAAAAAAAAACAGTATAAAGTTTATTAACAATTTTAAAACTTTACACTACTACAATAAGGTACTCGTTACTACACTAAGTATATCCAACGCTCATAGCAAGTTAATATTAAAATAAAGTTAAGTTAAAGTTAAAGTGATAAGTTAATAGCAAAATAATTTAGAATACGCATTTAAAGTTATATGTAAATATTTGTAATTAAATAATGTTGAAGAAGTAAAAAGTTAAATTATAATAAAATAAAACAAAGTTAAAGCCAAAAATCACATAAACATCATTGAAGATGATGCTGATGTGTGTGCATGTATAGTGTGTGGGTATGTATAAAATAAATATGTATATTAAAATAAATAATCTACAATATACAAAAACAAAAAATGACTAATATCCTGCCAAAAATGACAGGACAAAAAAAAGAAAAATAATAAATATATTTAATAATAAGGAATAAATTTAATCGATTTTATAAATTTAATATTATGTCCACTGAGAAAAAAAACACAGGGTTCCTTATGTATCACGGAACCCTAAAAAAAACAGTGGGTGTGTGCTGTAACATTACCTGCCTCTTACACGTGTCCGTTACGTAACCTGAACCAATTCTACCCCGGGCCCAGACGGGTTAGAATACTGAGAGAGTTGGATATTAAAGACGGCACGAGACAAACACCAAATACTGGACACACAAACCCGGGAAAAGACACCAGATGCCAAACCAGACTAAACTATGTTTATGGGCGCCAATTGGTCCCGGGGAAATTAAAATAAAAACGAGGTTTCCCGTGACAATGAGTTTATTAATGAAATAGGGGTCGTGGGCAGAAGGCCGTACGGTCTGGTCTAGCCTCTTGGTGTCTGAAGGGTATCGTAGGGGTCTAAACCACGTGGGGACTTAGCTCAGGGATCAAGGTCTTGAGTCCAGGGGTCTGGCACGTGGCAAGAAGGCAAGAAGTTGGCGGTGCTCGAGCCCGTATCAAAGTGGGTGGTGCTTGTGGCCGCAACGTAGTTATCAGTGCTGGTGGCCGTAACAAAGCTGGCGGTGCTCGTACCCGTAACAAAGCTCCCTGGAAACATTCATACCAGCGTGTGAAGAGTGTGGACCACAGCAGCCATGGTTCTAGCCCCTAACGATCCAACCATGGGCTGTGTGTCCATCACAAAATAAGGGATAAGCAAAAAAAAGATAAAAGATAAAATGATATAAAGGACAATTAATTTGATACAAACATCCTAATAATATCTTACAATGCAAGATCGGAAAAATGAAACTACAAATTGAGCACGTGGCCAATCAAAAATTTACAGGAAAAAATAATGTATTTAAATTACCAGCGTGATTTAGCAAACATTCACAACACAGATATTTCAAAATAACTCACCGTGAACACGGGGTATAATATTATAATTATTATAAACGACTACATCTTGAAGAAGTTGAACAACCAAAATTCGGCAGGGAAAAAGGGCGTTGTCCTGTCGCGACAACCCTTTTATACCTCTACTGACATTTGTTTTTTTTTAACCGACAATTAGCGGTAATGCGTAATACAAATGCCACAATAAACAAATATTAGAGATGAAGCTCTAGTTAGAAGCATTTGCCAATAGATGGCGTTGTATAGCACAAATTAGCTATTATTAATATCGACAACTGCTAATAGATGACGCTATACGCATCGTTATTAGTTATAACGATACGTTAAAAAATGTAGCTATGCTACAATTTACCGCTTATGTAAAGACGTATAAGCAGAAAAAAAGGTGAAATTGAAACTTATGTGAGGTAATGAAACGCTACTGGGGTTATTGACCTCGCACTATCAGCATATACAAGATATAATTTTTTTCTACCTAAACTTTACATATTAAGCTGTTAATCATGTGCCCAAATTTTCTGTAGTTGATTTTACAAATATAAATTTATTGATTTTACCTTATATTACTATAGTGTCATGAGGTGTAGATTCGCTGCCAAAATGACCAGTTACTTGATACTTCCAACAATCTCACACAAAGCTTGTGTTCTTAAACTCTAACCCCTTACTAATAAAAAGATTTACACAACGGGTAACTTAAACAACGTTGCTGTCTTTGTCTGATGCGTTGGGAAAGTCAATTACAGAACAGACAAAGACAGCAACGTTGTTTAAGTTATCCTTTCAGACCAGACGAAAACGCTGTCTACGCGTATAAAAAGATTAACATTTTTGTTTGTTTCTCCTATGCTTGTTAGGCTTTCTACCTCACATTAGGTACAGAACCGTTCCCTAGTAACGAGGAGTCTGATAAATAATCGGATAATAATGATGATGAATATTTCGTAGTAGCACTTCGTGTCGCGTGGTGTGTACTAGGGGCACATAAAACAGAACAGTATAGCCGGTGAGATGACCGCGCCGCTTGATTTACTGCCGGGGACTTGAGATAATCATCACTATCATCTTTCACGAGCTACACAATAGTTTTGTTATTTATGAGTGAAAAGAGTAATTTGTTTCGTCTCGTCGCTAGCATAAGTTGTATAAACTATCTGTGGAACTCGACTACATTTGCATAGAAAAAAAATATGTCCTATGTACAACCTTCAAAAGTATATTATATACTGGTGGACTATATACTAATTCTTCCAAATTGAGTATGGTATCATTCATTAAAATAAAAAGAGGAACTGGACATTTGAAGTGTACGTAATATTATTATGATACCTACTTATGTCAACTAATTAAAAAGTATTATGTAAACTTCATTTATAATAATAAAAATGACTATGGACGATTCACACCACGTCAATCTGATCCAGTGCTAAGTATCAAAAGAACTTGTGTTATGGGGACCAGACAATATACGGTAAGTAGAATTCAATACTTTTATACCTACCATACATAATATTATGTATAATATTTTTACTATATTGTATAATATCTATGACCCAGGAATACAGAAAAACTTATTGATCCTTCGGCGGGGTTCAAACCCGCGACCCCCGTCTTGAGCACCAACGCGCTCAACCACTGAGCCACAGAGGTCGTCATTTGTCCTAGTCTCTGTTTTTATTTAAACCAGCCAGGAAGAAACATTAATACTATTCGGAGCAAAATACGTCTCATTGTAAAGCAGCAAGGTCGATGCATCATCGTTATGAGAAACCACATTTCTTTTCTTACCAAGCTCACAAAATGGCCTTTTTTGACAGCTAAAGTAGAAACGTTTTCTTATTTCAATGTCAAATAGTCTTACAATAATGTCAACTACGGCGATTGGTGATTCTATCATTTACTTGAAAATTTGTTCGATTTTGACAGAAGATTTCCCGACAGCCATTTTAAAAATATGGCTATTTAGAAATATTGACTTCTGTTGACGACCTTGTTGCCATAGATTAAGAACTATTTTGCAACGAACTATTTTGGATAGAATATTTCTTCTTTCTATATATATATGTCCCGCATGGCAATAAGTTGAAATTTTACAAAATTAATGTGTCATTGTATTTCTTGCGTTGTATATAAGTGATAATAAAACTGGTAGCCTAAAGCGAGCTAATGTTTTATTTGTTTACTTTTAGATTATATTGGAGCTGAACGGAAATAATGATAATTGTAGTTAACGATGATCATGATACTTTACACAAAAATTCAATAAGTAAGCCGGGGACTATATTATCTGGTTTCTCTCCGGCCGAAAAAAAATTCTGGCGAAAATAGAACTCTGCGCTAATACAAAAGAGGTGAAAATCGAACACACAGCAGCAATTTGAAACTCGACGCTCGTGTATTACATTTACAAATCTATTGTATTTGCGCAGAGTTCTATTTTCGGCACTGTTTTTTTTTGTATAAACTGGTACTAATCATAATAATGTAGTCCCAGACTTAGGCTGGGTCTATATGATCCGGAATCCAGTAGGCCGGGGAAAATTCAGATCATTGAAAATAGAACTCTGCGCTAATACGATACGGTTGAAAATCGAACAGATGAGTGTCGAGTCAAATGTCAATGTCATATATGACAGCTCGACACTTCGATTTTCAACTCTATTGTATTAGCGCAGAGTTCTATTTTCAGTGCTGATCATTTTTCCGGGCCACCGGATTCCGGATTATATAGTCCCAGCCTTAAACTCGGTATTCTGTGAACGTGCGGACATAATGAGGCGGCAGTGATTTCGGACGCGGCGCACATACGTGACGTCACTGTTACTGACTGGCGACTGACCGCTGCTACGTCATTGTTGTTTTTACCAGGCTCACAGGAGTTATGAACGATAGTCATCTTCATGTTTAGTATGTGACAAGATCTGAGGAATCCCTTTTTACATGATCTTACAAGACGATCTAAATTAATGAATAACTGTCGGATAGCTTTTTCGGAAATTTTGTAGCTGCTTACTTTTATCGAACGACAGAGATAAAACATGCAAGTAAGCTATATGACACTTATAAGTACATTATGAAACAGGTATAATAGTTGTACAAGTATATTATTGTGGAGTCACAATTGGGTTACACTTTACACAAGGCTCAGATAAAACTCGTCCTGGAAACAAAAATGTAAACACACATAATATCTGAAATTCCTAAAATATTACATTCTGAGCACAAGTTAAGACCCTATAAACTCAGTAAGCTTTATCTCCATTTACTAATTAATACACTCTATCTCTTGGTCTATTCGTCACTCTGTACATAATAGAGTTACATTTAATCAATGGTTCCTAGTCATTTCATAAAACGGCTGGTTACTTTAACAAGTTATCTTCAAAAAGTAAGTTGAGGTCAACATGTACCTAACACCATAAAAATTGTAACAGGCCTACATACACAATAAGTGTAATGGCTAATGATGTAACATTTTTGATTATATATTTACTAAAGTATTATTCTATTGCATATGAATTATTGTAGTCTATAATTTATTATTTTAATTGTATCTGTTTCCTGAATCGCTCGCACGAACATACCAGATTAGGTCATCGAGTATGATTTTAACCCCCCACGAGGTGTTATAAGTTTGACGTGTCTGTTTGTCTGTGGCAATCGTAGCTCCCAAATGGATAAACTGATTTTAGCCCACTTCTTTGATCAAAATCTGACATGATCGAGAGTGTTCTTAGATATGATTCATCATCATCAGCTCGCTCACTGCTTGACGATTCGGGGGTTACTTTTTTTTTTTTTTTTTGCTTCTAATATATTCGAATTAAGAATGCAGTGAGTCATCACTGCAAATGTCTAAATGGTTTACTTCATTGGCGAATGTGAACATGGCTTAAGCGTCATTTGTCAATTGTGACATTTTTTTTTTTTTTTTTATTTTATTTATTTCATCAAGATAGCACATACATAATAATAAACAGAGGTTGACCTTCCCTATTAAGTGCTAGGAGCACCTGTGTCAGGAAAGGCCACTCTTCCTTAGCACACTCTTATATTTTACTGATGAAATAGTTACAGCAATTTAGATTAAAACTAAAACTATAGAAAAAACAGCAGAGGATGTGTGTCTGTGCTGTGTGTGTGTGCTGTGTGTGTGTGTATGTGTGTGTGTGTGTTTGTGTGTGTGTTTGTGAGTGTGTGTGTGTGTGTGTGCGCGCGTATGTGTGTGTGTGTAGTGTGCCTTAGGATAAAACAAAATCGTGAATAGTAGATAAAATGCTAGTTGTAAAATAACATTTTAAAAATAGTGTAAATATAAAATATTGTGTAAATAGTAAAAATAGTGTAAATATTAAATACGGTGTAAATAGTAAAATAGTGTATATATTAAATATGGTGTAAATAGTAAAAATAGTGTAAATATTAAATATGGTGTAATTTATAGTAAAATAATGTAATAGTAAGCTTTAAAAATTAAAACTTAAAACTTATACTAGAAAATATTCAGTTTCTTCATAATTTAGGGTCTTAAGCCAGGCTGTAACTTTGATTTTGCAGTCGCGTTTATTTAAAGAGTAGATTTTTAGTATTTTATTACATTTATTGTATAAATACGAGGAAAGGTAATGGAACTGACATTGGGCGAATTTTGTACGTAACTGTGCAACATTTGCTACTTTGTAGTCCCTTCTTTTTTCCAAAATTTTTGGGTCAGATTCTAATTTTATATGTTTTTTTATAATGACATGCAGTATGAATAGTCTTCTAATAGACAGAGTGTTGGTAATATTATGTAAGGTCTGTGTGGAAAATCTTCTCTTTTTAAAATAAGCGACTTTTCACTTATGGCTCACTACAATCTTAACGCGAACAATAGTCAGATCTAGCTTCACCTATTTTATAGTTTGCCAACCACACGTATACACAGGAGAATCGTACCCGGCTTAATTGGGTTAGGCTGATAATCATCAGCCACTTGAATTTATGGTATTGACATTACACTGGCCATTATATCCAAACTGTTCACCTGAAATAACTAATGCAGCTATTAGAGGTAAATGCGAAAAATAGTTTCGTTAATATACTAGGAGAACAGAAAGTGTTTGGCGTAATATGGCGATTATGATTGTGGTCTCTTATTAGATATCGAAATAAAGGTGGAAGTCGAGGCTACAGAAAATGACGTCGTAAATTGGAACAATCAGCGGTGTTTTTGTATGTCGTTAATGTCAGATGTCTATGGGTCAGAGCCATACAAAAAGTATGTCTCTCTTTGCCCTGCAAGGAAAATTAAGTATATTGTAATAACTAATCCAGTAGTCTACAAATATTAGAATTCAGAACATTTTCATCCTCATATAATTTTAATAAAGAAAATTAAAAAAAAATTAAGTAACCCCCGAATTGTCAAGCAGTGTGCGAGCTGATGATGATAAATAATAGCTGATGATGATGAATAATAGCTGATAATGATGACTAATAGCTAAGCACTCTCGATCATGTTAGCTTTCAAACAAAAAAAACTAGTTCAAAATCATAGTATCCGTTTGGGAGCTACGATGCCACGGACAGATACACACATACTCTGTGTATGACGTCAAACTTATAACATCACTCTTTTTGCGTCGGGGGTTAAAAAGAAGATGATAGCACGAAGATAGACAATTGTTAGCTGCGCCCCCTACCGGTCGAAGAACAAGAATCCCGCCGCGCGACCAGTCTATATAAACCGGCCGCGCCCACCAACTTTTTTTCTTCCATTTTCTCCTCACATTTTTGCGTGCTCGTCACGTTCGTACCTACTCTGTCCGTAAAAAATTCTCGCGTGGAATTCTCTGTGGATAAAACAGCATTTGTGACGCCCGAAGGTCACTTTGAGTATCTAAAAATGCCATACGGCCTCGCGAACGCTCCCGTCGTCTACCAGAGAATTAATTCTGATACCTTGCGGCCTTTTATAGAATAAGGCCAAGCGTTAGTGTATATAGATGATGTTTTATTGCTTAGTAATACAATTGATAAAGGCTTGTCATTATTAGACGCTGTACTCAGAACAGATAACGGAATCCGGATTTTCAATTTATTTGCGTAAACGCTCCTTTCTGGCCACTGAAGTGGAATATCTTGGTAGAGCTATAAGTAATGGTCAGGTACAGCCGAGCATCCATGAGATCGAGGCTTTAACTAAATCTCCTAAGCCTCAAAATGTTAAACAAGTGAGGCAATTTCTTGGCCTGGACAGCTACTTCAGGAAGTACGTCCCGGCTTACGCCACTAAAACAGCTCCTATAGCAGTCTTAACCCGAAAAAATGTAAAATTTCATTGGGGTGACGAACATTAACGTGCTAGGCGCGAAATTATTGATCATCTGACCAGTGCACCAATTCTATCCATATTTGACCCAAGTCTAGAGACCGAGGTACACACCGACGCGAGTTCGTTAGGGTACGGCGCGGTATTATTACAAACACACTCTAACGGACGCAAGCACGCGGTTGCGTATTTTAGTAAGGTTACGACGGGTGCAGAACCAAGATACCACTCTAACGAGTTGCAACACTTCCGTCACTATTTGATCGGAAAAAAATTCAAGGTAATAACAGATTGAATCGCTTTGAAGATGACATAGCGCAAGAAGGATCTCCTATCTAGAGTGGCGCGCTGGTGGATGTAAATCCACTACAAGACTTCAATTTCGTTCTTGAGTATAGAAAAGGTGCTAACCGCACGCTGACTACCTTAGTCGTAACCTCTAAATTGGGTGCAGCCCAATCCGCAGATGAAGAGACATTGTCGTTACTCAATAAGTTACAGTAGGGATTATTAGATAGTTCGCGTTATGTTAAACAGGACGATATCCTTTTTTATAAGTATAGCCCGATTGGTGAAGCACCACGACTACTTTGTTACATCCCAAAAGCTTTCGGTTGAGCTTGTTGCGCGTATTTCACGACGAACACGAACATATAGGGTTTGATAAAACCGTAGATTTAATTTTGAATCACTTGTGGTTCCCTGGTATTCGTCAATTTGTTAGAAAATACATTTCTCATTGTGTGGTATATAACCCATAAGAAAATACCTCGTGCCCACTTACAACCTACTGTGTCATGGATTAAGCCGTCCACTCCTTTTAATACAATACATACGGCCGTACTCGGTCCTCTAATCACTAATGGAACGAATCTAATGGGTATATTAAGTTTGTTTTAATGTTAATTGATTCCTTTACGAAGTATTGTCTTCTATACCCAATTTATAGGCAAGATAGTGCCGAGCTCAAACGTGTAGTTACACATGTTATTTCTATATTTGGTACACCACGTACTATTGTATGTGATCGCGGATGAATGTATGAGAGTTAAGAGTTCACTAGATGGACAGCTAATTTTGGGATATAATTGCATTTCATCACGCCTGAAATACATCAGTCGAACGGACAGATTGAAATCTACTGTCACACGGTTCTTAATATGATACGAGTAGAGGTCTGAGGCATGGTCTGACGTTCTATGGAAGTTACAGTTAGTACTTAACATTACAAAAGAAAAGACAACCCAGACATCGGCTCTAAACCTATTAACTGGTACGGAACCACACCGGTCATACGACCGGTGTGGTAGATTCAGTCGTGGCTTTGTCTTTAATGAGCGACTGTATAGTCGCTCATTAAAGACAAAGCCACGATAGCCAGTAGCTCAAACCGTGAAGCTTGACGCGAGCTGCGTCGACAGCGGGCGGAGAATTTATTGTCACTAAACCAAGCTAACCAAGACGCGCGAGTTAACCAAAATCGCACACCGCCTAAAACATTTGCACTGAACGACTCGGTTTTCGTAATCAAAACACTCAATGTACTGGGAAATTAAATAGTGGCATGCGGGGTCCATATCGCGTTGTCAAAATCTTGCCAAATGGACGCTATGAACTTCGGCTTATCTCTGGTTCTTACGGGAAAACCACCACCAAACCAAAACTATAGACCATGAGAACTTTATGTAAGTTTTCGCATTCGCATCTCACAAGCTCCGCGCTAAATACTTCTACAATGCTTGTATGTGTAATTCAGGATGTTACTAAGAGGCTCATATGTTTGTGTTTACGGTTACAGATGATGCCCACGTTGAGCCTCCACATGGCACGTCAGCCACCCTCGACGCTGGCCCTTCGGAGGCACTTGCAACACCGGCTACCGTCATCGTCGAGAGGGTCTCGTCTGGAGCCTACGAGGACGCCGGCCTGTCAGGAGAGGCCGTGTTAGCTGCGCGAAGAAAGAATTTATGAAGAAATAAAAATATTAAAAAATTTAAAAAAAAATCTACCGGTCGAAGAACAAGAATCCCGCCGCGCGACTAGTCTATATAAACCGGCCGCGCCCACCAACTTGTCCATTTTCTCCTCACATTTTTGCGTACTCGTTACGTTCGTTTTTTTTTATTTAAAAAAAAATATTAATTTTAATAAATTAATATTTTTGTGTTCATTAGTTTTTTTTTTTTTTTATAATTAATTAGTTCTAAATATAAAACAATTATATCCTAAAAATACGACATATTCAAACTTTTTTAACCTCGAAAAGAGTATATTTAGTATATTTTGGTCAGTAAATAATTTAGTTCGTTAAAACTTATCCCCTTGGAGCTGGGTGCGGATAAATTTTTGATGACTTCGAACCCGACCTCTAAAAATGGAGCAACTTTTAATAAGAAGTCTATTTCAACTTTTAATAATAATAAGAAGTCTGGATATACAGGAGTTTGTCAAAGTGAAGTATTTTAATTACTTCGTATAAAACGGGGTTAGTTATAGAATTACGTGTTGGTCCTGCGAGCCGGATTAGATTAGAGAGGTGATAATTAAATAAAGGATCAGAAGAATTTATATCAAAAGGAGGTCGCTTTGATGTTAGTACTTATTTTAATAAAAATAAATACTCTGATATCGATAGGTCTGGATTAATCTTAAGAGTCAAATTCCTTATAGCCACTATTCCCCTAGTCCTTGTTATTCTATTTTTCCCTCGTTTTATACTCACAAATTTTTATGAAATTTTGCAGGCGTATTTGAGAATAGGCTGTAAGTTATTTCATACCCCAATTTTTTAAATACATAACCCATAATTTTCACAATATTTCTTCTTAACAATATTGTGGATGGTTGTTGGCCCAAATAAAAATGGGGGTTGTTAGCGCGATGCTTAATAGCAATATTAGTACTGTAGTGATCTTCTACCCTCAGCGATAGTAGCAGGTGTATCTGTAGGTTGTAGGTAGTAGGTGTAGGTCGGTGTGGGTAGTTGTAGATATGTAGGTAGTATATGTAGTCTATAGGTGTAGGTAGTAGGTGTAGGTTGGTGTGGGTAGTTGTAGATAATATGTAGGTAGTATATGTAGTCAGTAGGTGTAGGTAGTAGATGTAGGTTCGTATGGGTAGTAGTAGATATGTAGGTAGTATATGTAGTCTGTAGGTGTAGGTAGTACATGTAGGTGTTGTTGTTGCTGTTTAGGTGTTGGTGGTAGGTGTAAGAGTAGGTGTTGCTGTAGAAACTGGAGGTGTATGTAGGTAGTTATTTATTTATTCCAGTTCATAGATATGACAGAACAACATTTGTTAGGTGAATATAGTAATATTTTAACACGAAATCCGAGAAATCAAATGCTTTAAAACCACAGTCAAAAGCTTTCTTTTAACCTACATTCCATAACTTTGTGTTAACAATCAGTCTGTACGTTAAACGCTTTCAAAGTCTAAACGTTTGCCATTACTCGCAAGTAAAAAGTTGTCAACCTTGGCGAACCACACGCGAGTGTATTAAAAAGTCGCTAAAAGTATTTCACGAGCCGTCGCCCCTAATTGGTTTGAAGTACTTTTCGTTCTCAAGTGGTAAAAACTTGGTACACACATTTTGTATACATTTTAATGTTAAAAGTTAAGTGTTGTTCAATTAAACTAGTATTTGAGTTATGAGCGTTTTGTTCAAATGAATACACCATACTTCTGATCGTCTAATCGGCATGACGCTGCAGGCTTGAACCAATACTGAACTGCTGTCATGCTAATCCACACCTACACACGGTCAATGCAAACTCATCAATGAGGGTTTTTAAATACGTGACATCTGAAAGCTTTTTGACATGACAAGGACCTTCTTGCTACCAAGCGCCGCCTGGTGACAGAAAGAGAATCGAAAATTCTTATTGGCCGTTTTTGATACCACTTACGCCACCAGATGACGCTGTGTGCGTTAGGTCTGCCCCCTGGCGCAGAAAAAATTTCAAAAACCCCCATTGGCAGCGACATGCCGATTGGACGATACGAAGTAATATGATGTATGGCTTCCCTAAGACATGGTGAAAGAATATATTATGTCATAATAAAAATTATTTATTCGCGTCAAAACTTAATTAATAATTCATTTGTTACCAATTCCTCGACCCGATCGAAAGCTTGTTTCTAATTCTTAATCCGGTATTATAATCTTGTTTAAAGTTACCATAATGTGAAATCTTTCAAAACATAACAATGATCAAACCTGAAAAACTTTTCTCCAATTTCTAAATTAATTATCGTCATTATTCAATGTTGACATTTGCACTGATGACTCACTGCAACTTAACACGAACAACCTATAGTTTGTTTCTCTGCAATTAAATTAAATAATTTCTAGATCTGGTCGCGGCTTTAGGTCAAGATGTATCAATGTTTAATATCGATTTTTCTTAATTATTAAATGTCAGAGCGCATAAGGTCGATTCTGCTAAATAACTCCTGCAATAATACAGTTACGATCCAGTTATTATGTTAAAACTGCGAAATGGTATTCTCATAAACGTCAAACCCGTTTTGATTGGTCCGTAATAACTCCAAAACTTTATGATATCAAGACGATTCATTTATAATTCAATAAAAGTAAAATGAAAGTGTAAGTTAATTACGAGAATTTCTTGGTATCTTGTTAACATAAACACATCAAATGTGCCAACCGTTAACTGTAATAATTAGAATATTATATATAACGTTATTTAAAATGAATTGTAAAAAAATTTGGCTTATGCAAAGACATTTAAGTGGCTTTCAGAATACGTATATAATAGCATATAGCACAACAATATCGCGCACCATACATTGTTATGGACACGTTCACACTGTACTGTACTATATTATTGGCTTACTATACGCCAGGGGCGTGCGCTCCATATAGGCAGAAATGCAGTGCTTTACTTTTCATTCACAGATATTTTAATAAAACGTTCGTACGTTTCAGATGACTTTAATAATTAATTAATAGTAAATAAATTAATTAAAAAAATATAATAACTTAAAAACGCCTAATATTTTATAAATAGCAACTCATCTCATGCCGTTGCGTTCTGCAGGACATATCATCGCATGTATGTGTAATTTTCATACTTCGCAAACGCACACACCCATGAATATATACATGATTATAAGCGGGAACTCCAGCGGCAGGCGATGGCTGTCGGCTTCGGTTCGGCTATCCGATCGCTTCCGAAAACCGCCGAACTGGCTTGTCGGAAATTATTCGTTGCCTATAATCCGAGTAAAAAGAATAGTCGGAAATCTAATAAATCACGTATGCACATTAAGCATTTTTGTTTAGTAAGGTTTTATTTGTTTAAATAGAAGAAACGTTTTGTGTTTCGCGGGGGCCATATTGCATATTTCATGTGATAAGCATTGTTTACAATTTAATCGCTCCAGTTTATTTATAGTTTCATTTTTTTCATTTTAACATTTGAAAGTTTGTACATTTAACAGTTTATTACTGAGTTTCTATAATAATTGTAGTAATTTGCTTTTACTAACAGTGAGTTAGTCGATTTTTTTTAAATGTTATTTGACTGTGAGGTTTTAAAAATGTGTGTTTATTAAAAATTCAAAATAACTAGTTCTCACAATTTTCATTCAGTGAAAAGATTCAAATTCTGTCTAAAGGTAGGTGTGTACCCGAGTTACAACAATTAAACCAGCAAAAAAATAATGTAACTCGAAAATTTCATGTTAAAAGTTATGAAACGTATAACTCCAGCTGTGTGGTTGTGTACACAAGATTAAATGATATTGTTTTCCTTGCATATTATTTAGTAATTTACATCGGGATATAGTAACCTCAAGTAACCGGAACCTTTAATATGTGAAAATTGAATCTGACTGGTGAGTAGTTATAGTATTTTAAAATATGCTTATTATTTTACTTATTAGAATTTCTTCCGCCGCGACGATCGATCGCTGTTTTGTCTGCGTTGCCGTATATGTACATGAATAGTAGTAGGTACATCTTTTTTTTCCTCTTCCTTCTTTTTCCTTTCCTCTCGCCTCTCGGCTTTCGAAGCAAGCGGACGCGTTAATGGTTGTGCTGTGTAGACTAAATGATTATTGAATTAAAATATATGAACTGCTTGAGTTTCGCCCCGGTGTTTGAGAGCGCCCCTTTCGTATTGGCGCTTCGCCCCGCCACACAAGTGAGTGGAAGAAATTTATTTTATTATTTTTGTTGATCACCGGGCTCGGGCTCGATCCTGCGACTTGGCGGGTGTCGCCGATGGTTGTCCGGCCGCTGCTGCGCTGAGCCAACGAGCGAGTACGGCGCGCGGTGAAATTTAAGAACACTTTCATACTAGACTAGCGCTACGCGAATACTTGTATGCGCTACGAAATAAGTCCCCTACGAAACTGCTGCGAAGATTTATGCCCGGTAACGCTGTTACCACTATACATATTATTCTGTCTGCGAGCTTGCTATCAATAACATGTCAACTCAGCGTACGCCACCTAGCTGCTCTAAGCATAGTTCTGATCCAACTTTACACATAAGTGCAAAAAAAGCGGAGACAGTCGATCCAAATATAACGTGCAGAATAAATCCCAACAAGAGAAAATTTACAGACGACGTTGGCGAGCTGAGATCGATGCTTAAACAAATGTTCTCTGAATTTAGAGTACAACAAGATGCTAAGTTTGAGTCCTGGGAATCCACCATAATTGCCGTAAAAGAAAAAAAATGCTGTCATACAGAGATCCATGGAATTCATATCAAATCAGTACGATGATTTTCTAAGTAAAATGACTTCGCTACAACTTGAAAATGAGGCATATAAGGGTCGTATACAATTCCTCGAATCGAAAATACAATATCTGGAGAGATGAAAACGGGAATCGGCGATAGAATTAAGAGGAATTCCGAGGTCACAAGATGAAAATAAAGTATATAACACTTATTAAAACGGTAAAAGAATTGGGTACTTTTGTGAATCAACCCATCAATGATACGAATATACGCGATATATTTCGTCAAAAGACTAAGTCACAGGCCCCCGGTCTAATCGTCATTGACTTCACCAGCACTTTAACCAAAGAAAATTTAATAAAATCTGTTCGAGGGTACAATAAACGTAATCATGACCATCTTAATACCACTCATCTCCAACTTCAAGGACCGCCCAGATAAGTTTACGTGTCCGAATACCTGACGTCTAAGTCGAGGCACTTGTTCTACTTGGCCAGGGAATTCAAAAAGAAAAATAATTATTTTAGTGCATGGACACACTTCGGTAAAATTTATCTAAAGAAGGATGTGAATTCTACACCCATACGTATTGAAGGTGAATTGGACTTTCAGAAACTTAATAATACTGCCTGACTAACTATAACTAAACTATCTCTGTATAGTTCTATGAGTTTTTTAATTTATATGTTTTTTCTATTACAATGGATATGTAAACAAATTTCTCATAAACTTACATCTAGATTACATTCTAAGTATAAATACACACACACAGCACTTATACACAATTACATTATGTGCAAAATGTGCACATACTTACACACAATACTAGCTCCTAGACTTGCATATTTTTTATACATGTATTATTTTACAAATTTTTCAATGTATGGTATATTTTTCACACATGAGATACTGTGTATACTACCTTTTTATATACTTACACTAAAGTCACACTTAAATTATATAAACACACACAAAACAAATATACACAATCACACTGTAAACATAATGTATACATACTTACACACAATACCTGCTAAATATTGTGATGGACTCTTACTGAACGAGGCATCAATAAAAAAGTCGAACTTTTTCAATGCAACACAAGCCCTAATTACTACCCCTAATTATATTAGACTTATTATTACTTTCGATGAAATCACACTACAAACTAAGCCCATGAGACTTGTTGCTTTCAAAATTCGATCAAATAGATAATACAAATACACAATTAGATTCAATTTTGGTAGCCCTATCATCAACTTGTCTCATTGAAGACTGTTTCACACACTCTTTAGAACATGTCAATTCCTTAAATATTTTCAGTCAAAACATCAGAAGTATAAATTGTAACGTGGACGGACTGCATACATTTTTACAAAGCTCAAAACTTACCTGGGATTTTATAATATTGACGGAATGTTGGCTATTCAACGCCCCAATCATACCGGTGTTTGACGGCTACCGCTTCTTCAACACGAGTAGACATAAGTCACAAAATGAGGGTGTGATAGCCTACTATTATGAGCACCATAATCCCACAATGTTTGAGCCCGAACTTAAGGATGCTAACGCCCTCGTAATTCTTCTCGATAATGACATTGTACTAATATGTATTTACCGGTCACCAGCTGAATACAACATTAAAAACTTTTTAGTATCATTGAACGAACTTATCCATAAACATAGAACATACAAAAACATAATTTTAATAGGTGACATCAATATAGACATCTCTGATAGTAGTACAGATAATCGTTCTATGGACTATCTTAATATGTTAGCAGCGCACGGGATGCTCCCTGCTCACACTCTGCCTACAAGAAAACGACCTTGCTTAGACCACGTTATCATAGGAACAAGATATTTGGCTTTTAACTATATAATATTCTCATCTCTTACTGACCATGACAGTGTCGTTTTGTTCTTACAGATGACACAAAAAAAACCGCGAAACTTAAAAGCATATATTAATAAACTGAATTATGAAACACTTACTGAAGATATGCACACCGTAGATCTGGAACATCTCTATACCATACAGGACACAAATTCTGCAACAAACTACCTCCTTCAAACTCTAAGAAATCTAGTACAATTGCACACTCATAAAAAATACCCACCCAGCCATAAACCCAAATAGTTACTAGCAGGAAAAAAATCATTAAACCGTGGATCACTGCGGGATTACTTAGGTGTATGAAAAACAGAGATTTGCTACACTTAAAATTAAAAAAGGCTCCAAATAATGATGTTTTAAAAATTATATATGTAAGATATAGAAACTTCTGTAATAAAATTTTAAGAAAAGCAAAATCAGACTTTGAAAAGACAGAAATTAATAATGCAGGAAAGAACAACAAAAAAATATGGCAAGCAATCAAAAACATTACAAAAACTACACAGCATAAATCAAGCGCAATAGAACTTATATCCCATAGTGATCCTATTAATTCCGTCAATATTGTTAACTAATTTTTCGTCAATATAGGCCAATCATTGGCTCAAAAGTTCATATCAACTAACTCACTCAATTCCGGATCTTTGAAGATCCTCATAATTCTTTCGTCTTATTTCCATGTCAGTCAGAGATCGAATCAGCTATTGATAATCTCAAGAGTGATTGCGCACCTGGTAACGACAACTTATCTAGTAACTTTATAAAAACTTTCAAAACAATTTTAATACCACCTCTAAATTATATCTGCAATTTAGCTTTCAATACTGGTACTTTTCCTGATGATTTTAAGTTAGCTCAAATCACGCCAATACATAAGGGAGGGGACAGAGGCTGTGTCAATAACTACAGACCGATTTCTATTCTACCGACAATCTCCAAAATTTTAGAAAAATTAATAAATTCAAGGTTAAATCATTATTTAGAAAAAAATAATTTGCTTTCACAATCTCAGTATGGTTTCCGTTCTGGAAAATCGACTGATGATGCGGTTCAAGAACTTACTGACTATGTCGTTTATAATTTAGATTGTAAGAAAAAAGTAATTGGTATATTTCTCGATTTGGCGAAAGCATTTGACACGGTATCAGTCCCAATCCTTCTATCAAAACTAGAGAGGATCGGAATCAGGGGGACGCCACTTATGCTGTTAAGCAGCTACCTATCCAACAGACGACAAAAGGTTAAGATCGAAAATTGGTGTAGCGAAGAGTATAAGTTACGGTGTTCCTCAGGGTAGTATTCTCGGGCCTACGCTGTTTTTAATTTAAATGAACGACCTCTGCCAATTACCGCTTTTGAGTGGTAGGATGTTTGCCTATGCGGATGATACAGCGGTTATACTAACAGGGAAAAGATGGGAAGAAGCCTTTGAAAATGCTCAGTCTACGTTCAATGTTATATCCAAATGGTTAAAGAGAAACATACTTACTCTGAACGTTGACAAAACACGATACATCACCTTCACTATAAATGAAGCCACGCAACCAACTAGTACCACTCTGCCCCGCATGAGGATATAATAGCACACTCATGTTCAACATTGTCCAGCTCTTGCTCTTGTTCTAGGTTACGAAAAACCGATAAAATTAAATATCTAGGTGTAATAATTGATAAAAGATTGATATTTTATTCACATATAAGCGCTCTAATCTCAAGACTGCGTAAACTAGTCTTTGCGCTCAAGACTTTACGAAACTCAGCCAGCAAAAAAATTATAAAAACAGTTTACTTAGCTCTATGTCAGTCGTTACTATCAAATTAATAATTTTATTATATCGCTACTAGCTATTATTGTAATACATTTTATTTCTATGCGTAGACAATTGTTACTGAATTAGTAAATCTTCAGACACATTGTATTTTGTAATTGTAATGAGAGGGAGAGAGCCTGGGGATCTGTAACACAGGTACCCACCTAGTATCGACCCCAGTCTCTCACATGTTTATTAGCTACTTACCTTGTGTTGTACTTTTCTGTATGTGCTAAGTGATTGTGAGAGAAATAAATAACCATTATTATTGTGGGGACACAATATAATATTGTATATCGATGTGATCATGTGTCGTTATATTATATCGATGTTCGATGCATGTGGTGAACTAACATGTAAAATATCAGTGTGTTCTTGGTGCAGCAACCCGAGTGGTCGCTTGCGTAATAAACGTAATCCAGTAGTCAAAAGGATTTTATTTATGAATACTCATTCTAATTACCCTAACGTAATAACATAGGGCGTAAAATTGGTGACCCCGACGTGATAAGTGACTTTTATGAACTATTTTCGGGACAAATTAATAAGTAAAAATTTTTAGTGATGAATCCGAAACAGGGACAGTCGTCTCAGCCCGCCGCCCAGCAGGGGCCAGCGCAGGCCACGCCGGAGTTTAGTGACGTGTCGGCAATTTCCGTCACTAATCGTATTCCCGAATTTTGGACTGACCAGCCGAGAGTATGGTTCATCAGAGCGGAAGCTGTATTGGGTCCTCAAAAGGTTGCTGACGAAACTAAGTTCCAGATAGTCGTATCAAAGCTGGGTAAAGAAGCTATCCAGCAGGTAACCGATTTGTTAATTAAGCCCCCTGACATCAAAAAATATGAAGCACTTAAAAGTAGACTTCTGGCCATTTATGAGGAGTCGGAGAATCGCCAGATACAAAAACTTATTGGCGAAATGGAGTTGGGCGACCAAAAGCCGTCGCAACTTCTTCGCCGCATGCGCGATCTAGGCCGAGAGAAAATTCCAGATGACACACTTAGGATACTGTGGCAGAGCCATCTCCCCACTGCCGTGCGAGCCGTTCTCGCCGTCACAGACGTCAAAGACATTGATAACCTAGCCACTGTGGCCGACAAAATCATGGAGACTTCACAGCAGCCACAGATCTCCGAATTATCAACATCTCAGCCTGTCAGAGGGGATGATAAAATTTTGGCCGAAATCGCGAAACTGAGCGCCAGGATAGCTGACATGGAGCGATCTCGCAGCAGTTCCCGGAGGAGAGACTCCAGTCGTTTCCGGCAACGTTCCCGGTCTCGCAATCCCAGCCAGCCTCGTCGCAGCCCTCAGAGTGAAGATTGGCTGTGTTTCTACCACTTCCGTTTCAAGGAGCGTGCCAACAAGTGCGTACAGCCCTGTTCCTGGAAGAAGGGAAACTCTTCGGGAAACTAGAATGTGCGCAGGTACGTGAGGCGGACATCTGTGCAGTTTCCCCAACGCATCGCCTTCGTGTTATGGACTACGACAGTGGTTACAATTTTTTGGTGGACACAGGTGCGAACTGTTATGTCCCGTCCCTGTTAGGGTTGTTGCTGACGTAACGTTGAATCAGCACATCCCGTGTTTAGTCTGGTCTAGACTCTAGCTGTGAGTCTCAGTTGGTCTTCAGTGCTCGGTCGTGACGGTTCTGCCCAAGGGTCCTTTCATATATTATTGTATTTTCCTTTAATAAAAGTGGTTGTGGAAAGAAACCTTTTTTTTAAAAAGCCTAATCCGAAGGGACCCCTAACATATTTGGTGGCAGCGGTGGGATAGAATATCCCCAGTGTCGTTTAATCCTGGAAAGTTATCGTAAGAAAGTGAAAATCTAAAAATTGGTCAAAAAAAAAAATCCTTTAGTGAAAGTGCAGTGAGGAAACCAACTCATTTCCAATATCCATAAAGTCATTAAGAGCAAAAGTCAAAGTGAAAAGTGAAAATCCCAAGTGCATAGTGTTAAAATCCTAAAAGTTATAACCGTGTGAACGAGTCATACTATCCGGCCGGGCGCGGGCATGCATCGAGTCGCCGTGCAGCTTATCTTCGCCGCCCACGCGTTGATATCACTGTGAGTCTTTGGTCACTGTTTACATTTAGTAGCCTTCTAAGGTTACCTAGATTTAGGGTTCGGTACTCCACTAAGATAATCCATATTTGTAATTTAATTTGTTATCATTCTCATTAATACTATTTTTCAATATGTCGAAAAGTGAACTATTAAATCTTAACATTCCTATGTCCGAATCGGAAGCTGGTCCATCTGACACAGCTAAAAACCCTCCTGTTTCTCCCAAAGCAACGACCCGAAAGGGAACCGCTTCGGGTACGAGTGCCATGATGGTCGAACTGGATCTAAATACACTATTTAAATTTATCAAACCATTTGATGGTTCCCGGGAGTGTGTAAATTCATTTATTATAAATTGTAATAACGCGTATGACTTGGCCACTGAAGTACAAAAGCCAATCCTATTTCGTTATATCTTTAGCCAGTTGCAAGGTAAAGCCGAAATTGCTTGCGCTATCAAAGAATTTAAAAAGTGGGACCAATTAAAAGAATTCCTGCGAAACCAATTTTGTGAACGTAAGCATTATGCTCACATACTTATGGACTTGCAAGAAAGTAAACAGGGTCTTAATGAAAACGTAACACAATATTCTTTACGCGTAGAAACCTATCTTTCACAGCTTCTGACTGAGGTAACCCTGTCCAATTGCACACTAAAGGAAATCCCTGGTCGTTCAGCGGCCATGGAGGATTTAGCACTTCATCATTTTCTTATTGGCTTACATCCCGTATCTCAAATATTGTGCGTTGCAGAAATCCGCGAAATTTAAATGACGCTATTAATATTGCGATCTCTGAGGAGCGCATACAACAAAGTCTTTACAAACGACCTCAGTTGGGAGAATCGAAGTTAAATAATAATCAAAGTAACTTGAGACCCAGACCGTTTTTCCCACGATCATATGGACAACCAAACACGTCACGTAATCAGCCTTCTTATCAGCCGAGATTTAATTCTCCAAATAGTAACCTTAATAACAACAATAATAATAATTATTCAGACAGAACCCAATCGGTGTTTTGTCGATATTGTAAAACTACGGGCCATGATATTAAAGATTGCGCGAAAAGGGAATACAATAACAGCCGATTTAATAATAAATTCCGGCAACAACCGAATCGAATGCATTTGGTTATGAATGAACATGATGATCAACACGTCGATGACTCATTCCAATCGGATAATAATAATTTAAACTAAATTCCGTCTCGCTCTCGTGTCGTGCGGGACTAATTAAATCTGAAATCGACACGAAAACTTTCTCTCGCGTTATACGACAGGGTAACCAGCCCCAAAATGGAAACGCTAAAAAATCGTCTCGCGTTATACGACAGGGTAACCAGCCCCAAAATGGAAACGCTAAAAAATCGTCTCGCGTTATACGACAGGGTAACCAGCCCCATAATGGAAACGCTAATAAATCGTCTCGCGTTATACGACAGGGTAACCAGCCCCAAAATGGAAACGCTAATAAATCGTCTCGCGTTATACGACAGGGTAATCAGCCCCAAAATGGAAATGCTAATAAATCTCTCAGCATCATACAACAGGGTAATCAGCCCCAAAACGGAGATGCATTCTTCAGAGTCACGCAGCAGGGTAACCAGCCCCAAACCGAAGACTCCCTCGTAGTTGAACCTGAAAAAAAAGAAATTTACGAAATTAATATTGATACAACTAAGCGACGCTTACCTCACATATTAGTAGAATCTTCAGTTTCAGATATCCCTTTATCCTTGTTAGTCGACTCGGGCTCGTCGATCTGCTTAATAAAAGAAACCTGTATATTAAATAGTCAAAAATTAATTAAAGAACCTGTAAAACTTAAAGGCATAGATCCAGGCGACGAACCGACTTCTACAGAGGGTCACTTACAACTTAGGCTAAAATTAAATGACAAAAATCCGTTAGTATTTAAATTTCATGTAATAAAAGAGATTAGCTTACCTTACGATGGTATTATAGGCACAGATTTCTTAACAAAGTTCGGCTGCAAAATAGATTACACGAATGATATATTAAAAATAGGAAAATCCGAAATTAAATTACTTTTCACCGAACCGTTCTTTATTGTTCCACCTCGAAGTGAAGCTGTAATTCAATGCTCAATACAGAAAACTAATTTAAAAGAGGGTGTTATAGTTGATCAACATCTTTCGGAAGATTTACTTATATCTAATTGCATCGTTAAAATCAAAAATAATAATCGCGTTAATTTAACTATTGCCAACACCTCTGAAAATTATGCACATATTAAAGGAGATCTAAAACTCCATGTTGAACCTTTAAATTTTCCTCTACATCCGGTAAATACGTGTAGTTTATTTACCTCAGAAAGATCCGAAGCAGTAATAAAAGAACTTCGGACAGATCATTTAAATAAAGAAGAACTCAATGCTCTTGTTGATCTTTGTAGTCAATATCCGGATATCTTTCACATGCCTAGTGATCAGCTCACACATACGTCTGCAATCGAACATACCATCAGAACAAATAACGAAATTCCAATACATACCAAGTCATATAGGTTTCCCGAATGTCACAAGCAGGAAGTCGAAAAACAAATAAATCAAATGCTTGAACATAACATAATAGAGCCGTCATCCTCTCCTTGGAGCTCACCCATATGGGTAGTTCCCAAAAAAATTGACTCAAGCGGACAACGCAAATGGCGAATAGTGATAGATTATAGAAAGCTTAATGACATAAGTGTAGGCGAAACTTATCCGATACCTCAAATTTCTGAAATTCTAGACCAGTTAGGTAAAAGTAAATATTTTACAACACTAGATCTTGCTTCTGGATTCCACCAAATTCGTATTTCAGCTGACGATGCACCCAAAACTGCATTTTCAGTCCCTCAAGGTCACTTTCAATTTAATCGTATGCCATTTGGCCTCAGAAACGCACCTAGTACATTTCAAAAACTAATGAATACTTGCCTGTCAGGACTACAGGGAAGTCGATGTTTTGTTTATTTGGACGATATTGTAATCTATTCCTTTGATCTCGACACACACATAGATAACCTTAAAGCCGTATTTGATAGACTTCGAAAGTTTAATCTTAAATTACAACCGGAAAAATGTCAGTTCCTTCGTAAAGAGGTAGTTTATTTAGGGCACATAATAGGCGAAGACGGCGTAAGGCCAAACCCAGAAAAAACAGAGGCTGTAGCTAAGTTATACCCTATACCCAAGTCCCCTAAGGACATTAAATCCTTCCTAGGCCTTGTTTCCTATTATAGAAGATTTATTCCTAATTTCTCTAAAATAGCAAAATCACTTACCAGTTTGTTGAAAAAGGATGTTCCGTTCGTCTGGAAAGAGGAACAACAACTTGCTTTTGAATCTCTTAAAGAAAATCTTATAAGTGCTCCGGTATTAGCTTATCCTGATTTTAACAAACCTTTCCTGTTAACTTGTGATGCATCCAATTACGCCATTTCTGCAATTTTGTCTCAAGGTCCTATTGGTCAAGATCGTCCCATAGCTTATTCCTCTAGAACTTTAAATAAAGCCGAAACCAATTATTCAGTAACTGAAAAGGAATGTCTCGCGATAGTTTTCGGAACAAAAGTTTTCCGGCCTTACCTGTTTGGTCACCGTTTTACAATAATTACAGACCATAAACCGCTGAATTGGCTGTTCAGCTGTAAAGATCCTGGCTCTAGGTTAATTCGCTGGAGACTAAAACTCGAAGAATTCGATTATGATATTCAATACAAAAAAGGTAAAATAAATACAAATGCCGACGCTCTTTCCCGGTACCCCGTGAACCCAATCCAAGCTGAAAACCCATCTCCTTCAGCACCAGAGTCCCAGGAGGAACAACCGTACTCACCAGATAGAGATCTTTTAGATTTGTTAGTGACACCGCCATCCTTTGATCCCGAGAGAGACCTCTTGGATCTCTTGCCCGATCCAACCCCTGTAGAAAATACTGAATCTCCACCAGAACTTTTGAATACTCCTCCTGATCCATTTGATCCACCCGGCCTCGAAGATGCAGTGGCTAATGAGCCTAACGATCAGCCTATCGTTGAACCAGATTTTGAAGTACCATCCGAGCCAACTCCTTCCACTAGCGCGAATCCAGATGCTCCTGTAGATGATTATCCTACCTTCTTAAAGTCCATGTCAGATAAAAGTAAAACATTTAATACTGTAATCGAAGAATATAACGAAAGTTTATTAAAATGTCCGGCTAAAGTAATCCTTGTACCAACATCTATTGACCTTGATGAATCCAACCTTTATCTTGAAGAAATGCTGAATGATTCTGAAACAAATCAAACAATATTAAATTCTGAAAGAGAGCTTTTTGGTTTCCATAAAATAGAACGTAATAGTAAAATATGTTATTTGTTATTCTATAAAATTCATCATTTTGATGAAGCATCCTATCCAGAAATATTTGAAACCTTAAAGAGGATTCGTAATGAATTATTAATTTTCGGAAATAGCAACGAAATAGGTATATCAGATATGAAAAATCCTTTTGAAAAACATTCATTTATTAAAATATTTAATATTTTAACTTACCTTTTTCATAATACGCAGATTAAAATTAAAATATATCATAATAAAATTATTTTCCCTGTCCCGACTGAAATAAAGAAAATATTACACGATAATCATGATGTCCCGATTGCTGGCCATTTAGGTTCTGCTCGTATGTATAACAGGATAAAAGAAATTTACTATTGGAAAGGGATGCGTAGCGACATAGAAACATATGTTAAACAATGTAAATCCTGCCAAGAAAATAAAGCACTCCGACAAATAAATCGTGCTCCCATGCAAATAACTAGTACTTCAACAGAACCTTGTCAACGTGTAGCTCTTGATATTGTCGGGCCACTTCCAGAATCTGGTCCCGGTAAATTGAAATATATATTAACAGTTCAAGATGACCTAACGAAATTCTCTTCAGCATATCCTATTAGGACCACAACCGCGGAGGAAACATGTGAATGTCTCCTTCATTACATCTCAATTTTTGGTATACCCAAAATGATCCTCACAGATCAAGGGACAAATTTTACATCTGGACTGTTTAAAGAGACATGCAAATTCTTAAAAATTAAAAATCTTTGGGCTTCGCCATACCATCCACAGACGCAAGGGGCTCTTGAACGAAGTCATTCCACCCTTAAGGAATATTTAAAATCATACATTAATGAGGAACAAACAAATTGGCCTCGATATATATACACTGCCATGCTAGCTTATAATACATCCGTCCACTCTACTACGCATTTTACACCATATGAACTAATGTTCGGTAATAAACCATTTATACCAAATTCTATCTATAGCGAATCCCCAGGGGCTACATACCCTGAATATGTCCGCATGTTGCAGAATCGTCTCAAGTACTCCCGGCAAAAAGCCGTAGAATTCATCAATAAATCTAAAGGAAATTCCAAAACATATTATGATACACGGACACGACCAGTCAGCTATCATGCAGGCGATTACGTTTACGTAAAGAATCATTTCAGACTGCGGAAAGCCTTGTTCCCAGTGTGGAAAGGCCCCTATAAAATAATTAAGATCAATGGTAATAATACATTGACAATATTAATTAATCGACGTCATGTCGTACACCACTATGACCAGGTCAAACCTGCTCATGTGCCGAGTTCGTAAAATGCTTGCTTTTATACATACTTTACATTTAAATTTTACTTTATTATACTTACCTATACATTATTTACAAATTACTTTTACCTTACCTTTTTATTACTCTTCATACTAGTGCACACTAAGTATATAATATTAGTTATTATAATTTATAATAGCAAGATACTGTTCTATTCTTGCAGAACTCATCAACATGCTGAAAGTCAGCAAAATCATTACGTTCAACAATTTAAATCAAGCCCAGGAATCTATTTTGACTACCTTGGCAAGCTCAGCGTTATTAACGGGAAATTAAATATCTTGATGCCAATGGACATATCTCACTTAAGTACACATATTGAAAATATAGACTATGCTATAAAATTAGTTAAGGATCTTTGTGAGAAAACGACATTTAGTAATATCGATTGTCACCATCTCCTCGAGCCGCTAGCTGTTAGATATAATGATATGTATAAGGAATTTAGTTCTGTATCCCATTTAGTTACCAGAAAATCAAAGCGTGCTTGGGTGAGTGGAATAGGCTCAATAATAAAACATGTATTTGGCAATTTAGATGAGAATGATGGTCTTAAATACGACGAGGCTATAAAAGTATTGTTTAATAATCAAAATAAATTAGTTTCTCTTGTCAAAAATAATATTTTACTTACCACATCTACCGTGTCGATGTATAACGATACTATAAATAAAATTAAAATTAACGAATTAAATTTGAATGATGCTATCGACAACCTCTCTGTTAAAGTACGTAACATATCTATCATCACGGATGAGCTCTGGTCTCAGATCAGTATTAACCAGGTTATTAATAATTTAGAAACTTCAATTTTAACATTATCCTTCCAATTGGAAGACATAACTAATTCTATTTTATTCAGTAACCAAAATATCTTACACCCTTCTTTAATCACGACACAGCAGTTATTCAGAGAACTTGCCGATAATCATCAACATTTACCTAATAATATGAAGTATGTATCCTGTGAGCCTCGACATAGCCTCAACGAGTTCTATGTTAAGTATTTCTAAAATTGATAGTTATTATGTAGATAATAAGATATTTTTTGTTCTCCAAATTCCGTTAGTGTTAATTAAGGAATTTATGTTATTTCATAATATTGGATTACCGACACCACATGACTCTAGCAACCCCAACTCTTTCAGTTTAATAATACCTAATTCAAAATACATAGCAATGACCAAAGACAAATCGCAGTATTGTATCTTGGAAGATGTAAATAGTTGCGAAAACATGTTAAACTAAAACTATATTTGTGAAATTTCAATAATTTATGTAACAGAAACTAAGTCCACATGTGAAACAGAGTTTATGAAAAAAGTAATTGATAAAGTCCCGGAAAATTGTGAAACTAAATTAATTTTTGGAGAGTTAGATATTTGGAAACCGCTTAAAAATAATAAATGGATTTTTGTACAGTCAGTACCCGGTAAGGTCTCTATAGATTGTAGAAATAGCGAAGCATCCGAAATTAAGATTTTAGGCACTGGCATTATGTCACTTCCTAGTAATTGTATCGGTTATCATAAAAGCAATACTCTCATAACTCAACACGATTTTGTCAACGCTACCATAGAAATTGGAATACCTGATTTTAATCTTATTAATGACAGCTGTTGTAATTTTAAGAAATTAAATTTAAGCGCGAGGAATGTGACCCCTATCAAACTACAAAATTTTGATTTAGATAATATTAAATTTAATCAACAAATTTTTCTTAAAAATCTTGAGGACTCAGAAAATATTCTAGAAAATCCTCATATAATTAAATACGGTACACATTACTCCGTATTAGTCATACTCATAGTGATAGTAATATTTCTTTATTCCATATTTAGATTTTATAACTGTGTTAAACCCGGCAGCAGAACCTTAAAATTGAATCTAGCAAAAGTTGACTCTAATTCCAAAGTATCTAAAAATATTCAGTGTAACATAATAGAAATGAAAGAACCTGAACAGAATGTTGAAGATAATATAGAAATTGAAAACATTAATAATATTCGAAGTAGATTTTAGAATTTCAACTGTAACTTCGATGTTCCTCGAAGTTACATCTTAGGGGGGAGGTGTTATGTCCCGTCCCTGTTAGGGTTGTTGCTGACGTAACGTCGAATCAGCACATCCCGTGTTTAGTCTGGTCTAGACTCTAGCTGTGAGTCTCAGTTGGCCTTCAGTCCTCGGTCGTGACGGTTCTGCCCAAGGGTCCTTTCATATATTATTGTATTTTCCTTTAATAAACGTGGTTGTGGAAAGAAACCTTTTTTTTAAAAAGCCTAATCCGAAGGAAGAACGTTTCTGTTATTCCGGTAAGAAAACGCTATTGTAATAATTATTCTAAGTTATCCGATTACAAACTATATGCAGCTAATGGTACAGAAATTCGGACTTTCGGTATAAAGTCATTACAGTTAAATTTGCATTTACGTCGTCCGTATCGATGGGATTTTATAATAGCTGATGTAAAACAGCCCATTCTCGGTGCTGATTTTTTAAGTGCATATGGTTTGTTAGTGGATTTAAGGTCACGCAAATTAATAGATAAGGTGACTAATTTAAATATTTCAGCATCTGTTGTAAACTGTAACGTAGCCACTGTGAACACCATCGATAAAAGTCACCCATACTGGGATGTAATTTGTAAATATCCGGATATTACTAAGCTGATTAATTATAAGAATAGTCCTAAGCATAATGTGTATCATCACATCGAAACGACAGGTTCTCCAGTTCACGCTCGTGCTCGACAACTTCCACCAGATAAGTACAAACGTGTAAAGGAAGAATTTAAGGTAATGCAGGAGATGGGAATATGTCGACCTTCGAAAAGTCCATGGTCTAGCCCGCTCCACGTACTTCCTAAGAAAAACGGCGAAATAGGGCCGTGCGGAGACTACAGGCAATTAAACGCGGTAACAAAGCCGGATCGCTATCCCGTGCCGCGGTTGCACGATTTTACTTATCTGTTGGATGGTAAGACAATTTTTTCTAGACTCGACGTAATTAGAGCTTATCATTGTATACCTATTTTTCCGGATGATATTGAAAAGACCGCGATTACGACACCTTTCGGACTTTTTGAATTCCCGATGATGACTTTCGGTTTACGTAACGCGAGTCAAACTTATCAACGTTTTATGGACCATTCCGTACTTCAAGGCTTTGATTTTTTATTTACTTTTGTTGATGACGTCATCATAGCCTCAGAATCTATATTTTATATAAATTCTGAGCTATAATTTATATTAAAACTATAAAATATATAGTTTTAATATAAATTATATTAAAACTATATTTTAGAATGAAGGATATTATTGTAAGTTGCGTACCACAATTCGAATAAGTACTTATTTAGTATTTTAAAGCTTCCATTGTTATTTCGACCATTCACGTAACGTATTCGAAGTTACGAAGTATGTACTTAGTCCTTTAATAATTGTGTTTTCAATCGTTATAATGTTTGATATTTAAGTAATTATGTATAATGTTTGTGTTAATGATGAAAGTCATTAAGGTGAAAAATAATATGTAAGTAAGTGAATAAGAGTGTTATATCTAAACTGTAAACGGTCGAAATTATTCTTTTTTGTCAATTATTATTTTTTTATATTTTTTGTGTACACCTTTATTTTATGTGTCTTATTTGTAATGTTCTGTATGTAATCTTTTGTTTTTCTTTTTTTTAAAGGGGGGGAATACTGTGGGGACACAATATATTGTATATCGATGTGATCATGTGTCGTTATATTATATCGATGTTCGATGCATGTGGTGAACTACGTGTAAAATATCAGTGTGTTCTTGGTGCAGCAACCCGAATGGTCGCTTGCGTAATAAACATAATCTAGTAGTCAAAAGGATTTTATTTATGAATACTCATTCTAATTACCCTAACGTAATAACATAGGGCGTAAAATTATTATTATCATTATTATTATCATTATCTAAGACTTGCTCTGTTGGCATGGTTTCGACTTAGAGATCCGTCGCTTGGCTGCAGCTATGCTAAAAATCTAAAAACGAAAAAGTTTTTGTGACCGAGTACTTCGCCGCATACCCAGTGTCATAATCCTGTGCACGCCACCGCTATATAAAATAGTGCGATACGCCGAGTTCATGCTGTGCTATATCGCGCGCCGCCCTCTCCTCCCTCACCCCCTGCCGTCCCGCAAGCGAAACGAGCGGCACAACTCTTGACGATCCTGTGCCTGAGACGGATTTGCGCTGAGGCGGGCGACTAATGCTTCTTTTTGTCGTAGTTTTTCTGTATTGTAGATCTAGGATTACGACATGGAACACTTTCTAGAGAGTGTAAAAAAGTATCCGTCGATCGTGACGAGTGCTGTGCAACTGCGCACACTTCAAAGATCGCGGTCAACTGAGCTGGCTATGTATATATACAAATGCTTGCGATAATATCGCGTAATGTGAGCGGCATGCTATATAGTATAGCATTAGATCCTTCTTTGCCATAATATATAGCACAATAGTATAGCGTAGTCTGAAATTAGCTTTAGCCAGACAAAAAAATGGAAATACGAAAAAAATATATCTATAAAATGAAACAAATTTTCACCACTGAAGCTACCGCCACCTATCACTATCAGCAGATTGACCTCACAGCTGATTTCCAACAACTTTATTAATTACAAAAAAAAGATGTGTATCGGCTGATAGTATAGAATTTTTTTAGATTCGTCTTTTAGATTTTAGACTCAATTTTTTTTCTGCCTAAACGTCTGTACATGAGCCGTAAATTATTTGTCCAAATTTTCTGAAATTATTGATTTTACATGACATTATATACAAAATAGAATATTTAAAAGTTACCGATCCGCTGAAGTCTAGTACTGTAATAAATTCCTTATACATTTGCGGCATGTGACAGATGCCCCATTAGTTGGGAAGCTACGATCGAATACTCAAGCGCTTATTAAATTAAGTAACGCTTAAGTCAAATACCGTCCTTGACAGTCTGCTAATAGCCCGTGATTTAAGGAGCCCTTAACTTTAAGAAGCGATTCGGTCAAATGTAATCGATAACGATGAATTTTTATTAAAAACAAACTACAGCCTTAATTTTTTTACCCAGACATGACAATTATTATGCTCAGGATATTTATAAATTTCCTACAATTATTTTACAATAATTAATAATTGTTGACGAAGTCCATCACCGTTTTGGTAAAATCTTAAATTTTTTACCCAGACATGACAATTATTATGCTCACGATATTTATAAATTTCCTACAATTATTTTACAATAATAATTAATGATTGTTTACGAAGTCCATCACCGTTTTGGTAAACTAAACAGAATAGCAACAATAATGTTGTGTATTATTTTTCCCGTCTCGTATTATATTCTATAACGTTATGGTCAAATACTTCTTCGACTGACTGGTAGCTTTTTCTGTTGACTTTCCGAAAAAAGCTTGTTGAGTTTCATTGGTAAATAAAATGTTTTCTTTTCATTCATTTCATTTCATTTAATTTCCTTTCAAGATGCTTTCATCGTTCGCCTGATGATCTTGGCAATAGCGTCCTCTAAGCAGTCGGTACAGTAGACACAGGTGCTGGTGTGTCGCTAGAGAGCTACAACCACGCGAGGAATGCTCAGCCTGTCGCTCCTAGTCTGTAAAATAATCACTGACTCAAAAGTAAACCCTTGAGATTCATGAATGGTCAAGTCGCGGGAGTTTGAGCCAGTCCCATATCCCTAGCTAGAAAGAGATTTCTTCACTTCCTGAGTGTGCACCAGGTAGAGAGTGTTTTTTTCGCCTTTTTCTATTGTAGCTCTCGCGTATCTTTCTACTCTTAATGACCGTACTCTTTCGTTCGATGACGAATTGACGAAGCTACATAGTAATAATTAACCTCAGTCAATGATTTAAACTCAATTCCATTTAGTTTAGCCTAACTACGAAATATTGACACCTTGATAAATATTTAGAAGTAGCGCTGTATGAATTTGATAGATATAATATTCACTAACGCATTTGAATAATACATGAAATGTTCCAGTTGGCTGCTGTAACCCTGGTAGCCGTGTAGCTTGTTATCCGTTCGACATAACTAGCTTGTTTTACATGGTACACAAAATTCATTATAAGGTCTATAGGGTTGAACCACAGAGACGACGAGCAAACGTACAGTTTACAATTATAAAATATACTCTATTCAAATCCAATTTCATCTTAACGTAAACAATAGATAAAATTCGACCAAATTAATGTGTCATAATTCAATAATGTAATATTTATTATACGGTGAATAAGTGACATTTAAATGTGTAGTATTATGTTTTAAATGTTCATTTTGACGTTTAGATAAAATGTAAAAAATAAGAAAAAGAAAAAGAATAAGAAAAAATAAAAATAAGTATAATAATATTTTTTAAACTATAATTCAATCATTCAATGAGATAGTTTGAATTTGATTTTTTAACTATTCAATAGTGCTTTTGATTGGATGACGCAAAAGCGTTAACCAGTAAAAACGCTATTGAATAGACAGGCTATCGACAAAAAATAGCTCATAGCTCCGCGGCCCCCGTAGCTCCACTGGCCCTCCCGGCCCCTCTGGTCTCCCAGCCACCTCAATCCTCCCAGGCCCTTCTGACTTCCCAGGCCCCTTTGACCTCTCAGGCCTCTCTGGCCACCCAGGTCTCTCGGACCTCCCAGGCCCTTCCGGCCTTCCAGGCCCCTCAGGCCTCACGGACCCTCCCGATTCCAAAAATGCCTCCTCCTGTAATCATACAGGACAAGGAAAAATGGAACTTGACTAAGCAGAAATTAACTAATAAAAGCTTCGTTACTCTTCTGCACACACTACCCCAATCGGGATTAAAGTCCAAGTTAAGATTTCGGAGGATCACCGCCTCCTCACCCTTACAATATCTCCTACGCAACAAAAACATAGGTTACCATACCTATGCCCTCGAAGACGAGCGCGTGCTACGCGTCGTCATAACCGGTGTCGATAAGTGCCTCTCCACAAAAGAGGTACGAGTCATGGACATCCAAGCCCAGGGCTATCCCGCCACGAAGGTACATCGAATGCACCTTCCTATTAAAAAATACGAGGACAATATGGTACTCGTAACCGAAGGGTTACGAGTATCATATTGTACTCGTATTTTTTTTAGGGGAAGCCCTAACAACGGAAGGCAAATATATCTACAATATTTGAGCCGTATGTCACATCACAGGCGTCCGGATCGAGGACACGCTCTCTCCGACTCCCAGTTTCAGTGCCAACCTCTCGTACGTCACACAATTTCTAAACGACGTAGGGCTTATTGACCCGATGGAGCTTTCTATTTTAGCCACAAATCTAAAAGGGTCAGTCACAGACCGCATCCAAGCTTTGTCAGCCCATCAAGTCTTGATCAGTAGGATCAAGGCACACTCCCCTGACTGTAACTAATAGAGCCTTCGGGAAGGACAAAGCCCCACTCATTACGCGTAGTGTCGTTCAACACGAACGGCATTAGAAATAATATAAACGAAATTCGCGATTTTGTAAGCAGCCAAAATGTCGACATTCTTCTAGTGCAGGAGACGTTCTTAAAACCTAGTATGAGTAGCCCAAAAATAGAAAAATAGCAAACTACAAAATTGTAAGTAACAACAGAACTCGATCCCGACTCGGTACTTCTTATCTACTATAAGCCAAAATAATTCTAGTAGTAGAAAGATCGTAGATTATAAGGTGGTAGCTACCGACCAATTAGTCTCATTAGCTCCCTTGGAAAATAAAAAATGAAAGAGTAATAAAAAGGCGCCACAATGACGTCATAACCGATAAAAAACTCCTTCCAGACGAGCAGTTTGCCTTCCGTAAAATGCTGTGCATGTGCTGTCCCGCTCAAGCACACCGCTTAACGGAGTACATAATTGCTAGCAAAAACGATAGAAAGACGACATGCGCCGTATTCTTGGACATAGCAAAAGCTTTTGACAAAATTTGGTATAACGAATTGTTATACAAACTTTATCAAATGGGCATTGTGCACAAATGGCAAACGGAGAATCGAAGTAAATCCCGACAAAAGTCACGCCATTCAATTCGACAAAAAATCTTACGGAAAGAAACGCACTGCGCAGTGCGCCTGTAAAAAGATGAGCCCGATAAGTCTGCACGGCAATATAATCCCAGAGGTCACTCATGTCCAATATTTAGGCGTAGTACTAAACAAGTCGATGACATTTTCGAGTCACATCACTAACACGTTTCGAAATGCGAAATTTGCACTCTACAAATTATATCCGCTACTTAATTCGCGAAGAAAAATGTTCCTAAGACATAACCACCGGAACATCACCCGTGTGATTTTAGGGAGGGTCAAACCCTCCCATCTTCGCTCACCTAATCGACTAGCCACCAGGCTAATTATAGTCCGATGAAGCTACAGCGGTCTTAACCCGACCGTTAGCGTAGACCCTTTCGAAAAAAAAGAAAAAAAAATACAAAAACCTAAGAAACCGGGCATCAGCCGTATAATATGAATAAAATTAGACGTCAAAGTGTATTTATAAAATAATAGCTGTGAATTCCCGCTTCGCTAGGTCATTTTTAATTGTATAGTTATTTGTTTTCGACTTTTAAATATGTCAGGTAATTTTAAAAGTTTCTAGAATAATCCAGCATTAATCGATCAGAAAGTTGAGATCCAAGTGTCGAGTGATTTTGACATTTTGGAGCTTTCTAGATCATTGGACGAATTTCTAGAACATTCTATATTGATCAGAAAATTGGCAAACAATCTAAATTAATCTATAAATTTCTAGAACATTCTTGATTGTTCAGAACCGTGGTATCTATTTTAGATATTTCTAAATCATTCTGGAATATTCTAGATCATACATAAATTTCTAGACTATTCAAAAATATTCTAGAACAATCCAAATCATGGGAGCCTTGTGCCTATTGCTACATACAAACACTATGCGTCTGCGTGCAGTTTAAGCTGCAAAGTGAAATATAGGGACACACACCTCTATTTATATGTATATACGAGTATATAGGCCTGCTTGTGAGATCGCGCGTAAGTTATACCTTCCTAGTAGTTGTGTTAGTTTTTACTTGCGTACGTTACGTAAAAACTAACACAACTACTAGGAAGGTATAACTTACGCGCGATCCCACAAGCAGGCCTTATTACAATTACCAAGTCACCTACAACTCATACATAATCCTCCTTTTTCCTCCCCTCCCCCCACCCCCTCAATAGGATTTCTATGCAAAGTAAACTCATTACGACAAAGCTTTCTTTCCGTGGGAAAACAATCAGACTGAGCTCAAAAATGTTAACGTACCGCGATTTTTAACTCTATTTTTAACTCCTTTAAACTTAAAGTTGGAATTACAGAGAGTAGTATTTGAGCCGATAAATTAAAGTAATTAAAGAGGGTAAAAAAGTGTAAATTAAATTTTTGATTACTGATCAAGACTACGTCGCTGGATCCAATTAAAATATTCCCCTGGATGATTATATTGAAGACTTGCTTGTTGTTGAAATAATATTGTTCTATTAAATAAAAAGAATTTTTCTTTTTTGAATTGCCTATTGAACATGAAGGTTATGTCTATTTATAGCCATACACCATATAATCGATCGTACAATCGACATGATCAGTTCGATAGGATCAGTTACAATTGAACGTGTACACTATATGGGCGTGGATTTGCGTGGATTTCAAGTGGAAGTGGAAGTTCATGTTTTTTTAAAAAATATATGGATTTGCGTGGATTTTCTTGACGGTCGGTGGATTTGACGGACGGAATTTTTTATAAATTTTATGTGTTTTTTAAGTATTATGTTGAAAATGAAATTTTTCACATGAAATTGGCGTTTCGTAAAGGAGGAACATAAAGTCGATTTTTTTTAAACATAATATATTTATTTAATCAAAGTATATACCATTGCTATCTATGCACTTTTGCCATCTCATAGGTAGTTCATTGATTCCTTTACTAAGAAAACCATTCAGACCGGGAATCAATGAAATCCAAAAACAACAATGTCACAAAAATTACATTTTTTTTTCTGTGTAAGAGGTAAAGGACCATTATAAAGTTGAATCTTAAAAATTATATAAATTATTACGGGCGAATTTCGACCACAGGGCGACGTCTAATACTTATAAATGTGTTTCGTCATCATCATATTCAGTATTTTTTGAATAGGTAGGTATCGCTTATAAAAAAAAACTTCTTGCATGGGCATGATTATAATACATACACGGAATAATGGAAAAAAAATACACGCAATGAAAACATTATATGTAGGTCCAATCAAAACCGAACAACCACTTCCAAGCTTTTAAAAATATCCAACGAACAAAAAAGCGTTTGGCGAGTGTAAATAGATTTAAATTTTCGTGTGTTCACAAGCGAGGCTTGGACGCTAACGACCGAGTCCGGGTTTTTACAGCCCCGCTACATTTAGTTCAACTATCTAATGTCAATTTAACAAGCGTTTCAGTTACCAGTTAGTTACTACTAGTAAATAAAGCACTTGATGGTATACACAATACAGGTATATTTAATATACATTTTGAATACAGTTTGTTAGTAAATTACCGTAGGATAAGTTATATAATATATTTATATTTAACACATATTTAATACACATGCTTGACCCAAGAACACGGAAAAAACTTTTTGTTCGGGATTCGAACCCGCGACCCCCAGCTTGAGCACCAACGTGCTCAAACACTGAGCAACTAGATATATCCGTGCGCGCAAATAAAAAGTAGCCTATGTCCTCTCCGTGGTCTACTCTATATAATTAAATGCACAATTTCATAAAAATCGGCCCCGTAACTATTTAGTACTCTGTGCCAGTAGTAGTGTAATAGCTTAATCAGAGCCTATTGAATGCAAACTATTATTATCCTTTATTATATTATCAGTAATTAGTAGCTATGGAAAATACTAAATAATATACACACCGGGAAATACTTATTTGCTTAATATTTACGTAACAGTTATTAATTTTAAGTGGGCTAAGTCCCTTTTTTTAAAATCACCAAACATAATATTTAAGTAAGTATGTACCGTGAGTATTTTTACAGTTGACTCTCTGAACAAAATTGTTCGTATACACTCTATTCCGCTGTTACAAAGTTTCCTCAAGTTGGATCAGCTATTAACAATTCAATTTTGTCTTTTATTTTTTTCTGCCTATTGAAAAATCGGCTCTTATCGAAGCATGTATTCATTGCGTGCATTTATTGCGTGCGTAACGAAACTCCTTCGCAAAATCCGTAACACATTAGGATATCAGCATATTCTTCATTGGTGAATGCCGCCATGTTCACAACACAAATCAAAGTCCAGTTAACAAGCCAGGTCATACAGAAGATGAAGATGAAACAGTAAAAAAAGCAAGCCAAGTCGCGGTTTTATACAAAATTATCGGAGAACACGGAAAGCACATCTACCACGGAATAATCGCATGAGCAGACTAAACGCCGCGATTTGACTTCATAATAACATTGCGCACAAAAAATGCGTACCCGACCCTTTTTTTTTTCATTGTTTAAAGGTGCCAGGTAGTAAACCGGATTCTTTTGTATCGAAGTTCCGTCATGTTGTCCTACTATTTGGGCCTTTTCAAATAACATTATTTTAAGATTTTATAATCATACCTACGACGTGTTATACCTTTTTGAATAGCTAAAGAGACGTGAAGTTTTTTAAATGATTTGCAGAATAAGTTCCATACTTTTTAAAAAAAAAGCACTTCAAAGTTAACAACACTTAATGTTTTTTTTTTCAATTCTAACCATTGTCGGGCAGTTTTTTTAAACTGTTAGTAGTAGGTTTAGTTTTTATTGATCTCTTTTATTGATTGACTTATTTTCTAAATAAATTCATTAAAAAATTGACTACAGGTGCTCTAGTCCCAAGAAAATCGACATAAAAGCCAAAGAATTGAGAATTTTGAAAAAAATAATCAAAATTCAATATTTCCATAACGGTTAAGTTTCGGATACCTAATTATATGACCAAATCAATCAGATATGACCTGAGTAATAACGCCCTTTAATATTCATCACGACTTTCCCTGTAACCCTGTATATAGGTCGCAAGAAACATTTGTTAATATCTCCGAAATTAATGCGTTTAAATTTTTTAATTACCATAATGAATGTTTTTGTATTTCATGTCAGCAAACTAATTATGTAGGTTTTTACACTAATTATGTAAATATATTGCAACTTTTTTGAAATGCACCTTATTACTAAACTACACATAACATTTTATATTGTTTACATTTATCAAATGAAATGTTCGAATCTCGGTCAGATAAATATTTTTGTGATTATTTTTTATTGTTTTAAAATCAGAACTCAAACTTAACTCAGTTTCCCAGGTACCTACTATGCAACTTAAACTAAACATTTTATATGTAGTCAACTATGCTATTCTAAGCCCAATGTACATTGTTTCACAGCTTTGAGGTTCGGTTGACTGGCGGAACACTGTGTGATTATAAGATGTATTATCTTAGTCCTCTCGAGTTTCTCCACTGTAAGCTTTAAAGCCTTGTTATCATAATATAAACACAGTTTTTCGCATTATGTGCCTGGATTCTGACGTTCTAACATAAACTCTCACGACATATCTACGGACGCTTTCACCACCACCACGTCAATCTCGTCCCGTGGTAAGTTCTCGAAGAGCTTGTGTTACGGATACCAGACAACGGAAATATGTTTAGTACTTTTTATACAAAATTATAATATTTGAGATTTATTGTTTAATACACGTCAGTGCTCAATTTCGAATCCCACCGAGGATACAAAAAGGTTTTCAACGGTCCTAGGTCATGGATGTGTATTAAATATGTTTATAAAAGAATACAAATTTGTTACTGTGGTAGAACACTGCCAAAAATAGCTCACGCCATATTTTATATTTGACAATTTACACGAACACACGAACAGAAACATAATAAACCATATGCGTGTGTCAGTTACGTGCGAACGTAACGTAGGTACGTGAGGGAGAATGAACACACTTTTACGAAAAAAATATTTTACAAATGTTTATTATGATTTAAAATTATTTTTTGACGTACGCCTCAGCCTACCCTAAGGGCTCGGTGCACTCACTCACCCAATCTTTCTTTCTCGCAAAACGATTTATTACATCATAATCTGCTACCATATTTTAATACCGTTTAAAACTTCTGCGCTACTCGCTCAGACGCCTTTAAATCTAGTTACATAACTTTTACTGCCTCAAAGTGACTCTATTCCAGCCGGGTTACCCTAATAATGAGGCAGAATTTCAATAGATAGATATGAATATTTTTAAGAAGAAGGCACATGTCATGAGAGTCTCGATATCAAACAAAAGGGGAACTTTTCACCGTTTGTAATATTTGATTTTACATAGGTGTTGTTTTACCCAAAGGGTAAAAATAGCCTATTACTATTACTGAGACTTCGCTGTCCGTCCGTCTGTCTGTCTATCCGTCTGTCATCAGGCTGTATCTCCTTAATCGTGATAGCTAGACAGTTGGAATTTTCACAGATGATGTATTTCTGTTGCGGCTATAAACAACACGCCACACTCATACTTCCAGATAGGAGTTTATATTTACGAGTTGTCACAAATATTCATTGAAATATTGAAGCATAGGGTTGTAAAATGTAAGGGATTTCTTATAGTTTGGAAGTTGTTTTCCTCGATATAGACGGGAAGATATATAACGTACTCGTAGTGAAACGGGCTAGACGGCTGATTTTTTTTATTGCATAGACGATACATGACTTGTGCAACGCGGTGAAACTTGACATTTGAACTCTTACAATAAAACATGTATCTTCTTGTGAAAATAATGAAGTTCAATTTTGAATGCTATCTTAAAAATGCAGAGCCGCGTCGCATATCGTTTCGGTGTGAATTGAGCCTTACCGTCACAAAAATTTAGATTCTAATAGTTCAAGATCTAAAGCTCACATGATTTTGCATATCTGAGGATAAACAATTTTTCAAATAAATTCTAAACGACTGTAGATTTTTTATTAAAACATTACTTAAGTTCAACATCTCGGACAGAAATGTCTGGTGAGTTGTGATCTAATTTCGCCGGGGTTTTTCGTAATAATTAGTAGGTGCGGTGATTACAGACGCTAATGAGGGGCTGTCCCCTGAATGTCCCCAGCTTGGTTGTCCACCACTCGTCTAGTAACAAGTCCCCGACTTGATTACTTTCATGTACCTATTTCTCTATTTTCCCCCTAGCCTTTAGCCGAGTTGTCATCGCTGATTACGACTACGAAGTTAAAAAAAAAGTATGGGATTTGACATAAGCATCGATATGTCACTTAGCGTAGCTTATGACAAATCCTATACATTTTTGTTTTCAAACTTCGTCTGCGTAATTAGCGATGGCAACTTGGCTAAATGCTCTTGTCCCTTTAATTATCGTGATAATTCTTACTCATTGGCCAATGAGTCGGACCACGACATGAGAACTCAACTTCTGCTCTTCGTGCCCGTCTCTAGTATTGTTGTTGTAAAGTTAATAAAACACACGGTTAAACAATTCACAAGTATTTATAAACCGTATTAATAAATCGTTCTGAAACTCGTTCTCAAGATCTTTCTTGGCTGAGACGGTCTCAAGTAACGATTAGCTTCTCAAGAAGGTCTTTAATTCATAGTATGATCTCAAGACCGTATCAGTTGATAAGGTTATTGAGATCACTTACTCAACTTTTAAGCGTCATCTATACGACAAAGATGGAATGAAATAACGATTCGTTTATTTACAAAACACAGAACAGATTTAAGGTCGATAGGGCGAGGAATTGTAGGGAATCATATAGTGAGGATTATAATCGAAAATGTTTCTATAAATACTTGACACTGGCAGAATGGTGCAAAACCTTTGCAAACGCGATTGCCAAAAAGAAGAAGACGAAGAAGTAACAAAATGCGTCTTTTTTACAACATTATTTTTGTTGAGTATGTTGTGGAAATGGTTTGAGTTTGTTTAATCCTAAGTAATTCGATTTTATTTTATATATTTGTAACACAACAAATAATATTGTACTGCATCTCAAGCCGTACCGTTTTCTCGACAAGCACCAGCATAAGGACATGAAACTGAATGATAACCAATTCGGCTTCAGACCAGGGTTGTCAACTGAAAGTGCGATCCTGTGCCTCAAGCAAACTGTCCAATATTACACGGCCAGAAAAACGCCAGTCTATGCCTGCTATCTAGACTTATCTAAGGCATTTGATATGGTCTCTTATAGTATTCTGTGGAAAAAATTGAGAAGTGAAACCTGCCTATCAGATGACGTTATTTCGCTCCTGAAGTTCTGGTACGGAAATGAAGTAAATGTGGTGAGGTGGGCGAATGCATATTCAAGTGTCTTTGGTCTAGAATACGGGGTGAGACAGAGGGATGTAACATTGCCTCATCACTTTAATTTGTATATGAACGCCCTAATTGAGGAGCTCAGCAGTACCAGAGTCGGATGTAACTTGGCTGGTGTATGTGTCAACAACATCAGCTATGCAGATGACATGGTGCTGCCGAGCCCCTCAATGAGAGGGTTAAGGAACATGTAAAAAATATGTGAAGGTTATGTGGGGGCTCAGGGACTTCGATACAACATTTTAAAATTGAATTTATGAAATTTAATTCTTGAAACAAAAGTTATGAACACAAAGAACCTTTAATGCTGTGTAACATGCCGCTTAAAAAAGAAACGAAGTTTAAGTATCTTAAACACTGGGTCTCTGATAACCTAAGGGATGACTTAGACCTGGAGAGAGAGCGAAGAGCGTTGGCTGTCCACTGTAATATGTTGACCCGGAGGTTTGTGCGTTGTAGTAAAAAAGTCAAAATAACTTGGTTTAAATCATATTGCCAATCGTTTTACACGTGCAGCCTGTGGGCTGACCATACGCAGAGGGCTTACAACGCTCTGCGCGTGCAGTATAATAATGCATTTAGAGTACTGCTGGGGCTGTCTAGATTTTGTAGCGCATCCGGTATGTTTGCGGAAGCGGGGGTCGACGACTTTTAGGCGATTGTCAGGAAGCGGTGCGCTTCCCTAATGAACAGACTGCAGGCTATCCTCAACACCATCCTGAACGCGTTGGCAAGTAGGTGGGACTCCCCTTTGTTAAAGTACTGGATTGGTCTAAATGCGCCCGTATCGAGGCACAATATATTGTGAAAAAAATACTAACATTACTAATTTAGAATAAGGAACATAACCCTTTCAAACTCTCTCTTTCTTCTTTCGTTCTTCTTGAACCCACGTCGTCTTCGTCGTCGTCGTTACCTTATTTATGCAACAGTCCAGAGCTTACCTCCTTTATCTTATGAGCTCATGTGTCCTCGGTTCATCGCGTATTCACAGATGGTTATATCTCACGGCGGCGGCTTAACAGGAGCATTAATATCGAAAAGTCAATTTGTGTTAGGGCCGACGGACACTACAGCGTTCATCAGTTTATACTGATATATAATAATATAATATTATTAAGATAGCCATGAAGTCATTAAGGCACTAAATCGAAATTCATAAAAAAAAGTAACCCCCGAATTTTAATGCAATGAGTAAGCTAAGAACACTCTCGATGTCAGTTTTCAAACAAAAAAGCTAGATCAAAATCGGTATATCCGTTTGGGAGCTACGATACGAACTATGGACTAACACAGAGACACACACACACAGACAGACACGTCTAACTTCTAACACCTCTCTGTTTTCATCAGGAGTGAAATACTAGTCCTATAATTTAATACGTTTTTATAAATTTAACGTACGCGGTGAATAAAAAAGCGCCAGCCAATACCTCATGATAGAAATTATAACATATCAGGGGGTGACATACCAGAAGGTGCTATGTACGGCCAAAGCGGCGATCGACCTGGGGGAGCTCAACATCCCTAGGCTCGGTTTCCGCCTGGCCGAAACGGGAGCACGCCTACTCTCAATCGCCGGAGAGGGCGCACAGGAGAAGGCGGACGCATTCGCCACAAAGCTGAGGGCGGTCTTAAGCCCTGAGGAGGTAAGAGTCGGTCGCCCAGTGAAGTGCGTAGAAATGCGCATCACCGAGCTGGGCGACTCCAGGCGGTTGCACATGAAGGTTGCTCGGCCAGCACTATAAGGTCGGGCAAAATAGTAGCGGGGCCCAGTGGCGACGCATCTCTGTGCATGCGCGTTCCCGTTGCGGCCGCCAAGAAACTTTTAATTTCTGAGTGGCTGCATGTCGACTGGGTCTGAGCGAAGCGTCGCGAGGCCTAAGCGGTGCTACCGATGCCAGGACAAAAATATGTAAAAATATATTAGCAAAAATATAATAAAGCAAAAATATGTAGTGATATATTATTTATATTATATTATATTATAGTGACTCACCTCGCCTTATCAGGTTTTTTTTATTATTTTACGTTTTTTTACATTTACTTAAGGCAAAGCGGCAAAATACTCACTTCCGAAATAACAGAACAGTGTTATAGATAGATAGGTATCACGCAATACCGCCATGACAGTCCTAAAACTCTAGGGAGAGGCGCGTGAGTCACTGGTTTATTGTTGTTTGCCGCCTTCATTTGGTAATCGACTTATCATAATATTTCGAATTATATATCAATGACAGGCAAAAGCGGCGCCGCGATAGTACGTGTTTTAGTGCGTTCTTAGTACTACTCTTACTAGTTACTCTAACTAGTTCTTACTCTAGTAATGAAGTTACTTAAATGAATTGCCATACTATTGTGCACAAAATTAACCTTAACTTTATAAAAACAAACAATTAGAGAAAAATGTAATGATTTTAACGCAACTTGCAACTGATACTTGAACTAATAAAGAAATAATATGGATCATTTATAATATCCACGTCCGTATATAAGAATAATAAACGGTCAGCTACCAGATACAAAGGTAGTATCGAACATAAATTGCCGATAATCTCCTTACTTAATACTCACTCAGCTCAATCCGCTTATGTGCGATATAATATTAGCAATTAAATAACCTTCTATCATTTAAAGCTAAATCGTATAAAAAGACATTTATGTGATACTAGACTAGTTAGCCCGCCAGAGGTTCTATCTTAACTATGAACTAGAACAAATAACTACACGTACACCTTCAGCAAAAATCTACTACTACATCTACACAGAAAAATCAATCAAATTTTAAAAATTGTATCTGTCTGTCTGCCTGTATGTTTGTTCCGGCTAATTTCCGAAACGACGAAGCGATTTTAACTGGACTTTCTTGGCGGTAGCTAATTTTATGAGTGACTTAGTCTACTTATATCTTAGGGTTCTGTTTAAAAAAATAGGATTTCGTTTCCACGCAATCGAGGTTGCAGGCACCCAGCTATTATGAGGGCAAATAATGAGGATATTTGATTCCAAAGCTCGTAATGTCGTTCAGATTAATTATAAGTTTATTTCCTTCATCGTGTATTGGGGCTCGTGACTGCTCTCGGCTGATGATGATGCTGGCTTCCGAGTGTGCGTCACCTCCATTAACAGAGACAACTCAAGCAAATCGCTCACGCCGCCAGACACGACGATACAGACAAATTAGGTTCTATAAAGTGAGATGAACAATTTTTTTGTTAGTTTTAATGGAAACCAACACATTGCTCGTTTTTTAATATCTATAATGTAACAGTGACTAGACAGTTAAGTAAACTATTCGTTCAAAAATACTTCGTTCTTCAACAATTCGTTTAAACTTAGTAAATTCGTGAAAAGTGATCCTTATGTATACGCCTATACATAAGGATCCCAGAGATTCTAAAAAAGGGCGTTCAAAATTTTTCAATCAATTATCTTTTTTACAGTAGTCAAAGCACGTTTGTGTGCTAAAGCCTATTATCAAGTAAATGATTTTATGAATGATAGCACACCTTGAAAATGAGGTGGCCACCTGCATGACTACTTCTATATTGTATTCTTGTATAGTTATAATGTGTATTTAAAATATCAACTCTGATTAAAAACTTTGTCTATGGCCAGCGTATTAATTAATACAATAAAAATAAAAGTTACGCGTCTCGAGACGTTATATTTTCGTTACGCAGCTACAAATAAATGAGAATATCGTAGCACAATACTAGTAACAAGAATATCGTAGCACAATACTAGAATCAAGAATATCGTAGCACAATACTAGTAACAAGAAATATCGTAGCACATCTACGTGTAACAAGAATGTCGTAGCACAATAGTTGTAACAAGAATATCGTAGTACAGCTACGTGTATCAAGAATATCGTAGCACAATACTAGTAAGAGAATATCGTAGATCAGCTACGTGTAATAAGAATATCGGAGCACAATACTAGTAACAATAATATCGTAACACAAGTACGTGTAACAAGAATATCGTAGCACAATACTAGAAACAAGAATATCGTAGCCCAGCTACGTGTAACAAGAGTATCGGAGCACAATATTAGTAACAAAGAATATCGTGGCACAGCTACGTGTAACAAGAATATCGTAGCACAATACTAGAATCAAGAATATCGTAGCACAATGATGAAGAATGATGAAGCCGATGTGGTGATGCAAGGGATGGAACTTTTCATTCCGTCCTCTGTAGTGCCAACTGGCGGCAGATTTCGTCCCTGGTTTGGTTCATCTCCCAAAAAAGCTTCTCGCCGGAAGCAGGAGGCTTACCAATCCTGGGCCAATGCAGTGTCTGCTCGGGATTTAAATACCAGCACATATAAAAAGGAGTACAACCTTGCCTCTAGGTCCCTCAAGAAAGAGATCACTCGGGCAAAGAAACAGCACGTCAATAGAATTGGTAAGAGACTTGAGCGCCTCCCCTCGGGAACCCGTGCATTCTGGTCTCTGGCCAAAGCTATTGAAGGAAATTTCTGCAAGCCAACCCTACCATCTCTACGCGTAGGAAATGGATCGTTGACCCAGGACGCAAAGGACAAAGCCGATCTTCTGGGCAAGCTCTTTGCGTCAAACTCGACCCTGGATGACGGGGGGCAGAAACCGCCGACCATACCGCGATGCACGAGCATCATGTCGGATATTCGGTTTCATCAGCGCTCAGTGCGAAAAGCCCTCCGTTCCCTTGATATCCAAAAGTCGAGTGGGCCTGACGGAATCCCTCCTATTGTGTTGAAAAAGTGTTCTCCAGAGTTGGCTCCGGTCTTGACGCGTCTTTTTCGGTTCTCCTACTCTTCTGGCATCGTCCCGGCTTCTTGGAAGACAGCCTTGGTGCACCCGATCCCCAAAAAAGGTGATCGCTCAAATCCTTCCAACTACAGACCAATCGCTATAACCTCTCTCTTCTCGAAGATAATGGAATCCATTATCAATAGCCAGCTTCTTCGATACTTGGACGGCCAGGGATTACTAAGCGACAAACAATACGGGTTCCGTAAGGGTCGCTCGGCTGGTGATCTCTTGGCGTACCTAACTCATCGTTGGGCTCAGGCAATTGAGTCGAAGGGAGAGGCATTGGCTGTTAGTTTGGACATTGCGAAGGCCTTTGATCGGGTTTGGCATAAAGCGCTGCTATCAAAGCTTCCATCATACGGGCTGCCCGAGAAATTATGTAAGTGGGTCACTAGTGACAAAAACTACACAACTTGTTCACAATACTTTTATTTATTAGACACTGTATACTTTTACACTTTTGGGCATAGATTTCCTTGTGATCTTTACTCCGTAAAAATTGGCTCTCCACTGAGCTCCTGCGGTACAAATACCTTATTTTATCTACCTACCCCATTCTAGGTGGGGATGATAGTAGAAGGAATTGCACGTTGTCAGTGTGACCAGAATAAAATATATAAAACTACCATTTATCAATTTATTATTTATAAATAATTTAGTTTAAATTTAATGAAATCAGCGACAACACTCAAATCATAACATTCGGCCATCCGACAACGTGCAGCGTCCCGATGCACTCTACATATATATAATTAAGCAATTTAGTATAAAGTAGTATAATTTATATTAAAGACACTAATTAAATTAAATGTTAATTGTTCAAGAAAAACATTTCATTTTTTATAATTATATAAATATATTTAAAAAAATAAAGACATATTTTTATGTATACTATTAAAGTGTAAAATTAAATAGAATTCTATAAATTTGATAATATTATGATTACATTATTTCCATTATTTTAACCATTATTGATTAAAAGTATGATTCACAATCAAAATTGCGTAAGCAACAAATATTGTATTGTAATAATTAGAACTGTTAATTAAACATAATTAATCAATATGAATCTATTACATAGATATTTTACTCATCTTCGTTATTGTGATCACTGGAAGCACTTGAATCAGTGTCATGTACTTCCAATGATCTTACATGTATCCAGGGTCTCATTCTATCAAAGGCAATGACTGTACTATAAGGTTTTCCCTTTTTATTGCAACCAGGCACTTCGTCAATCCTGTATCTATCATTCCCTAAAACTTCAGTAACTTTATATGGACCTATGAATTTTGAAAGGAGTTTTGTACTTTTTTATCGTTGTCATAATTATTGCGCAAAACTAACTAAGTCACCTACTCCATATTCTGCAGCAGGGGCTCGTTTAGCATCATGCCTAGCTTTTTCTCTGGTTTGCATTCTACTTATGTTTTCACAAATTTCACTTCTTATATCATTTATATATCTCACTTCTTATATCATTTATATTAGAGTGTCAGTTACAGGATTAATTTCACTATTAAGTTTATTAGATAGCCTGTCACGCATGTTTACACCAACTAGGGCTATGGTTGGAGTTTTCCGAGTAGAGGCATTAACAGTGTTGTTAATGCCCCACTGAACTTTACCCAGACACTTGTCCCATTCACGTTCATGGCCAGTGGCATTCTGTGCAGCCAAGGAATTGAGAATAGTTTGATTGAATCTTTCAACCTGGCCATTCGCTCTGGGACAAGCGACTGCGCTTAGAACATGTTTGATACCGTGTGTGTCACAAAAGCTTTTGAATGCTGCCGACGTAAAACTAGTACCACGGTCAGACACAATCCTAGCTGGAATCCCGAAGTCAAATAATATATTTTCTAGGACTTTAATGGTCGTTCTTGTTTTAAGGTCTTTGACTGGTTTAGCGAATGTATATTTAGTGAACGCATCCACTACAACAACAATCAAATCATAACATTCGGCCATCCGACAACGTGCAGCGTCCCGATGCACTCTACATATATATAATTAAGCAATTTAGTATAAAGTAGTATAATTTATATTAAAGACACTAATTAAATTAAATGTTAATTGTTCAAGAAAAACATTTCATTTTTTATAATTATATAAATATATTTAAAAAAATAAAGACATATTTTTATGTATACTATTAAAGTGTAAAATTAAATAGAATTCTATAAATTTGATAATATTATGATTACATTATTTCCATTATTTTAACCATTATTGATTAAAAGTATGATTCACAATCAAAATTGCGTAAGCAACAAATATTGTATTGTAATAATTAGAACTGTTAATTAAACATAATTAATCAATATGAATCTATTACATAGATATTTTACTCATCTTCGTTATTGTGATCACTGGAAGCACTTGAATCAGTGTCATGTACTTCCAATGATCTTACATGTATCCAGGGTCTCATTCTATCAAAGGCAATGACTGTACTATAAGGTTTTCCCTTTTTATTGCAACCAGGCACTTCGTCAATCCTGTATCTATCATTCCCTAAAACTTCAGTAACTTTATATGGACCTATGAATTTTGAAAGGAGTTTTGTACTTTTTTATCGTTGTCATAATTATTGCGCAAAACTAACTAAGTCACCTACTCCATATTCTGCAGCAGGGGCTCGTTTAGCATCATGCCTAGCTTTTTCTCTGGTTTGCATTCTACTTATGTTTTCACAAATTTCACTTCTTATATCATTTATATATCTCACTTCTTATATCATTTATATTAGAGTGTCAGTTACAGGATTAATTTCACTATTAAGTTTATTAGATAGCCTGTCACGCATGTTTACACCAACTAGGGCTATGGTTGGAGTTTTCCGAGTAGAGGCATTAACAGTGTTGTTAATGCCCCACTGAACTTTACCCAGACACTTGTCCCATTCACGTTCATGGCCAGTGGCATTCTGTGCAGCCAAGGAATTGAGAATAGTTTGATTGAATCTTTCAACCTGGCCATTCGCTCTGGGACAAGCGACTGCGCTTAGAACATGTTTGATACCGTGTGTGTCACAAAAGCTTTTGAATGCTGCCGACGTAAAACTAGTACCACGGTCAGACACAATCCTAGCTGGAATCCCGAAGTCAAATAATATATTTTCTAGGACTTTAATGGTCGTTCTTGTTTTAAGGTCTTTGACTGGTTTAGCGAATGTATATTTAGTGAACGCATCCACTACGGTAAGAATGTAGGAGTTACCATTCTTACTCTTCACAAAAGGACCAAGGTGGTCCATATGGACCGTGTGAAAAGGAATGTCAATTTTTTGAATGGGGTGTAGGAATCCAGTCTTTTGTTTTGCCGCGGTATCTTTTTTATAAGCACACTCCCAAACAAGCTGCGACATATTTTTTAACAAATTTCCTTAATTTTGGAAACCAATATTGTTGTTGGATCCTCTCAAGTGTCTTGGCGTATCCTAAGTGGCCAATCTCATCATGATTGGCTCGACAGATTTGCCAGCGGGCACTACGAGGGATAGCCAAACACAACCTATCATCAACTTTTCTGTAGACCGCCTGATTCTTAACGACATAGTTTTGGCGTATTTCTTTACACTCAGGATCATTTTCTGGTTTAAGAATCTTATGGATTCGCGAAATATCTGGGTCTGCCACTTGTAAGGTAAGGAGCCAATTCTCTATTTCTATATTGTATATGTTGACAGATAAATTGTCAGCTGGCTCAGCGGATAGTTTTGTGTTTCGGCTTAGGGCATCCACGTGCGACATTTGAACGCCTGGCCTATATTCAATATCAAAAGTATATTCAGTTATTTGCAACCACCACCTTGCTATCCGTGGAACCAGATCTCTCTTTGTTAAAGTAGTACGTAATGCTGCACAATCTGTATAAATTTTGAAGTGAATACCTAAGAGATATACTCGAAATTTATGAAGTGAACATATAACGGCCAATGTCTCTAGCTCGTAGGAGTGAAGGTGTTTTTCTTCCGGTGTTGTTTGACGGCTAAAGTAAGCAACGGGTTTTAATACTCTGTTATCCTTCTGCCATTGCATTAATATACCTCCTACGCCTAAAGAGCTTGCGTCTGTATGTAATTCGGTCTCAAGGTCTCTATGTTGGTCCACTTCCACAAAGCTTCCTTTCGCAACAATGCAGTTAAAGGTCTATTTCGCCGTAGCTTTGTATAAACTTACGGAAGTAATTGGTCAACCCGAGAAATTGTTGGATTACTAGGTATAGGAACATTACTAGGTATAGGAAACTCTTTAACTGCCTGCATTTTAGTTTCGCCTGGTTGAATACCGATCGAAGAAATATCATAACCAAGATAATTTACTGTAGTATCAAAGAAACTACATTTGGATAATTTTAGTGTCAAACCGCGTACTCTAAAAAGCTTCAATATTTCTTCTAACCTAGAAAATATTTCTTCGATCGTTTTCGAGGGTGTAAGCACATCATCTAAATATGCCAAAGCATATTCGAAACGCCTGTTACCTAACATTCTATTAATCATTCGCTGAAATACAGCTGGTGCGTTTGCCAGCCCGAATGGCATCCTTTTGAACTCGTAATGCCCATCGGGCGTGACAAACCCCGTCAGATGTTGGCTCTCGGCAGCCATCGGGATTTGATAATACCCGGAAGCCAGGTCAAGTGTCGTAAAAAAGTATTTCCACTGAGATTTGAAATTTGATCTTCGATAAGCGGAAGAGGGAATCGATCTTTAACGGTTTTATTATTTAATGCCCTGAAGTCAATGCACGGCCTTTGTTCCCCGTTCTTCTTTTTGACCATCAAAATCGGACTAGCATAATCTGACCTGGATTCCTGGATGATATCATTCCGCAGTAATTCGTCAATAGTTTCGCGAACTTGCTCGCGCTCGAAGTGGGACAAACGGTATGGTCGGTAGACGATCGGTTTATTATCAATGAGATCTATCTTCATTTCGACATCTCTTGTACAGCCTACCTCTTCTAATTTTGTGGCAAAACAGTCCCGGTAACTGTGTAAGAGAGAATAGTCTGTCCAAATGCTCCCCTTGTAAATCAGATCCAGTCTTTATTTCGCATTTACTTAATGGTTCTAAAGATGTTATATCCTTGGTAATTCTATTTACTTGGCGGATTTTATGCTCATCAAAAGGAGTTGACCTTGCTATTAAAGTATTTTTCTCTAACGATATGGGGCGATGTGATAAATTAGATATAACGACTTCACCTTTCCCATCAGTGATTCGATAAGCGCCTTTGAACCAACTATACTCTCTGCTCGGTTCAGTTGCCCTCGATAATAACATCGCCGGTGTAATTGGTGTCGGTATGTAAGGGAATTATGCTAATATTAGAAACTTCGATAGAATTGGTAATATAAAGTTTTATACTTTCATTTCCAGTGCTATTAACGAAGGGATTTTGGTAAGGAGTTTCATACAAAGTTAATTTATGGCAGTTTTTAAGCACAGGACGCAAGGTAACTCACTGAAATTTTGTCCAATAATGACAGAGTTTTGCATTTGTACATCATCGACAACTAAAACCTCTACACACGATTCAACTTCATCTACCCTTACACTAGCAACCGATCGATATAACGGTACCACCGATGATTGGCCAAACCCTCTCACTACTGGGACATTTTCAAAGTTTTTAACTAATTGCAGTGTATTCAGATTTCTTCAGAAGGGTACATTCACTACCGAAGTCTATGTATGCTTGAAATGTTTTGTCATTGACCAGTACAGATTTCAAATATTTATCATTACCGTTATTAACCGTATCAATTTTTAAAGTATTTTTTTCTAAGTTGCTCTCCGACTTATTCGCACTAGCATTCATTGATCGTAACGCATCTAATTTACAATCATCGTGATCATGTCCTATCCTTTTGCAGCGTCTACATTTTATTAGTGGTTTAAGGCATTTATAAAATGGGTGACCTTTAGATTGACAATTATAAACAATTACAAACGACAGATGAATTGGAGCTGCCTGCGGAAGCGTTGGAGTTGCTGTAGCTAGCCCTATTCCAAGAACGCTCCCGGGGTTTGACATTTGTTAACGTTTGCTGCTTTTGAGAGGATAAAAAGTTGAGTAGATCCTCAGGTTCTTTACAATTGAGGGCCTGAGCACCGTTCCTAATTGATTTATCGCTAATTCCATAGATAATATAGTCAACTGCCTTTTTTCCTACAAATTCACACCTGTTTACTAAGCCTAGTTTATCATAGAAATACTCCTTAAGGCTCTCCTCCGTCCTTGAAGTGCGATGTAATATTTCCTCTAAGAGCCGGCCAAAATTTTCCTCGGTAGGGAAAGCCTTGAGAAGTTTTTCTTGCCACTCGCTCCATGTATAAATCACAGTAGGCAAAGACTCGAACCATCTCTTCGCCAAGCCAACTAATTTTTGCAATGAGAAATGAATGGTCTGCTTATCGTCCCATCCATAAATCACAGAGCACTCGTTGACCTTACGTAGCCATGACTTGATGGTTTGAGCTTTGTTGGAAGGATCAAACTCGGGTATTACATTATTATAATTACTATTGCTAAATAACGTATTTTTGCTTGACTCTCCCTTCCAGTTGCTAAACATTTTTAACAACTCCTTAGTATACAATCTCACTGACCTTTTGCGTTTCTTACGAGGTACATCCTCGTCACTCGAGGATGTTGATGACGACGATGGACTTCTCTGGGGCGTCCTCTTGGTGCGTCGTCGTCTCGGGTTTGGCTCAGGGGGAGTGCCTGGTGGAGTTGCGACTTGTGCACCATTACCATCATCCTCCACACTCCTCATTTTATTCTGGAATTTAACGTGTTTTCGACATAAACCATTCGTCAAAATCTAATCACAGGTTAAGCGAAAATACAGTTGAATTACTTCAGAAATTTGATTAATTGAGAATAATAATTTAATAAAAGCAATAACAATTAAATTGTCACTAATAATACACGAGATTTTTATAAATAGCAATTAGGGCAATGAACGGAATCCTTTTAGTTGGTATAAGCCACAGGAACCCAAATAATGGTTCACTACACAAAAATCCAAATAAAAAGTTTAATCCCCAAATATAAGCAATGAAGTGATTCACTCCACAGAAAGTTAATTATCTCAGTAATTCCTTCCACCGAAACCTTACTAATACAATGGTTCACTCCACAGCAATTTTGTCTACTCAGTGGCTCACTCCACAGCAATTTTGTCTACTCAGTGGTTCACTCCACAGCAATTTTGTCTACTCAGTGGTTCACTCCACACTCCACAGCGACTTCGTTTACTCAGTGGTTCACTCCACAGCAATTATCAGCAATATAATATTATACAGCAAAGAAAATTAAATCATATCAAAGCTTTATTTACTGATACGTGATTCATTCCCAACAGTACTTTAAATTGGTAAGTTAAGTTAGTAAGGTAACGTTGAGATTTGTGTTTGTTCAAAAGACAAATCTTAATAGTCAATTGTATAACAAGCATAAATAATTAGTCGTCAACTACGAATACATTATGTAATAAAATGATTCCAGAATAATTCACACAATCCTACATGTTTGCAACGGACTTGCGGAGCTATCAGAGAGTAGCCCTAATCAAACGTCCAACAAGTCCAATGCATGCACACCTTATATTTGCCGATTGTAATGACATTGCGCATCATCAGAGAGTAGCCCCGACCATATGCTATGCAACTTCACTACAATAGACGGTGATTGTGTAAATTTAAAACTTGAAGAGAGAAAATAATAATTCTTATTTTAATTAAATCTTAAAACAAAATCTTGATTAAAAACAATCGTGTTATAGAATTTTTATAAATAAAATAAAAGTACATACCTTTGGGTGTATCCCACTTCTGAGATGACAAAAACTACACAACTTGTTCACAATACTTTTATTTATTAGACACTGTACACTTTTACACTTTTGGGCATAGATCCCTCTTGTGATCTTTACTCCGTGAAAATTGGCTCTCCACTGAGCTCCTGCGGTACAAATACCTTATTTTATCTACCTACCCCATTCTAGGTGGGGATGATAGTAGAAGGAATTGCACGTTGTCAGTGTGACCAGAATAAAATATATAAAACTACCATTTATCAATTTATTATTTATAAATAATTTAGTTTAAATTTAATGAAATGAGCGACAACACTCAAATCATAACGCTAGTTTCTTAGCAGATAGAAGCATAAAGGTCGTAGTTGACGGCGAATGCTCAGAAACTCAGTCTGTTGATGCTGGTGTCCCTCAGGGCTGTGTGCTATCGCCTACCCTATTCATTCTGCATATCAATGACATGTTACAGACCAACGGCATTCATTGCTATGCGGATGATAGTACAGGTGATGCTGTATATACCGGCTCCCCCAATATTTCTCGGCTAAATGTCATTGAGAGTCGAAACGAACTTGTGTCTAAAATAGAGAATTCATTGGAGAAAGTCTCTGAATGGGGTAGACGTAACTTAGTCCAATTCAACCCCGCCAAGACACAAGTCTGCGCGTTCACCACTAAAAAGTCACCAATGGTCGTATATCCTCGTTTCGAGGGCACATCTTTAACCATCTCCCCTAGCATTGAGATACTTGGCGTCAACATATCAAGCGAAGTCCAGTTCCGATATCATCTAGAGGGTAAGGCCAAGTTAGCCTCGAAGAAGCTTGGTGTTCTTAACAGAGCGAGACAGTACTTCAGTCCGGACCAACGCCTACAACTCTACAAGGCGCAGGTTCGGCCTCATATGGAATATTGTTCTCATCTCTGGGCAGGGGCGCCAAAATACCAACTGCTCCCTCTGGATCGTATCCAACGAAGGGCCGCTCGAATTGTTGACTGCCATAGTGTTTCAAACAGCTTGGACCCCTTGGAATTACGCCGAGATGTAGCTTCACTCTGCATCCTCTATCGGTTGTATCACGGGGAGTGCTCTGAGGAATTGTTCGGAATCATACCCCCTGCAACTTTTCGCCATCGTCCCACGCGAAAAACATACCATCCTCATCACCTTGATGAGTGGCAGTCTTCCACCGTGCGCTTTTCGCGTAACTTTCTGCCACGCACTGTAAAACTCTGGAACGAACTGTCACCAGCAGTATTTCCGGACCTATACGACCTGCAAACCTTCAAGAAGAGAGCGTATTCCCTCTTAAAAGGCCGGCAACGCACCTGCAGCTCTTCTGATGTTGCGAGTGTCCATGGGCGACGGTAGTTGCTTACCATCAGGTAACCCGTTTGCTCGCTTGCCCCCTTATTTAATAAAAAAAAAAACGCTATTATATTTTCAAACCGCTTTAAAGTCGTTGCCTATAGGAATAAATAATTAAACCGCATATATTCTTAGGTATTCTATTTGTAAATTAGTAAATAGATATTATAAATACTTAGGTATATATTCGCATAGTATTTGAATATTATAATAAATTTAATTCAGAATGACGGAGGATCCAGAGTTAGCCATTCTAGTCGCTAAACGTAATATTTTGTTCGAACGTGTTCAAAATATATATATAAACGTTCGCAAACTGCCGAGTCATCCGAAGCAGATAAGGAATTATTTCTCAGTCAATGTATGACAATAGGTGATATTCGAACAGATTTTCATAACTTGTTAGATGCCTATAACGCGAAGATGCTATCTATTAATCCGAAAACTTCGCCTAGTTTTCAAGCGTATACTTCATTCGAGGACCTATATTGCGCTATTAAACGCATTCAATCTCGTCTTGAAACTGTTGAACCCGAGGTTAAAACTGAGGTTTATACAACTGTTCTAACGCCGAGGTTGCCTGCGATTGAGATAATTTATTTTGATGGTGAGATACAAAATTGACCACTATTCTATGCCAGTTTTAAATCAATGGTACATGATAATAGTTCGTTGATCGATGCCGAAATTATATTATTTAATAGGTACGAGGGCGGCACTGAAAATTTCGAAAATCAAGGAAGTGACACAGCATTACTATTTAAAAATGTATTTATTGCTTTTCGAAGTATTCTCCGCGAAATTTGACACATTTTTCCATACGATGGAACCAATCATTGCAGCAGCCATTCCATTCGGAAGTTGGGGTCTCCAAAATGGCCGTTTTGTAGGCGTCCACAGCTTCTTCAGGTGATGAAAATCTCTGACCACGCAATTTATTCTTTATTTTAGGGAAAGTATAGAAATCATTAGGGCTTAGGTCGGGGCTGTACGGCGGATGATCTAATAATTCTATGATTTCTTGCTCTAAAAACTCTTTTGTTCTGTGCGCGGTGTGAGAACTTGCATTGTCGTGATGGAGGATGATGCGGCGGTTGCAGTTCTCTTTACGGAGTTCAGAAACGACCTGTGGCAAACAAATGTTAGCATACCATTCTGCATTAACCGTTCTTTGTCCCTCAAGAGGAATAGTCGCAACATGGCCGGTTTTGGAGACAAACGTGGCCACCATTTTTTTTGCAACACTCCGTGAACGAACAATTTTTGTTGGCTTTAACTCATTTTCGAACACCCAAACTCGTGACTGGTTTTTTGTTTCGGGTTCGTACGCGTATATCCAGGATTCGTCACCTGATACGATGTTGTATACAGCATTTGAGGATCCTGCGTGGAATATTTTGAGAGTTCTGACGCACCAAGTAACGCGAGCCGCTTTTTGCTCTTCACAGAGCAAATGCGGCATCCATCGGGAAAACAACTTTTTTACACCTAATTGTTCATGCAAGATTATTTGTATTTGACTCATGCCAATTTCTAAAGTTGCCTGAATTTCGCGGTATGTCACATGTCGATCTTCCTCAATCAGCTTACGCACAGCATCAACGTTTTCTTGGGTGACTGCAGTTTTTGGACGACCTTGACGGGGATCATCACTGAGCTTGACACGTCCACGTTGAAATTCAGCAAACCAGCGATAAATTGTGGTTTTGGATGGGGCTTCATCACCAAATGCAGAAATCATTAGGTCAACGCACTGTTTTTGTGTTAAACCACTTCGAAAGTCATAATAAATCATCTCTCTAGAATTTTCTCGAGTCAATTCCATTTTCTCAACGACTAAACAAGTTGACAAGACCTTGTGACAAGACCGAGAATCTTTTTTAAATAAATAAACGGTATTCGATTTTTAAAACCAAGGAGTTTAAATTAAAAAGATTTTAATATGACAGGAACAGTGGAAATATTCCATTCCCGATACTTTTTGTGCAGCCCTTGTAAGTTGGCGCCAAGGGCTCAATCAGTATTCGCTGGCGTCACCCCCAGCGCTGAGAATTATCAGTTAATATTTCAGTCGCTGGTGGATAGGTATCAAGATACTCGTATCCTCGCGTCCACATATTTTGACCAAGAATTAAATTTAAAATTGAATGGTTCCGCATCTGTTTCGAATTTTTAAGTCATTTATAAATAATTTCGTAACGGCAGTTAATTCGCCTAAAAACTTAAATTTAGAAAATCTTTCCGATTTTATTTTATTACAACTCGCATTGAAAAAATTCGATACAGATACTATTCGCGCCTTTGAAATGACGGTACATAATAATAAAATTCCTACACTGGACAGTTTTATCTCATTCATAAAAGATCAGTGTAGAATATTTAGAAATACGCAGCCTAGTTCATCTAGCTTGTCCAGTAATATTAATAAACAAAGGTTGATCAAACACCGAAATATTAACACCGCGCCTAATCCGCAGTCTTATGTAGCATGTTCGAATTCTAGTAATAATAATTATAACCCGCTCAGATGTATGTGCAATAATAACATTGTGCATGAACATCTTTACAAATGTCCCGCTTTCAATGATTTCGCCCCGTTGGCTCGTTTTAATTATATTAAAGGAAATAAAGCTTGCGTTGATTGCTTAAGCATAAAACATGAATCGAACTCTTGTCTTAGTTAGTCTAAATGCCGCGTTTGTGGCAGACGCCATCACACGCTGATGCACTTCGATAAGACCCGGCAGTCAGCTGACACGCGTGACCTTGAACTTGATAATAACAGTTCTTGCCGTCCGATGCCGACGCCTCAGGCCGATCGAATACCTACAAGTACAGGTGTTCGAGTCGAACATAATAGCGAAGTGTCGCTGTGCTCAACGTCGCTCGCACGTAAACTAGCGATGACAGATTGTAGGCGGAACCCGCACCCGCGCGCGCTCGATATACAGTGCGCGACTCAGCCAAACAAACAATTTTATTGGCTACGACCAGGTTATTGTTTACGATGTAAATGACAAACCCATAGTCGTGCGATGCTTACTAGACAGCGCTTCACAAAGTAGTTTCATTACGTTGGAATGTTATAATCGTCTAGAGCTTTTGAATAAATTGAAAAATACTAATTTGATAGTTAAAGGAATTGGGGGTTCGGAAAAATCATGTAAGGGTTCCGTGGATATTGTCGTATACTCGCGCTTAAATAAAAATATTAGTTTTAATATTTCTGCGCTTGTCGTGGAACGTATTACCGATAAGTTACCGAACGCTAACGTAGACGTGTCTTTGTTAACGCACCTTAAAGCCCTCCCGCTAGCAGATACCGACTTTTCGCGCCCGGGTGATGTGGACATTCTGATTGGGGCTTCAGTATTCCCGCATTTTCTATTACCTAATATAGTACGTAGTTATCAATATTATATACCCCCCTCTATTGAGACGGTGTTTGGATTTGTGTTTATGGGTTCCGTACCTACATCGCATACTTCTAATTATACTATGTCATGTTGCTCTGTGCTTCAAGAAAATAATATTAATTCTCTCGTCCAGATATTTTGGGAGCTTGAGGAATTGACGGCTCCGCCCTCGATGAGCCATAAGGATCTCGAGTGTGAAGAACATTTCCGCGCTACCACTATTCGCGACGACAGTGGTAGGTATGTTGTCGCGTTGCCATTTCAAGGTGACCCTTATTCATTAGGCGATTCGTACGCTACCGCTCATCGACGCTTTCATTGCATTTCATTGAAATTAAGAAGGACAATAATTCGGTTCCTTCATATTATAATATTCCGCATCACGGCGTATTTCGCGAAGATAAGACCTCCACTAAACTACGCGTAGTTTTAGATGCTAGTTGTCGGACTACATCGGGTCAGTCTGTCAATGATATTTTACATACCGGCCCGAATCTACAGGGTGATTTATTTAACATCATAATAAATTTTCGTCTTTTTAAAATTGCTCTGTCAGCTGATTGCCGCCAAATGTTCCTTAATATTGGTATTCGCGAATCTGACCGTATATTTCAACGGATTCTTTATCGCTTTAATAACAATGAACCTTTAACCGTGTATCAGTTCAATCTAGTTTGCTTTGGGCTCCGCTCCAGTCCTTATCACGCGTTACGAGTTGTTCGGCAATTGATCGCTGACGAGGGAGAGAACTTTCCCGCTGCCGCCTCAGTTATTTTTCCCGCTACCGCTACCGGATGCGCACCCGCTACCGCTACCGCTCGGCCGCTCGCTACCGCTACCGCGCGCGCTCCCGCTCTCGCATCCGCTACCGCTACCGCACTCGCTCCCGCTACCGCTCTCGTTTCTGTTACCGCTCCCCCTTCCGCTCTATTCATGAATGACATAGTTTGTAGCGTCATGAACGTTCCGCTCGCAGTTTCGCTTTGTGAAGAGCTTATTTAGCTTTTCAAGCGAGGCCAATTTGACCTTGTCAAATGGACAAGTAACTCTCAAGGCGTTCTAGCACGAATACCTGAGTCGCACAAGGCTTCTACAGACATTGAGTTTGAGAAGTCTTTACCGCATAAGGTTCTTGGCTTACGCTGGGACAGAGCCTGTGATAGTTTTTGGTTTGACGTCTCGACACCTGATAGTAAGTGCACTAAACGCACTATGTTGTCCACAGTGGCTCGACTATGGGACATAATGGGTTTCGTGGCTCCCACCATTTTGTACGCCAAGCTCTTAATAAAAGAGCTTTGGCTATCTAAGTGCGAGTGGGATGACGCACCACCCGATCACATAGTCGCAGCTTGACCAAACCAAATTAATATACCGCATCATCTAGGATTGTTCGAGGGTTGCACTGTCAACGTAATAGGTTTCGCTGATGCTAGTGAACGCGCTTACGGAGGAGTCGTGTATGTACAGGTCTGTATTTGTTCTAACTACACTGTTCTACTGGTTTGTGCTAAGTCTAGAGTCTCGCCGGTTAAAACTATTTCGGTTGCGAGGCTGGAATTATGCGCGGCCCTTCTGTTGTCTCAACTACTTTGCAGAGTTCAAGACACAGTTTTGTCTCACTATCCCATTAAGGGAATATACGCGTTTACGGACTCCAAGGTGGCCCTCTCTTGGATTCGTTCCTCTCCGCACCGCTGGCACACCTTTGTCACAAACCGCGTTACTAAGATAATCGAACTCATCGTCCCCGCTTGTTTTAATCACGTCGCAGGTACTGAAAATCCTGCCGATTGCCTGTCTCGCGGTATTACTCCTGGTAAGCTTCTAGATCATTCATTGTGGCATCATGGACCCACCTGGATTTCACATGATCCGTCGGAGTGGCCCATTGAACCCTTTGACCATGATATGGAGAACGAAGACGTACCCGAGCGGAAATCTAGGTCTCACCCCATAGTCGTGGAAACTGTGGAATCCCCACTATACACACTCGCACGACGCATCGACATACATCGTGGTCTAAATTACTACGAGCCATCGTTTATTTTTGTAGGTTCCTTTTTACCTAACGGGACTTTTATTTCGAGTTCCGATCTTGAATTTGCAGAGTATAGATTATTGCGAGCCGTACAGACGGTTTACTTTAGTAACGATATTGAAAATTTTAAAAATAATAAATCTTGTTCTCCCGCGCTTCTTAAACTTAAGCCGTTCCTTGATCAGCACGGCGTAATACGCGTTGGTGGTCGTCTGTCAAATTCGGACGAACCGTACAACTATAAGCATCCTTATCTTCTACCGCATCACGATCATGTAGTAGATCTTCTTTTTAATTTTTAAGGTTAATTTTTATCACAAGAAGCATCTCCATGCTGGTCCAGAGTTGCTTATGTCCTTACTCCGGCATAAATATTGGATCTTTGCTGCGCGGCGAATAATTCGCCACAAAATACATAAATGTAACACTTGTTTTAAATTTCGCCCGCGCCCGATATTTCCTCTTATGGCCGACCTTCCTTGTCAGCGCGTTAATCAAGTGGACAAAGTGTTTACACATACTGGTTATGATTACGCAGGACCACTCCAATACACCCCAGTTCGCGGTCGAGGCGTTAAAAGTCGTAAGGTCTGGTTATGTATTTTTACGTGTATGGCAATGCGCGCTACGCATATCGAAGTTGCGATGGATTTGAGCACGGTCATTTCTGGCCGCCCTAAAACGATTTCTATCGCGGCGCGGCCCCGTACGGTGTTTATACACGGATAACGGCACATGTTTCGTGGGTGCAAATTCATATCTACGCGACCTTTAGAATTTCCTAAATAAGGAGTACCGCAAGCATCTGCAAGAAGAGCTTTCCACTAATAGTATTGATTGGTAGTTTATTCCGCCGGCTTCACCACATTTTGGGGGATGTTGGGAGAGCATGTTTAAGGTAATTAAAACGCATCTCTTCAAGGTTATAGGGCAACAAATTCTTTCTTATGAGGAGCTTTTAACTGTCCTTGCGCAAGTTGACGCATTAATTAATTCGCGTCCGCTCACTGCATTAAGTAGCGATCCCGCGGAACCGTCAGCGTTAACTCCTGCACATTTCTGAAACACGGTGCCATTGTCATCACTTCCCGCGCCTGAAGTAGACTCATCTAGTTTACTCCAGAGACATACATTGTTAGATAAGCTTGTACAATCGTTCTGGCAACGTTGGCGTTCAGAATATCTTTACCAGCTTCAGACTAGATCCAAGTGGAATACTCCTGGGTCTCCTACACAGGAGGGTATGTTGGTGATTATTATCAACTATAATTCGCCAACACTTTCGTGGCCATTAGGCATCGTTGAGAAATTACATACCTCTAAAGACGGTACAAGCCGCGTTGTTACCGTGAAAACAACCCCGAATGAAAACCGTTGTGAGCAGAAGAAAGAGAAGACTCCAGCTGCTGCACAGAAGCTGGTTCGGTAAGCGGATTTTTCCTATCACCCGTCCACTTTCATTTAATTATTACTGCATATTAACCTGGCGACGCCAGATACCTCCTGAAATACAGTCCACAAAAATATGGAAGCGAAATTATTCGCTAATCGCCAGGCAAAGTGGCCCGCGCGGCCAGTAACAAAGAATATTGTGGCACAGTATTGTGCCACAGTATTGTTACACGTAGCTGTGCTACGATATTCTTTGTTACTAGGATTAGTAACAAAGAATATCGTAGCACAGCTACGTGTAACAATAATATCGTAGCACAATACTAGTAACAAGAATATCATAGCACAGCTACGTGTACCAAGAATATCGGAGCACAATACTAGTAACAACAATATCGTAGCATAGCTACGTGTAACAAGAATATCGTAGCACAATACTAGTAACAAGAATATCGTAGCACGATACTAGTAACAACAATATCGTAGCACAGCTACGTGTAACAAGAATATCGTAGCACAATACTAGTAACAACAATATCGTAGCACAGCTACGTGTAACAAGAATATCTTAGCACAATACTAGTAACAAGAATATCGTAGCACAATACTAGTAACAAAGAATATCGTATCACAGCTACGAGTAACAAAGAATAACGCAAAGACTAAGTTTATTCGCAGTAAAATGTACTGTTCACGTTCTAAAATGAAATATAAAAAAAGGGATGCGTTTCCAATATTATGTATGATTTTATTGACGATCGTACATCATGGGAATACGATGGCCACCTGCAAGGCTACTTCTATTTACTATTGTACTCTTGTTATGTAGTTTTAATCATTACATTGTTATATACCTTTTCTATTCTAAAAGAACATTTTTCCATCTGTTTGGTAAAAGATGGCCCCGCGCGAGTTTCTTACGCCGGTTCTTCTCGCCGGGCTAGTTCCCGAACCAGTAGGTATTACGTATACCGACGTTCAGAGAGTGTATAATAATACCAACTGTGAATAAAAAATTTTACTTGAATTGAATACCTGTGTATTAGTACTCCCGTATAACTCTCGAACTGGCTTGTGTATATTAATTCTAAATCAAACTGAGGATCACTGGCTAAGCCACTTGTTGCTCTTGGCGGCCGATCTCGATGATACTACTTTTTTTATAACACCTAATAGTAATAATAATAAGAAATTTTATCAGAAAATTAGCAATTTAATAAGGTTTGCATTATTTAAGGCTAAATTGCTTAAGCTAAAATATTTTAGTTAATATAAACCGGCATTACTTTGCAGAAATCTACAGCACACAATTTATTTAATATTATATGTATCAATATCCAGCGATAAGCATGCGTAAAGCACCACCCTCCTCTCACACTTATGTGTGCACTCACACATATTCTGCTTGCAGTTTGTGAGTATTTTTTCGCTGGATATTGCTAGATATAATATTCATTAATTTGTAAAATAGTTTATTTTGCTAAGTACCTGTTTCACATTCTTCTAATAAGTGTCGAATAGCTTATTCGAATATTTTGTCGCTGCTTACTTTATAGCGAGTGACAGAGACAAAACATGCGAATTAACTATCTGACACTTATCAGAAAATTGTGCAATAGGTTCTGAGAATTCATCCGAGGTACGAAATGGAGTAATGGATGAATTTATTTGTCATGGATGTGTCCCGCGACGTAGTAGAGCAAATAGGAAACTCCCGAGAACTGTAATTTTTACTGCGATAAAAAGTGGCCTTTGTGTTAATCAAGAGTCTTAACTACTATACTTAACTTAACCACTATTAAGCAAATTTCATCAAAATCCGTTCAGTAGTTATTGCGTAAAAGAGTCGTCAATATCCACACATCTACACATACAAACTTTCGCGTTTATAAGATCATGTAATATAAGAATATTTTATGGAATACCCAAAAATTTTATACTTAGAATATTTTAAGTTTTTAAATGGCTGATCTAGTGCATTTTTAAAATTGCCTTTAAATTTAATAAAAATGAATAGTATTTTTGTACAATATGTTGGCCATAAAAGATGAAGATATTTGACACGTGATTCTCACGGTGTCAAGTTTGTCACTAAATGCATTACGTGGGCCTCGCTCTTGAAATTTCATAAATAAGACTTTCAAATATAGAAAAATTACAGTGACCAAATCCCTGTGCCCTCCAGACAACGCCTGACAACAGACGTGACGCTACTGTCACTTACTATAAACGTCCATAAACCTGCGAAGTGCAAATACATTTTCAAATAAAAATGTATTTAAAAAAAGTCTTCGCACTTCGCAATCGTCGATTATTATTGAAAGATATATAATATTTTCATTAAGTCCAGTTAAAGAATACTAACGTAAAGAATCGTTATCCAATAGACCTACATGAATGACAGCTCGCGGCTATGTGTGGCTAGACGTGTGCAAGGTCAGCGCGGCGCGCGAGACATAGGTTTTTTCAAGCCAGGACTAAGCATTCACAAGCTCGTTTCGTGCTTTGACATGAGTTGATAAAATAATTTCATATAAAAATGATTTGTCTGGCGCGACATTTGAACTGTTAATGTTTCTAATAATCTACAAATAATATCTACGGACGCTTTCACACCACGTCGGTCTGGTCCCATTGTAAGTTCTCGAAGAATTTGTGTTACTACCAGACAACGGAAATATATATACTTAATGTACTATACTTATATTTACGATTTTTAATAATCGTAAATATAAGTATAGTACATTAAGTATATATGAATTTAAAGTATCATAGTGGCTACTATGACGACAGGTACTTACTATAAAATTAATCAGTATGTTATAAACACTTATAAATTCACGCCGATTCCGGTAGCGATAGCTGGTTTCGTTGAAACCAGTCCGGCTCCATAGGAGTTATTTTTTATAGTACCCAAGTACGTGCGAAATACGCAAGAGCACTCTCTCTCTTCCTTTACTCTCGTAACCCAGTGGGACGGATGACCGACATGACTTTTTACATGCCCATCCGACGCATGGATTACTTTTCTTTTCAGACAATCAGGTGATCAACCTGCATTGTACTAACCAAACTTTAAAACAACACGAGTCGTGAGCCAAGCTCTAAACTGGACCACGGAGGTATTAGACGTTTTTTTTACACTTATAAATCTCATTGGTAGATGTCCCCCGGCATCCAATATGGACCGACTTGTGTGGTGTAGAGTATAGTGATCTATAGAGATAGATGCTGTTTTATTTCATCTTTTGTCACACAATATTATATTGACTTCATCGAAAACTAATTTTCAAACATTAATAGTTAATCGAAAGGAACACTAAAAGAGTAATAATAGCAAGGGGTCTATTGACCACCTCGAGAGGGGTGAATTAAAAAACTTCGAGCATTGAGCGATGATTGATTCTAATTAACGTTTCCTCAGTTCAAACTGCTAATTGCTGAGGTCCGGTCACACTTAGCGACGGGGGAAGACTATAAATATGATAAGAAGCGCTTAGTTTCGATCAAATCAATGAGTAAGATTATAAAATTTAGGATTATAATATTATGTATTTGTAAATTTGTCCGAAAATCCCTATTTTTGTATGGGTTACCCTTATCACTTAGGGATATCAAATATAATTTACAGCCTATTCTCAAACCTACCAAATATATCTGAAAAATTTCATAAAAATTGGTCGAGCCGTTTCAAAGGAGTTTTGTTAACAAACACTCTGACACAAGAATTGTAGATGTACCTGAGATGACACAATATCTAAGCGCATTTTGCAAAAAATGACGTACGAAACCTAGTGCAGCGGTAGGTACAGCGGGACCGGCGGCGGGTGTGTTCACACCGTGATGATACGCGACGCTACGCGGCGCTGCAATTTTAAGATGAATAAAATTTAATTTTAAATAACTATCTTAAAAATATATTATACAGCCGAACGTATAACCGTCTCCTCCTTTGGAAGTCGCTTATAAATGCCGTGTCGTGTATCGTTTCATTTCGGTGTGAATTGACTTTGAACTTACTAATAATTCGCGTTGTCTGTGCGCACTTTGACTACTCGAAGCTTATACAATTTATTGACATGAACTTTCAGCGACTCACCCTTCGTACCCCATTTACATAAATCTCAATATTATTTATTATATTATTTAATAATTGTACCCCAGATTACTTTACTGGAATTTATAACCAACTTTAAAATTTATATCCTACTTTCTAAACTATTTCAGGACAAAATACACGATACGCTAATTTTAAATAACAGATTGTAGAATTGTAGGATGGGAACAATCCCACATGAATATACAATAAAGATATGGAAAATCGACATTGATATCGTGCCGCCTCTCATCTTCATTACAACGCCGTAATAAAGGCGTATACAAAAATCCAGCTCACTAGGAATTTTTCCATAGGTATAACCTAAAATCACTGGAGTATTATATTTATGATGATTTAAGTTTCTTTATTGCACATCATCATTAATTTTTTAATTATGATTTACTGATGAAATTACAGTATGCTGTAAACCCCGCTGTTAAGGTCAATGACCTCACAAATCTAATTGTATTGATGTTATTTAGGCAAAGTCTTTGCCCTCCTTTTAAATCAGGGGACTTTTACGGGACTTTCACTTGCAGATAGCTTATATTGTAATGTTACATTACAATATCAGTTATCTGAAAGTGAAAGTCCCGTAAAAGTCCCCTGATATAATAGCTTATAATATACATTACTAATGTATAATATAAGCTATTTTATATTAGGGTTCCGTTTAAAATGAGGGTCCCGTTTCCGATAGTTCTGCGTCGTAGTCTTACTTTGTAGTAGGTGTGCCACGTCGTAGTCGTACTACGTAGTATGTGTGCTACGTCGTACTCGTACTACGTAGTAGGTGTGCTACTACGTAGCCGTACTACGTAGTAGGTGTTTACGCCGTAGTCGTACTACGTAGTAGGAGTTCTACGTCGTAGTCATACTACGTAGTAGGCGTGTTACGTCGTAGTCGCACTTCGTAGTAGGTGTGCTACGTGGTAGACTTTTTAGGCGTGCTAAGCTATTTATATTTTTTCTTTCGGCGTGCAACAATATATTAATAATTTCGCTTCTAATATGTTTGGTACGAGTAATTTTTGCGTTCTTCGAAAATTTGAAATGTGGTGGATTCGAAATTCGCACATCGGAAAAATATTTTTGTCACTCTTTTTATTTATTTTGTTTAAACCTCCCAGAGCTTCGAGCAAATCTCGGTTACCCAGGTACTATTTATATAACAGTATTAAATCGTCTCAGCCACAAGAAATATTATATTTACTAAAATATATCAGTTATTAGTAAACTCGACCCTCTCCTAACATCGTAAGTTGCTAAAACGTGTTATTTGATATATCTTCCCCCTGGGACAGGAACTACATGCTCGCTAATTCGATCTAACCACAGCTAACTACCAACTTACTAACTTCAAGTTCAACCCTTTTCTTAGCCCTTCTTGGAAGGTCGTACTGCATATTGATTGGAAAGAGTCAATTCGTAACACACTCCTAGGGACTGTCAGGGAAGGTCTAATTTTAGACCTAGGCTTACTTGTTCTTATAAACACTAAGAGCCTTAACTTTTTATTTAATTATTCTTTAAAAAATTATAAAATACATTGATTTCTTATTTTTATAAGTAATCGAAATGATTTAATAATTTTGTAAAGACAACCTAAGTAGTTAGTATTTCTAGCAAAAGCAAGCAACCTAGTAATTCTAGCAAATGTATGTTTCATTGTCATAATTTCGAAGTAACATGCAAGTGCCATTAAAATTAGTAGCATCAAAGTGTATGTGTGAAGTGTCTGTTCTATACAAACTCATCCAGAGTAAACAATAATCTACTCAAACTCAATATTTTTATTTCCTTAAAGGTTATTAAAAAAACACATAGAAATGTCTTCCATGATGCCTCCCACTGTAACGACAATTTGTACAATGTACGCTGTCGATAGTCACCAAAAAACTTAGTGTACCACTTCTAACGGCCTCTGTGGATCCAGAAACATTGAAAACTTTTTCAGTGATGTTATCGTTGTTCATGTCATGATCATCCATGATCTTGGATGTGTATTGAATATGTGTATAATACAATAAAAATCTTAAATATATGCATGTGTAGTATAAAAGTATTAAATATACCTACTAATTATATTATAGATGTTATTAATACTTAGCACGGGGCCAAAATGACGCGGTGTGAAGCGTCCATAGATATTATTAGACATTATTTAACTTTTTTGCTATATTAATAAGATCGAAATTTGGTACTGGGTCTGTCGGCGACTGTACATCAGTACCGAAGGCTGGTTCTCCATCATAGGGAAGCCCTAGCCAGGTGCGAGATCAGTTGCAGAACTTATTTTAATACCTATCTTAAGAAATTTAGTAAAAAAGTACAAGTAAATTACCAGTAAAGTACCAGTAGGTATTCCTGACCTATATTCGAAGTTTCGAACTGTACATTCATAGTTATTGTATCTTAATTAAACGGAAGCCGGTGTTAATCGGGTTATAAGCACACGTCACTACTGCTGTACATCACAAATTAATATACCTTACAATATTCAAATTGCAATACACATTACAGGCAGCAACAAAAGGCGGGCGACGCCGCGTGCTGGGACACGTTAATTAGGCAGTTTTAATTACAATTAACATTCATTACCTCTTGATGTTTGTAACGGTTAGTGTAGCTTTACATGTGCGAGGAGCTCGCATGCCAGCTGTATTGGATACTCGATGTTGCAAAGCAAAATCTCGCGGAAATCGTACATTTTTCTGCGATAAAAAGTCGCCTATGTTCTTCGCCGTAGTCTTACTCTATATCTGTGCCAAATTTCATCAATATTTGGAGCCTATTCATTAATAAACACAAACAAACATCCCAACAAACAAATATTTTCACTTAATTATATAATATTAGGTCCTTTCATATGAAATTGGCGTTATATCGTACTGGCCACTTTGATCTCAAATATAATTATCTTGTTTGCTTAGGAATTTCAAACCAATTTCAAATTTATACCGATATTGACTCATGCATTTGTGTTTCGAAAACCATAATTTTTTTGTTTTTTCCTCTTTTGGTTTTTTCTTTGCTTCACTCTGTTTACAAAATGGAAAACTTGAAATATTGTATTATTTTCGAGTACGAGTTCCACCGTGGCACCAGTGCTGCAGAAACGGCTCGAAGGATTAATGATGTGTATGGCGGCGGTGTCGTAAAATAAAACACAGTGCGTTTTGGTTCCAACGTTTTCGTTCTGGAAATTTAGACCTGCAGAACAAGCCCCGTGGATGGCCGGAGATCAAAGTTGATAATGAATGAATAATGAAGAATTGTAGGCTATTGTGGAAGCGGATCCATCGCAAACCACGTTCAAGTTAGCTGCAGGCTGCGGTGTTAGTAATAAAACTGTTTTAATCCACTTGAAGCAAATTGGGAAAGTGAAAAAGCTTGAAAGGTGGATACCTCATGAATTGAGTGCAGCAAACCGACAAACGCGCGTCAACTGCTGCGTTACATTACTCAACCGGCACAATAATTTTAAATTGAACAGATGAACCTGTGATGAAAAGTGGATCCTGTACGATAATCGGAAACGCTCATTGCAATGGCTGAACCCTGGTGAACCAACCAAGGCCTGCCCCAAGCGAAAATTTACTCATAAAGAGTTACTTGTGAGCATTTGGTGAACGTTCGCCGGTATCGTTCACTACAGCTTTCTTAAATCTGGCCACACGATTACGGCACATGTCTATTGCCAGCAACTGTAAATCATGATGGAAAAGCTAGCTGCTAAACAACCGAGGTTGGTCATTCGCTCTAGGCCACTGCTGCTTCAGGACAACGTTAGCCACCACAACCTGCACAACAGACGGCTACCAAATTAGAGGAGCTTCAATTGGAATGTCTAAGAATCCATCGTGCTTCGAGCAAGATCCGGGGGATCTTGCTCCAAGAGATTACCATTTTTACATATTGCAAGGGAAAAAATTCAACTCCGATGGGGAAGTCCAAAGCGCCTTCAAAGATTTTATTGATTCCTGTCCGAATGGTTTTTTTAGTAAAGGAATCAATGAACTACCTATGAGATGGCAAAAGCATAGATAGCAATGGAATATACTTTGATTAAATAAATATATTATGTTTAAAAAAAATACTTTATGTTCCTCCTTTACAAAACGCCAATTCCATACTAGTATATTTATTTAGAATTTATTTATTTCCAGGAAATTTGTTACAATGATCTTACAATTTCAGTACAGTATACAAATTTCTGCCTCTTGGGCGTGGAAATATAGACTAATTGCACGTTCCTATGCTGTACTTGTTTAATTATTATGTTGGGGTAAAACTTAAAAATAAAATAATCATTAATTAATTTCACATTACAAGTTAAAACAATAATTTTCTATTCGGTCGGTCTATAGAAGGGCAAAAGGCTAACCACCTAACCTACCACCTAACCACTCATTCATTCATTCATTCATTCACTCATTCATTCACCTAACCTAACATAACCTACATCGTAACCTGCTTTGGAATTCGAATGCCTTCGAATTGCCTGCTACAATATTGGTAATGTTTATAACCTTTTTATTTTATTCTTATTAAAACATTGAACATTCTTTTTAGAGCCTAAAACCCCTACTAATAAAATAATTATCGTCCTTCTAACCAGTTTTTGTGACAAATAGGAATGACTTGTTGATGACGCTATTACCTAGCAGTATTCGCTTTACATGCAACGAATTCTCCAGTATGTGTTTCCAGTAGCTGGCAAGTTGTGGCGAATATGAAGATGTCACACGAGCGTGACACTCGGCGCTGGGGCGACGTAAGTTACACGTGAGCAACGTGTAACGCAGATGAAATCAACGTTTAGTTCTCACGTAGAGAACGTGTATTGTTTACGTCATACATATATATACAATTTGTAACATATAAATAAGGTACCTACTATGTTATAAAATTATTTATTAAAAACTAAGTTTTGTAAGAGAGATAGACAGAACTAAATTATTTGTAGACCTGCAGTTAAGTCTGCTTAGTACTAGAAACTTACCAATACAAAGTATGGCATAATACTTTTGTTTTTTCTTCCTTATGTTCTATGGTCTCCTAGTTTAGTCAAGTCCGATCGTAACAAGGGATGAAATATTATTAGGTAAAGACCTATGAAGTTGCCGTTTTGTATGAAAAAATTGAAACGAATTTTTTTCATGTATTTTTTATTTGTATTAATCGAAGTAATCGCCCATGCAATCAATGCATCTTTGCCAACGCAGTGGCAGTTTATTGATGCCCTTCTTAAAGGTTGTTTATTGGGCATTGTTTAGGTGCTGAACCAGGATCCAACCAACTTGCTGAGCACTTACGGTTATCAAACAGAATCTATTTTTCATCGCAGGTAACAATGCGGTTCAAAATTCCTTCATTTGTGTGTCTGTTGAGCAGTTCAAGGCACGTCTCGACGCGTACTTCACGCTGGCGATCATTGAGTTCGTGGGGCACCCATTTGTCAAGCTTTTTTACCTAGCCAATTTGACGCAAATGGACCAATATTGTTTTGACGCTAACGTCGAAAGCTGCTGCTAATTCAGCCGTAGATTATGTATCATCAGCTTCCACAATCGCCTTTAATTCGTCATTGTTGACCAAAGTCTTCGGACGACCGCGAGATTCATTTTTCAGATCGAAATTTCCAGAACGGAAGCGAGCAAACCAATAACAGGTAGTGCGTTGGTTTGTAGTGTTAGCTACGTAAACGTCGTTGATGTTGCGTGCCGCTTGTGCCGCGTTGCTGCCATGACGGTACTCATATTCCATAATTACTCGAATTTTTAAGGTATCCATGATGACGAAAAATATTGAAATGCGATGAAAATGTAATCCTAATCAATAAACAAATGACTACTTTTGGAAAAAGAATTCCGTGTTTTTTAAATAAAATTAATTTAAAATTAGAATTCTTAGCCAAATAAAAATTATTTTGATTTGAAATGGCCAGTACTGCAGCACGGCAATTTCATAGGTAAAGACCTATTATTAAGAATATTTTTTCCTTATTAGGTTTCCGTTGTACTTACAAGGAACCCTTGTAGTTCCGCCTTAACCGTCCGTCTGTCAGCCTGTCCGCCCTTCTCACTTCTGTTATAATTTCATCCATTTAGGATGAAATTTGGTGCGGTTATAGATTGTGTATATATTTAATTTTCGGAATCATAGAATAATTAAATTTTATAGTATAGTATTTTTATATCGGCTTACCATTGGGAAGTGGGGATGTAAATAAAGTAAACTGTTTTCTAATAATTGGCCTCCAAAGTGGCTTACAATCACCCTGGCATCTCTAAACTATAAGGGTTGGAACCTTGTAACTTTAAAATAATTTGTAAAAACCTATTGTGCGTTGATACTTACGAAACCCTCCTTACTCGTAGACATGTTCTGACATGCTCTTGGTTAGGTTTATTCTAGAATTATTAAAGAGAAAAAGTTTTTCAAATAGAAATGAATATATATTTTAGCCTCATAAAAATTGAATGAAGGTTTTCATAAAACATAATAAGGCTGTCGTTCATAAAAAATAAACCTACATTATTTTAATAAGTTATTAAAAGGAAATAAATTAGAAAGAAAGCCTCAAGCCGACGAAAACAGAGCGATATTCACAGTCTTACTAATTAAATCCTGTGTTAACTACGGCTTCATACACAAACAACCTGTATTAACTTCATACACAATACACAAACATTTATTTAAACCTCATTCACTTTACAGCAGCGCGTTATTGCACGGCTAATATTCATAAAGTTAATTAGTCAATTCGAATTGGTTTTCTTTGGTTATTTAGATTTTATTCGTAAATATATGTTGCCCGTGACTTCGTATGCGCAAAAGTAAATCCCGCGGGATCCGTAAATTTCACCGCGGTATAAAGTAGCCTATGTCCTTCCCCATGGTTTACTCTAAGTATGTGATAAGATCGATCCAGTTATTTCGGAGCATATTCACCGCAAATAAACAAACACATGTTTCCTGTTTATAATATAACAGTATAGAAGTATAGATGATGTTAAGTTTACCTAGTTCTTCCTGCCTGCATTGCCGTGAAAGCGCGAGAGGATCAAGAAGGTTTAAATGTCACAGTGTTTAGAGCAGTGGTTCCCAGACTCTTTTGTTTCATAGACCACTTTCAAAATTTTGCTGGATCCGGTAAACCCCATGCATTTACATTCTACATTACTACCAATTTCGAGATTTATCTCGAAAAAAAAGTGAAGATTAGATCTATCTATCTATGGAAACTTGCGTTGTGGCTGAGATTCAACGACGAATTAACAGTTTTTGAAAAAAAATGGTTAGTATTGATTGCTTGATAGGGTTAATTATTTGATATTAAAGTAGGTAGACTAAACAAATTTTCAATTAAATTTTAATTCATTGTGTTGTGAGTGGATGTCAAAAAAGCAAAGTTGGCCAAACGAAAAAGTGACTCCATCCAACTTTACTTTTTTGAAATCTACAGTGACTCAGCACAAGGACCAATCAATTCTCACAAATTTTATTTAGAAAACGTCCCATTCGGAGTGTAAAAATAAATATAGTATATTTCCTTGTGTTGTAGGTATATATATTATTTATTCAAATATATAAATTCTTACACTAATAATTATTATTGTTTTAACAGTCGTAATATAATCAAAATTAAACACTTATTTATAACACTTATTATATATAATTTTAATGAGATGGATGTACTTGATGGATTGACAGAAAATATATCAATATTAGGCTTGAGTTTTGTAAAGAATAACCGCAAATCTCCCCGTTCTGTGATATTCAATCTGTTCCTTTTTCTGTTAATGAGTTTGTAACAGCACTAAAACTTTTTTCGACGAAATATGACGAGGGAAACGCTATCAGAAGCTTTTGCACGAGTCCCCACAGTCCAGGATATTTTTCAGGTATTTCTGCCTTCAGACAAAATTTTTGATACCCTCTTGTAAATGTCAATTTCAGCTCCTCATTAGTGCTAAGCTCGAGTAGCTCCTCTTGTAATATTACATTCTCCACTTCCGTTTCATCAAATGGATTTATGATCCATGGTGGTGTTTCCATCGACAGAATATCTTCAAATCTGATTTTAAAATCATCATTTAGGGCAATCAAATGTTGAACGTATGTCTGAATATCAAGGCATTCTTCCTGCGATTAGTTTGAAAACTGTGAAAATTCTCGCCGACCAATATTTTCCTTCATAAATTACAATTTACCAATAAAAGCTAAAATTACACTATTTGTTTTTATTAAATTAAGCTGTCCCCTTGTAATTGTAAGTTGAGATCATTAAATTTTTTGAACAAATCTGTCAAATACACGATGTCTGCTTTAAAATTGATTAGGTTTTTTTTCTTAATCAAGATCTTTACTTTCCAGAAATTCTAAAACTGAGTCAAAAAGTGAATAAAATCTTGATAAACATGCACCTTTCGACAACCAGCGTACTTCGGTATGTAACAGCAATCGTTGGAAGTTTTCATCATTTTCATCGCACAATTGTACAAATAAGCCCGTATTTAATCCATTGCTTCTAATTTTGCTAACTGCATTAATCACAAATTGAAGCGATTGGTGCAATCTATCACTCAATTTTTTCGCTACTAGATGTTGTCGGTGTATAACACAGTGAATTGCAGTTACCTCTGGTATAAGTCTTTTAAGATGGCCTATAAACCCACGATATCGCCCGACCATGGCAGGAGCTCCATCTGTTGCCACCGAAATAACGTTTGTAAATGGAATCGATTTTTCTTTTAAAAAATCACTCAGGACATTGAATATTGATTCACCTTTAGTGTCCGTCTTCAAAGTTTTCGCGAATAGTAGCTCTTCATGAATTTCTTCGTCCATAACAAATCGAATGTATGCCACTAATAATGCTTCATTATCAGGTAAAGTTGACTCGTCTAGTTAAATAGAAAAATGAGTTGCTTGCAGATAATCACACAAGAAACTTTCAACATCAGAGCTGATTTCATCAATACGTATTTGTACAGTGTTGTTACTCAAAGGAATTCTTTTGAGTATGTCAAATGAAGATTTGTTCAAAACAGTTTTTAAAACCTCTTCAACAGCAGGTAAAACTAACTGTTCTCCAATGGTGTGCGGTTTTCCAGATTTTGCTACAAGTAATGATATATGATGCAAGCCATCATCGTTGCTTTCAGACGTTGAAGCGAACATACTGTGCACGGTGGGTCTCATTTCATATTTTTCCTTTAATATTAAAAATAAGTTTTAAAATATTTTAAATCTTTACTTATTTTATCAGGATGACACCTTCTTAGGTGGTCTTCCAGCTTTGATGGTTTTATAGAGTCATTGTTCAAAACTTTGTTGCATAAAAGGCACGTAGGCAATCGTTTATCTGCATGTGATGGAAGAAAACCAAATTATATATATTCAACACTGTACTGACGACACTTCTTCTTAAATTCGGTCATGTTTCGTATCAATTACCGACCTGTAAATAATAAATAAAAAAAATCAAGTTTTAATACAAAATGTTGAAAATGCGCCCTTTTAGCATTAGGCACGCGATATTATATTATACTAGCTGTTGCTCGCAGCTCCGCCCGCGTAAGTATAGTATCCCTCGGGAACACTACTTTTTCGGGATAAAAAGTAGCCTATGTTTTAATCCAGAGTCTAAACTACTACCATACCGAATTTCTGTAAATATTGTTTGTGTTGTTGTATTACCGTATGATGGACAGTGTGGCTCAATAAGTTATAAATGAAATTGAAAAAGGAAAGTGGCATAGGGCCGGATAGCTCAACTGGTAGAGCACTCGGCGCGATAACGACATGGTCTGGGTTCAACTCCCAGTTCGGAACTATGCATTTTATCTCAATTTATTTATAAATTGTCTTATTGAGATGGTTTAATTTGGGTATCATATTATTTAAAATAAAAAGCCAACATTTTAGTTCTTCACTATCAAAACCAAATTAATTTTCATGTACCCCTGCTTACGATTGTAGGCCCCCATTTTTTGTCACGTCCGACGTAACCCCGTCGAGTCTCCCGTGGACCCCTGGGGGTCCACCTGGACCACTTTGGGAATTACTGGTTTAGAGGTATGTCAAATGTAATGCTATTAGCGTCAGTTCAAATTGAGACGCGACGAAGAACGCACATTTTATGATTTAACTTTATTTACTACACAAAAAGTCCAAAAAGGCACACGTTTCATTGCAAGAGTTCTAATTTCGAACTGCACCGCGCTGCGCAGCGCGGCGCCGCTCTTGCAATGAAACGTGTATCTTTTATAGTAAATAAAGTTCAATTTTGAATCGCTAAAAAAATTCACGTGTCGCGTTTGGGTTCGGAGCTGACTCATAGCCACCATCTCAATTCTCTCGCGCTGAATTGTGCTATGTGGGCAACCCTTAGATGACTTCACACGAATTTTAGATTTTTTAATTAGCCCCTCCCCCATCCCTGTCACAAGTTGTCCCATTATATGATCCCCCTTCTCCTGGATGTGACGCCAAACATTTTTTAATTTTTTTCATGTATTTTAAAAATAATTATTAATCAATAAAAAACTTAAAAAGACCAAATTCTATCAAAATGCATTTAGTTGTTTTTGGGTCAAAGTGTCACAAACATCCATCCTAATATATTCCCAAATTTCACACCATAAGACATCTCATAAAGTACAATAATTAACTTGAAACTCCTAGTTTATCACCGCACGTTTATACATCAAAGGCTGTCCGGCCCGGATCCGGACACGTCCGCAATTTGTCCTCTCGTTAGTCAGGAACTCAATATTCTAAAACATAACAGTCGTATGGCGAATTTTACATATCCAAAGCAACCAAGTCACATGTCGCCGAGAAACTAATTTGATCTGAGATAAATCTGCGTAGATATGCGTTGTTCATGTAATAGATTCTGATACTTCAGGTTAATTTCAATTAAATTTTGTTAAGTCTTCCGATAGTTACAAATTTTCAACAACCGACACTATTTGTTCGCCAATAGGGTCGCTATTTGCTAAAAAATGTGTCGGTCGAAGGTCAGTTCACACCGCGACCATACGTGACGCTACGTGGCGCTGCATTTTTAAGATAGCTATTTAAAATTAAACTTTATTTACTACACAAAAAGATACACGTTTCATTTGTCTACAGTTAAGTATACAATGCACAAGCGCTGTGCAGCGCGGTGCAACCTGTCATTCGAACTCTTACAATGAAATGTGTATCTTCCAGCTATCTTAAAAATGAAAGTGAAATTTCCCTAAAATGACATGGGGGGATTTTACTTACAGAACAATTAGCCTCGGCGACCAAAGATAAAATTAAATTAGATGTTAGCGTGATTGCATCTGGATTACAACGGCATCACTAGGTAGCATGAAGCATCTCTAGGGTAAATACTATTTTAACTCCTTTCCACGAATATTCATATTTAATTTGATATACAATTTATTGACTATCTCCACTTCTCCATGAACGGGATTAATATAATCACAGGAATTGAATGAAAATTGTACAATCTAATAGTGTTTTGGTTTGTAGACGCCACTTTTTAACATCGGGTAAAAACGGCCAATGTCTTTTGTCGATGCTTAATGCTTCGTAACAATCCTGTCTATTTAAATTAAGTTTAATAATCCAATTTAAGGAGATACAGAAACAAAAGACGCAAGTAACAAGTAACGCGGCATGTAAATCCGCTTAATACTGGCTCGCGCCAGACGACGCTGCTTTTAACCAGTTTGTGGCAGTTTCAGCCACAAGCAATATACACTGTTCAGGTTCAAATTAGTCTAAACGAAAACAAAGAGAATTTAATAGTTTTTATTTAAATTTTATTAACTGTATAAAGTAACTGACATTTTGATTAAATTAACTGAATAGAGGACAACTCGCCGCCACGAGCATAGATTATACAGATATATACTAGGTCGCGAGTGCGGACACTCTATGGTCAAAAAACAAGCATACACTAGCGTACGTACACACGCAGTCACGCACACACGTGCACGGGACTTAAAAGTCAAAAGGCGATGTTTTGTGATTTGTGCGTGAATTCACTGGCGATACACGCACTGCATAGTAGGCTTGTGGCCGGCCTCTGTGGCTCAGTGAAGCGCGTCGGCGCTCAAGCCCGTGGTCGCGGGGTTGAATCCCGCCGATGGAACAAAAAGTTTTCAATGATCCTGTGTCATGGATGTGTAATTAATATGTTTATTATGACTGACGTGGTGTGAAGCGTCCATAGATATTATTATTGTCCCATCTCTAAAAATTTAAAAGTCTGTGGCTCCAGGTCTTAGCCAGCTCCGACCAGTATTAAATTAATATCCAACTGCAGAATTCCGATGACAGAAGGATTTTTCCCCGCGGCTGATTATCCGTGCAGCGAAAACCACGATTGAAGCGAGAGAATTCTAAGAAATGCAATTTGAAAGGGTTCGCAAGAGTCCAATCATATATATTGAAGCGTCCATTTGTTTGGAAATTTAATTAAAACTTTAAAATTAACGCTCCCGATTACAGAATGCTTTATTCAAGTTTTGTGACATTAATTAAAATGGCTGTGATTTTATGCATGCTTAGTATCAAATACGTTTGTGGTATCACGTTAAACGTTTATTTAAAATCATACATACGTTTTAAAACATTTAATTCACTTGAAGTTTTAATTAAACCTGTACAAGAACTTCCTATTTATTTATTTAGGAGTGAGGCAACTTTTTAACTGATATTAAAACCTTTGTACCACACTTTAGTGAAATTTGTTTGTATGAAATTTATCAATCTGTCGATATTCATGAGACCCACTGGTAGAGTGGTGGAGATAGCCGATGTTATAAGGAGGACATTAGGCTACTTTTATCTTAGGTTTCCATTAAAAAAAAAAACAGGCTTGCTTTTCCGTTAGATCTACGCAAAGAAAGTTGCGGGCAGGCGCGATATAGGTATTGAAATAATAGAAAGTTCAGTAGATAATAAAGAAAAAGCGATATGCAACATTTCAATGGCGAGTAGTGTCGCGTTAAAACACATAGCGCATATTCTGGCAAACTTTTTTTGGATACTTTAATATTGTCTCCATAATAATTGTCATTCGATACGGTTCAATATTGTGCTAGGAAGCTGCTTTATGATTATTTATTAAAGCGCAAGTTTTGTTGAATAATCCGTACGAATATTTTAAGATTTTTATTATTTTTAAGCCATTTATTAATATGCTTTATAGTGGTATTTAATATCTTTGACATTTATTATAATTTTTCGAACATAAAAAATTTGTTTTGACTAATGAATGATGATAATAATAAATTGTTTATGGGTAAAATGTATAGGTAATATTAAACTAATCGTGAACATGTTAATATATGTATATGGACGACAAAATATGCGGTCTACTAAAAAAAATTGTAACACCTATTGAAACAATTGAAACCATATTTTTACCAAATAAACATCATTTCCATTCCATTTCAAGAGGAAATAATTGTTTATTTTTGTTTGTTTTGCTCTGAATAGGCTCCGAAAGCAAATGACACATTTATTGAATTGATGAATTTCGATGAAATTTGATATAGAGTAGGCCACGGGGAAGAACATAGGCTACTTTTTGTTGTGCGCACAAAGTCGCGGGTACCATTCAGTGTTTAATATAATTATTCATCACAATTAACATATTAATATGCTACCTACGAGTACAATAATATTAAGTCTCAGATCACTCTTGTGTCGAACGGATCCCATACAAATTTCCGATACACGATTCTATCAGATATGAACACTAGTTTTATTTTACTGACTGCAATGTGCTTCGCGCTTCTTCGAAATGTAATTTCGTTTTCGAGTTGTCGAAAACAATCCTGTCTAAATGGGGAACCGGAAGCGTCGAAAGGTACTCGCGGTAATTCCATGCAATTACGTCAACAAAACGCTAAATGTGTGCTGGAACACCGTTGTTCTCGACCCAATTCCCGCCGAGGTAACTCCAAGACCTGACCTAATAACTGGAGAAAGTTTATTTTTCATTTCGCTATATCAACATACTTAAACGAGTACGTGTAACAAGCGAATGAATTATTTTCTTTGACGTCTTGTGTGTAATTTACTTTGCCTCTCTTTTTACTTGCGTCAGAAACAGGCTATACAATACCATAGTGTTTACCTTAGTGTTTTTGAAATAGGAACACTAAGGTAAGCACTGGATGTTTCTGGAACGCTAATATTTACCGGTCAAATCTAGTACAGCTACTCGAATACCCGACGCCGACACTGGCCGGCCCGGTTATGATGATTTTTGCCGTTTTGGAAAAGATATGGCAAGTAATACTTATATCAAAGTTGTAATCTATATACAAAAGCATTTGGGTTAAAGCTCAAGTATTTTTAAATAGGAAAATGTTAATGACTATATTTTTTTACAAAAACTATAACCCGACTACGCAAAATATATAGCCTACGTTACTATTATGACGAATCTATTGACAATCTATTAACCTAGCGCATTCATTAAAATCGGACAAGTATTTTAGGCGCTACGGTGGAACAAACATACACACATACGTAGACTACCAAAACCATTACCCTTCCGTAGTCGGCTTCGCCGTAGTCGGGTAAAAGTAAGTGGTACCAAGCCAAAAAATGTACATATTTTGGGAGATTAGCAAGAGTTCTGAAATTTGCTCAAATATGACTGGTCAAATAAACAGATAAACAATATACTAAGATAGTCGTTACACTACATTATTGAAATAGTGTACTCGTTCTCATCTATACTGTTAGTATTTCTCTCGTTTATATTATAGGTATATATACCATAAAATTTAATTGAAGCGTCTGCTTGCAACATCAAATTAACAATTATGAGTCATATTATACATATGATAGTATTTACGGTAGGTACCTACACCAAAAAATCTATTTATTTTTTTGTCCGTCTGTCTGTCCATCTGTCTGTCTGGCTGTTTGTTCCAGCTAATCACTGAAACGACTGGACCAATTTTGACTGGACATTCACTGGCACATAGCTGATGTTATAAGGAGTAACTAAGGTTACTTTTATGGCAGGGTTCCGTTGAAAAAAATAGGTATCCGTTCTACGCAAATGGAGTTACGGACACCAGCTAGTTACATACAAAAACCTATTTTAAATAGTAAAAAAATTTACATATATTTAAATTATTATTTGAAAGTATAGGTATCAGTAAATATGATACGTTGGAAAAGTCACTTGTCAGACAAGAACGTTGTATAAGTTACCCGTTATGTCAATATTTTATTAGTAAAGGGTTAAAAGTGTAATAAGAATAAGAATAAAAAATCATATAGGTAAACATAAAATATTTAACTTAACTTTTCGGGATAAAGAGTAGTTTATCTACTACCTTACCTAATTTCAACAAAACCCGTTTAGAAGTTTTTGCGTGAAAGAGTAACAAACATTCATCCATCCATTCATACATCCATCCTCACAAACTTTCACATTTATAATAATAGTCTGATTTTGATTCCTTCTGAATTCTTTTCAGTAAAGATATATCTGCGTATAGAAAAATTAAAAATACGAGATTAAAAATACAATATCACAATGTTATTCCAGACTATTTTCGTATGGCAACTTTAACTTTTTACGTTCGATATTGCGTCGAGGTCGGGAATGTTTGAAGAAGAATTTTATTAAACTTCGCCTCCATTATTTTACCCCATACTTTATATCGGTTATGCAGCGCTCCTCATGTTGATGATTTATAAAGTGTCATCATCATCATCAACATCGTCATCCTCATCATGGGCTAAGATTTATACTACTTAAACGCTAGCCAGTAGGCTTCCCATTGAATATTACTTATCTATAATAGATATCATTTTTTAAAATAGAATACTAAAACAAAACAATAACTTGCGCCCAAAACATAGCGCACATCTTGGGACGAAACAATCCTGCACGAGACGCGCCGAGATTAATAAATAACATTTTACTATTTTCATTATTTCAAGGGGGGCAAAGTTCATACGGCGCTAAGTACAATAAAAATAAAGTATCGTTGTTCTGTATTCAAAGTCAAAGTTTATAATACATATTGTTATAATAGATATTTGCTTACGCAACTTACTATACTCACGCATCGCCGCTGCTGGTATCATATTATATTATTTATTATTATTATAATTAATCACTTAATACTTATCTGATAAATTAGATGTTAGTCTTACTTATAATTAAAATATTAGAAGTTACTGATAAAGTAGACATTATTTCTCTCGTTATTTTTGTATTTATCTTATTTGGTTAAGCACCTTTTCTTTTATCTCTACATCGGTGCATTATTGACTGGTAGAAAATCGCACACGGCACACGACTGCCGAAATTGGACGGAGATCGAATCCATCTCATAATAAGTTTCAGCCCTACGATGGCTTTGAAGCGACTTGTTTTCGGATATTCCTTATACGTTTAGACTACGACGTATGAGCTCCGTGGCCTAGTGGGTAGACCCCCGTTCTGACGGTGAACTCCGACGTTCAGAAAGTGTATAAAAATACCACTTTTTAATCAAAAAATTTGACTTTGACCGTTTGATTTCCACTCGAGAGAGTACAGGTTCGATTCCCAGGTTGAGGCGTGTACCAATGAGACTTTTTCAGATCTCAAGTACATCATACGGACGCTCTTTATTAGTTAATTAATACAGAGATTTAAACAAAATAATTTCGTGTATTGAGCTCCAATTGAGTTTCAATTTGAATTTAACGATGACTCAATGGATCCAACGATTACTTTATCCCTTCATTATGAAACCCCAAAAAATCTCTCAAATATTTCTTGAGGACCACGATGACTTATTCAAAATGTCTTCCGTTAAGGGCTTAGAGCATTAAACCAACATTCAGGGCGTCACAGACGGCGAAGATACTATAATATTTTATCTTAAAGTAAAATATTATAGTATCTTCGCCGTCTATGGTGCGGGTTACAATTGAAAATTATATTAAATGTTAAAAATATTTCTCCAAAAAATCATTTCAATTAAATTAACTACGACAGCATTTTAATCTTTCAGCACATCAAAGGAAAAGTTTCATTGAATAAGAATATAAGAGGACCTCACTTTTACCGGCTGAAAAAAGGCTCTAGCTACTAGCTTGTAGCTTCACGAAGCCTTAAAATTGTAAAATAAAAACTCTCAAGATACGTCTTAGAACCGCAACAGATGCAAAGTCGACATGCAAAGTTATCTGTACTAGTGACAAGGATGGATGTAGGAAAGTGCATTTCAAATGGACGCGCCGCAGTTAAATTTAACGTTACTTAAATCAGAATATTCCGTAGTCTCATACCAAATAAAGAAGTGAAGACAGTCTTATGCGTCACACAGTGAGGCCGGTCTAAACTACACCTATTTGTATAATTAAATAATGACACGCACACACATGTAAGGAATTACGAAACTACGCCTTACCTTGTAAGTTGTAAGGCGAGCTGTCGCGGTGTGTGGGACCCTATTACTGAGACTATTATTACTAACAACAAATATTAAAAACAAAATAAAATAAATATTTAAGAGGGGCAATTTTTAGCCGTTTTGTACGGAACCTTTCGTGCGCGATTCTGAAGCGTACTACATACATGAAAATCGGCCTCAGTTTTTGTTTGACAAAGTTCTGTCTCACTTTTTATTTGGTCGTAGGCCGTAGTTATAGTAAGCAGTACTTTGACAACTTTACTATAATATATGTTATTATTGGCAATATTGAAATGTTTTTAATATTTTAGATGTTATGAATTTTAATGATTCCTTTGTGAATATCCTGGAATTAATAATATATTTTTTGGCTATGGAATAAATGTTTAAAAAAGTCTTTTTAAGAAACGTTTTCTGCATAATTTAAAGACATTATGCGTCATACATGTAGGTTTAATTTGTGCTTATCTGTACAGATGTACAGATCCCTGAAAGCGGGGCAGACCGGAAAATTTTCAGTTTCCTGATGCGAGCGTGTGAGTTTCCTTTGTGAAGAATTTTTAGGTACAGATATCCTATTATAGGATCTATAATAGTGAAGATTTTTTTTATTTTGTTCATATTTGTCACTCAGAAATATTATAGAGAGTAATTTAGGATAAGAGAAAAAATCCATTTTGATGTTACTTCCATGCAAAAACTCTTATATAAGAAAAATCTTCAGACTGAGCATAATAAGTATGTTGCAGAATTACTATTAAGTAATGTTTTACTCAAGTTCTAATAAAAATAAAAAGCGAAATTGCTGTATTGCTACTTGATATAGTCAATGAAAATGGGCAGTAAAATTCTCTACATGCGCCCACTGGATGGCGTTCGGAGAAACATACCTTACCGAGGGTCAAATTGCCAAAATAACTAAAAAATCTTGTTATTTTTTATATATAATAAAATACCGCATGATAATTTATAAATTGAGTGTATCAGTGTCTAGGAGGAATAAATATTTTTTACAAAATTTTGTCAATATTGTATAAATTGGAGGGTAGATGTAGATAATTTTGAACCGATGCAAGATACGTCTCTTAAACAACGCCAAAATGTAATAAATAAATTGATTTGTCCATTGCAGCTGTCATCATCATATTTTAACTATTTCTATTAAGCTAAAAGTAAAGAAACGTGAAATTTATTTTTGTCTGAAAAGTAACTAACGTGCACAAGGTACTTTTATGTGAAAAAACCTGGATATATCGAAGCTTTGAGCTCGACAATAGTGAAATTCAATATTTAAATACGTTACGAGGCAGTAACTCATAGGTTTAAACGCAACGCCTGTTATTTATGTTGGCAATAGAACACGCTGTGCCCAAATGTCAGATAATCGAGTAGGCATACGTGGTAGTAACAGTGTCGCACATTCAATGCCCACGTCGGTTTACATAAACCCACGATCATTATAAATGTTGAAGTTTGTGAGGATGGATGCATGGATGGATGTATGGATGCACTAGCTTTTTCCCGCGGCTTCACCCGCGTAATTACAGTATCCCACGGGAACACTAGTTTTTCGGGATAAAAGTAGCCTATCCAGAGTTGAAAAGAAACAAACATTGATCAATGAAAGAGTAACAAACATTCATCCATACATCCATCCATACATCCATCCATTTTCACCAACATTTACATTTGTAATAGTAGTAGGATAGATGGATAAATTTTTTCCACAATAAAACACCTACATGAGCGTAAGGTATAATCTAACAGCCAGAGTCACCTATTGGAGTCACTATTAAAGGTAACATTATTCTACTAACATTCATATTCAAATATACTTTATTGTGCACCAAACAATGAATAGAAAACATAAAGATAAATTACATAAAAATCAGACGTGCACACAAAGGCGGAATATAACATAGTAAGCAAGCAAGTAAGTATTATTTTAAGTTTTGCCTAAGGGTCAATTCGCTCCAAAACGAAACGATACCCGACGCGACGCAGCATTTTAAGATAGCTAATCAAAATTTAACTTTATTTATTACACAAGAAGACACGTTTCATTGTAAGAGTCCCAATGTCAAGTTGCAACGCACTGCACTGCGCATGTGCAGTGCTTGACTGATGTCATATGAAATGTGTATCTTTTTGTGTAATGTATAAAGTTCCATTTTTGATAACTATCTCGCGTATCGTCACAGTGTGAACTGGCCTTTAAACGTCTTTAAAGCAGGAAGGTTTCCTATTTATTTGTGACTAACATTTTTAAATCATTGTTTCTTATAGACATTTTCCAGACAGTAAATGTTTGCTCTTTAACACAATTTCTTTTCTACCTTATTATAATGGTAGTAGTGGCAATAATCAGAATCGTAAACCGCAACAACAGTGGGCAAGTGCTTTAGGTAGTTTCTGGTCACTACACATAAATTATGACTAAGATAACGTTACATAACAGGTAGTGCACTCTTGGGCTTCGTAGTAGCTGGTTTAACCAACTTCATTATGCCACAATGTACAGTATATCACGACATATCGGCTCTCGGATTTATAGAGACATCTGTACTGTACTACGATATTGCAGATGTAATCTTGCCCGGCTTAATTGCTCTAATCCCGGTCTATGGGGTGCAGGCACGTACACAAACATCTATGTCCGTTTTTTTATTTGTCACTTGGTGCGTATTTAGAAACGTACTAGGTTATTATAAATGGGAAGGAATTTTGTCTTATTTCTTAAAACTACCAATATGGTAAGTGAGCGATTTTCTGGCAGCCAGCCAGTATTTCCAGGCAAATACGACCTTCAAATCATGAAATCTAAATGCCGTTATTCCGTTCAAGCACAGGGGCGACACTCTACAAATGACAGCTCGAGCACTGACGAATGTCAGCCATACTGACGTAAGCCTGAGGTTGACAACGAAATGATAATATAGGTCGCGTCAGACAAATCTATCATAAATATAATGAAATTATATTGTCAATTATGTCAAAGCACGAACCGACCAGCGACCAGCCCCGTGAACTAAAGTCCTGGCTGGAAAAATCCTCCGCATTCGCCCAGCCACGCACACCTAGCCGCTAGCTGTCATTCGTGTAAATCGGTGGAATGGCGATTCTTTATGTTAGTAATTTATTTATTTATTTAAATGAACAAAAACACATTACTTCTTATCAAATCACAAACTGTTACTACAAATTTTTGATCTAGATCCCAACGTAACAAATACGTGCACACTATAAAACACAATACTATTCTAGACATACATAATAGCTCAACATTCACTACAATTTATACACAATACATTAGGACGCTACGTGTGTTACTCAAAATACTCTAAGGTGAGCATGCTATGGAGGACGTCTTTTACAATTTTATTGTATGATTTACTGTTATGATTAAAAATGTCCAACGTTTTATTATCTTTAGCAAAATTGTTATATTGACGGGCTATACGTCGTGTTAATGGTTTAAAGTAAGAAATATTATTTTTATAAACTTGTAAGGCGAATAAGTTTGTACGACTAGCTCTACGTGCACTGAATTTAATGTTAAAACTAATTTGTGACAGTAGCTCCGGTGAATCAATAATGTAGTTTATAATTTTGTAGAAATACGATAGGTCGAAAAATATGCGACGGCTTTGTACTTTGAAATAAATTAGTCTGTCATGGTAATTTAAATCAGACCGACCGGGGAAGTGACGATAACAAAGGATTTTGAAATGTTTTTTTCTGAACGTGCTCAATATTTTCTACGTGTGCTTTGTAATTCGGGAACCATACAGGACTTCCATAGTCTAAAATAGTCCTTACCAGAGCAGAGAATAAGTATAAGGTGCTGCTAGGTTTTTTAAAGTCTTTGGTTGCTCTTAAAACAAATCCTAGAAGTTGATTTGCTTTGCAAATAATATGATCATAATGGGCCCGAAATGAAAGTTTGTCGTCAAAAAGGATACCTAAATCTTTGGTTACTTCTACGCGGTTAATTGTTTGACCATCAATGTTATATTGCCATATAATTTTGTTCCGTTATTTAGTAAACGATATAACTGAGCATTTATTTATGTTCAAACACATACGATTTGCGCTGCACCAATCTGATATTACATCAATATCTTGTAATAAAAGTAAATACTTTTAAATCGTAATAAAGTAAATACTTTTAAATCGTCAGCGTACAAGAGGCAATTACAAGAAAGTCTTAGAATTAAGTCATTAATAAAAATAATAAAGAAGAGAGGCCCTAGGCCTAGGTAGGAGCCTTGAGGTACCCCCGATGTGACAGTAGTAGGTGAGGAGAAAAGTCCTTTAGCGCGACCGATTGATTCCTGTTATTAAGGTATGAGCATACCCATCTGTATAAGTTTCCGTGTATACCATAAGATGCTAGTTTACGACAAAGCAGTTGATGGATGACCTTGTCGAAGGCCTTAGAAAAGTCTGTGTATCTATAGTGTCCACTTGACCATCAACAGAAAAAGCTTGGCAGAGATAATTTTTGTACTCTAACAAATTTGTGACTGTCGAGCGACTCTTAACAAAACCGTGTTGCTGTGTGAAAGAAGTGGTTTCATATGACTATAACTGTGATTATAAACTAAGGATTCGAATACGAGGGCGGCACTGAAAATTTCGGGAATCAAGGAAGTGACACAACATTACTATTTAAAAATGTATTTATTGCTTTTCGAAGTATTCTCCGCGAAATTTGACACATTTTTCCATACGATGGAACCAATCATTGAAGCAACCATTCCATTCGGAAGTTGGGGTCTCCAAAATGGCCGTTTTGTAGGCGTCCACAGCTTCTTCAGGTGATGAAAATCTCTGACCACGCAATTTATTCTTTATTTTAGGGAAAGTATAGAAATCATTAGGGCTTAGGTCGGGGCTGTACGGCGTATGGTCTAATAATTCTATGATTTCTTGCTCTAAAAACTCTTTTGTTCCGTGCGCGGTGTGAGAACTCGCATTGTCGTGATGGAGGATGATGCGGCGGTTGCAGTTCTCGTTACGGAGTTCAGAAACGACCTGTGGCAAACAAATGTTAGCATACCATTCTGCATTAACCGTTCTTTGTCCCTCAAGAGGAATAGTCGCAACATGGCCGGTTTTGGAGACAAACGTGGCCACCTTTTTTTTTGCAACACTCCGTGAACGAAAAATTTTTGTTGGCTTTAACTCATTTTCGAACACCCAAACTCGTGACTGGTTTTTTGTTTCGGGTTCGTACGCGTATATCCAGGATTCGTCACCTGATACGATGTTGTATACAGCATTTGAGGATCCTGCGTGGAATCTTTCGAGAGTTCTGAGGCACCAAGTAACGCGAGCCGCTTTTTGCTCTTCACAGAGCAAATGCGGTATCCATCCGGAAAACAACTTTTTTACACCTAATTGTTCATGCAAGATTATTTGTATTTGACTCATGCCAATGTCTAAAGTTGCCTGAATTTCGCGGTATGTCACATGTCGATCTTCCTCAATCAGCTTACGCACAGCATCAACGTTTTCTTGGGTGACTGCAGTTTTTGGACGACCTTGACGGGGATCATCACTGAGCTTGACACGTCCACGTTGAAATTCAGCAAACCAGCGATAAATTGTGGTTTTGGATGGGGCTTCATCACCAAATGCAGAAATCATCCGGTCAACACACTGTTTTTGTGTTAAACCACTTCGTTTTTGTGTTAAACCACTTCGAAAGTCATAATAAATCATCGCTCTAGAATTTTCTCGAGTCAATTCCATTTTCTCAACGACTAAAAAAGTTTGACATGACCTTGTGACAAGAACGAGAATCTTTTTTTAAATAAATAAACGGTATTCGATTTTTAAAACCAAGGAGTTTTAAATTAAAAAGATTTTAATATGACAGGAACAGTGGAAATATTCCATTCCCGATACTTTTAGTGCAGCCCTCGTATTTTTGCAAAACGTAAGTATGCTTAATTTCTGCTCGATTGATATATGAGACAATGTGTTAGGAAAACACTTGCTTTCATAATCTGAAGTAATATATTATATTCTTTGGTTCTCGGCATTTCTGGGCCTTTAGTCAAGATGCATTCGATAATATCGACGGTGAACTTCGAAATCAAAAATGTATGGGATGTTCGAATTCATCGTTATGTGACATGTCGCTTGCGATGCGTTATGTCAAATCCCATACATTTTGTTTTCGAACTTTGCCGTCGAAATTATCGAATGCATCTTGAGTCGACGGTGGGCCTCTGCCCAGGGTACAATTAAATCCAAACGTAGAGACAATAGCGTACTATAACGCTACCAATTTAGTTAATAGAATCAGGCGTTACAGATGCCGGTTGCAAAACTTGTTAAGTTTTGCAAATCAGGCATGCTGTTAGTTTTCGAAAGGCTGGTGGAGAATCAGATGATGATGAAGGCTATAAATGTAGGTTAAGCTGCCTGTTGTCATGCTGTCTTATTCTCAGATTTTAATGCCGGGCCACGGCAATCAAATTAAAGAAGACATCGATGTAAAATAAATCAAAACTATGATTTTTCTACCAAACACTTTAAACGAGCATTTCTCGTTGTATATAAATAAATTACATATTATATAATCAGAAATATACTTAAATGTTTTTGTATTTGATGTCATATAGCAAAAAGCTTTAAAACATTTTTTAATATATTCCTAATATAATTTTATATATTTTTCACATTGCTGCTTTAATATTGTTGAATATATAATGGATTAAACTCTATATTTTTATTTGACTATGGAAAATAGTACCAGGACAAGTTTCAGTAATATGTTACTTTGCGTAGATAAATTTTGGCTTCTAAATTTGGAATTTCCACGACTCTACATTGTAAGTCTACGTTCCAGAACATCGGCGGCTCCTCATTATACCGTCTCGGCTTCCGTGACTACTACAGCCTGCAGCGATAGCCTCATTACTAATGACTACACAATCGATTGAAAATTGAATAGGTCCGAGTAACTGTGTTGTGTTATTGGGGTTAATTGGCCACTATAGGTCTTTTATTTCACGCCTCCGGTGTCGTGGTCCAGTGGTTTAGAGCTCGACTTTCGACTCCGGAGGTCATGGGTTCGATCCCCGCGTTGGAACAACTAAAAATATTGTTTTCAGGTGATCACCTGATTGTCTGACAAAAAAGATGATCTATGCGTCGGATGGGCATGTTAAAAATCGGTCCTGCGCCTGATATCTCGCCAGTCTTGTCGGTCATCGAAGAGAGAGTTGTCTTGTGTATTGCGCACACACTTGGGCACTATAAAGAACTTCTGCGTAGCTGGTCTGGTTTCAATGATACTGGTTGCCTCCACTAAAATTGGTCTGGCGGAGCTATATTAGGTATTTTTAACCCACGACGAAAACAGAGGGGAGTCATAAGTTTGACTTGTCTGTCTGTGTGTGTCTGTCCGTGGCATCCCTGCAATTTTCCCCTGCCTTACGGATTGCGGACAATATTATAGTCCCAGCCTTAGGGTCAGTTCATACCGCGACGATACGTGGCACTACGCGGCGCTGCATTTTTAAGATAGCTATTAAAAATTTAACTTTATTCACTATACTTACTTAAATATTTTATGACGTTTTATATGACATCAGTCCTGCACAGGAGCTGTCCAGCGCGGTGAAATTTGACATTCGAACTCTTACAATGAAACGTGTATCGTTTTTTGTAATGAATAAAGTTCAATTTAAAATAGCTTTCTTAAAAGTGCAACGCCACGTCCCGCATTGTTTTTTGAATTGACTCTTAGTATTGAAGTTCTGTCCCGTTAAACCCTATAATATACACTTGGTCTTTCCGACGCCAGATAGTAAAAGAGTCAAACACCCCGAAGGCCCGTCACTTGTGTTAATGGTCGTAATTTCCGAGCGATCGCTCGACAAACAAAAACAATTTGTTTGACAGTCCCCAGGTGAAGTTTATTCAACAAGTTTGAACCCCGACGGATAGACAGTTTGAATTATAAATTATATATGTATATAGATATTTGGATTACATAATATGTACTCGTAAACGTCATTGTCGTGCAGTAATCGAGGTGATAATGATGAATGAAAATTTGGTGGTGGTGGTGGGGAAAGGTGAAATAATGAATTATAGCTAAGAACACTCTCGATTATGTCAGCTTACAAACAAAAAAATCTAGATCAAAATCAGACACACACAGACACTTCAAACTTATAACACCCCTGTTGTCGTCGGGGGTATTAACCTCCGACACTGTGAAAGATTTTCAAGTGTCGGAGGTTTCAATTTGCAAGTAATACAGCTAACAAACCATCAATAATGCGAGATTCGTATAATAAGTAATATTGAATATGCCGTACACGAACCACAAGGAATTTCGACTTGCAAGAATCCGCTCACCAACGGGGTAGGTCACGTACCTACCCCATTGGTGAGCTGCGTTTCATCAACCCTATATCGAAAAGGTTAAGATGGGTAGATACCACAGGCGAGGCGTGCATTCAAGCCGGCTTCCCTTATGAATATTACTTATCGACGACCTCTGTGGTTCAGTGGTTGAGCGTGTTGGTGCTCACCGACTTGAGCACCAACACGCTCAACCACTGGGTCTCGGTTTCGAATCCCGCCGAAGGAACAAAAAGTTTTCTTGTGTTCCTGGGTCATGGATGTGTATTAAATATGTGTATAATATAATTAAAATCTTAAATATATGTATAGTATAAAAACTATTAAATATATTTCCGTTGTCTGGTACCGGTAACACAAGTTCTTCGAGAACTTACCACGGGTGCAGAGTGACGTGGTGTGAAGAGTCCATACATATTATTATTATCTATAAAATACATTAATTTTTAAGGTACGGTACTACACTGAAACAATAAGCACACGATTGTAAACTTATGGTTGAAGGTTTTTGAAGGTTGAAGGTACAGGAGGAGGTTATCAATTCGTGTGTATGTTTTTTTGTGTGTATGTTACGCGACTAGTCCGCCGTTTGTGGACCGATATTCGAAATTCTTTTTTTATTTTAAAGGGTTGACTCCCAAGTTGGTCCCATTGCCACCAAATGGTAGACCTGGTGATGGGATTAGGAATCGAGAGAAGTCCTCAAAATTTATACCCATAGTGATTGTGACTTTTTTTTTAGTAATTTGAGCATATGCTACCAAAAAGTTAAATGTTGTGCCAAGGTATACCCTGGATCCAAAATTGTGAACGGTACAACTCAGTCTATGAAGATTGGAAACGTTTGGAAATTTCAGGATTGTACCGACTTTAAAAATAAGAAGATTGAGTAGAGAAATAGTTAAATTTTAGTAGAATTTAAAAGGGGAACTATGTAATATATATAAATATATATAAATAATAAATAAAAGTATATATAAATGTTTAATATGATTTAATTATTATTATTTGGTTCTGAGATTAAATTATTTTGTTTTCATATGAAATAACGTTTAGAGTGTCATGTTTAATTTGTTTAAAAAATATATAATATAGTATTCAGTATCGTCAATTGATTTGGATGGACGCCGTGATTTTCACTACTAGCGAAAGAGACGGCCATTGAGACATATGTTATAATAATTTAATGAGAATAAATCTTGTGCTGTACATCATTGATTGGAGTTTGAATAACTGGACATGAATACCGATTGTAGATAGGAATCTACACAATGCACCCAAAATATTGCGCTAAAAATCCCGTTCGGTCAAAATGTAGCTAAATATCATGTAGCCCATCTTACGTGACATTATATACTTTAATAAAATAATAAAATGTAATGCATAAAGGAAATAAATGAAGAGTAATATCGTGCATTAGCTGTACAAGAGAAGGGTTTTACCCTTAGTGCTGAATTAGCGGGAGTTAAGCAGAGCCGTAGACGCGAGAGAGGATCGGAATTTATCAAATTCAGTGGAATATTTCAGTGAAACCACTGAGCGCAACGTTGCGGTCAAAGCCATACACTCGTTTCGGCGCATCATTGGTAGATGTGAGAATATATTTGCAAAACCAATGACAGATACTTTATAAGTTTAGACACATGATTTCCTGCTTATGTGAAGACGTCAAGACAACTTGTTAACCGGTTTGGAGGCCGATTACTCGAAAATGGTTCACTTTATAAAAAAGTCGTGTAGAATCCTTCCTTGAAAAGTACTCTTCAAATTTCGAGGATACCTTAACAATGGGGTAAATTGAGAAATAAATTTTTTTTCCCACTTCAAATGTGTTGTCGACCCTTAAAATATTATTTTATTTTATTTTATCTGTAATTGTACGCAATCTGTAAATGTACTGAATTTCATTAGTTTATATTCATAATTACAGAAGTTAGTAGGGGCGGACAGACAGACGGAGAGACGGACAGATGGACGGGCACAGCGAAACTATAAGGGTTCCTAGTAGTACTAGAGACCCTAAAAGAGTAATGGCAAAAAAAAACGCTAATATCTGCCCAAAAACTGATTGTACGGCACGATTCATCAATTCATGTTATGTTATGTTGATCTATTTTAATCAATAAAATCCAAAGTTTATCTTCTGGGCGATTATTGAATACTAAAATTGATGCAATAAAAGGATACAATTCTTGAGTTTCGATTGTCATCGAGTTTACAATAGTAAAGTGATGCAGAGCCAAGTTATAAATACGGCTGTAAAAATACATTCCTCTGCCAAGCTCAGTACCCTGGCTCCAGGGAATTGTTTTACTGTTTTCAAGGTTTATTGTAACTATATTAGTAAAGTCTTGGAAACATATCAAAAGTGCAAGATTTGAAAAATAATTATTCGACGTTTTACGTTTACTTACAAAAAAAAGTAAATTGTAAAAAAAATTCAAGTACAGCGCGAATTTTTATTTGTTTCTTTTATTTTACCAATCCCATTGCAAAATTCGTCTTGTAAGTATAATATAATACCTATACTTTTTTCAATAACCAACAAAAATACAAAACAATTTTGATACCTACTCAACGTAACATTTTCTACCAATATTCGTAATAAAAATGCTCTGAAAGTTTCGATATTGACTGTGAAAATGTTATTGTGATATAGTAAAACCTCCACATTACCCTAAGGCTTCATAACCCTGGATATGCGGGTCACTCGGCAGGGGAGATGTTTATCGCAAGTTTGTCGGAAACTTTACACGTTTATAACCAGCTACTGCTGAAGTTGACTTGTGCATTCATTATCAGATTATAATTATGGGCGCGTTTACAAAATGTGTTGATTTACAGCGGCCTAGTACGGACTACGGACTGACATTTCTTTAGAAATGTTTTCTGCATAAATCCAGACAGCGACCAAATAAAATAAGCCTTATTTTATATTATGATTCATGCATAAAAGCAAAACAGGTGAAAAGTTTGAGTACGTTATTAGGCAAAAAAAAGGTAATTATATCCGCTATTTGCGGGCATTATTAAACGAACAAAGAAACTTAGCTAGATAAGAGTAGAACACTGATCCTAAACACGACCACTTTTGTAAATTTGAATTGAAAAAGCGTAACAGGTAAGTATTTTAAAGTGTGCGGTCTATAATCTATTCACGTACCACCATCACGACATATATAATTGGCATCTCTCTATGACGCGGACGTATGTATAGGTACACGGAAGATGGATATACGAGTAGGTACATACATTTATGTTTCCCTGGTTGCCATGCAGTTATAGCAGAATAAATATTTTATCTTTAATTAGTGAATTAGCTAACAAAAATTATGACCAACCCACATTTGCTCCGAGAAAAACTTTTAATTAAAACTATTGGCGGATTTGAAATAAATTGTGGAAGTATAATTGTATATCAAGGGAACCGTTGGTTCAATAAACGTTACATTACAGGACAATCATTTCAGGGAAATTGCACATGCTTACTGACCTTGCCGCTGCTCGTCAAATGCATGCTGCATATTTATTTCTTCAACCACATGAATATGCACACAATGATTTAGGCTTAGCCACGAATCGCGTATACAATATAAGCAACGCGAGGATACGCGCGCATTGAGTATATGCGTACATGCGCACGCGACTGAGGTTTGCGACTGACTGCGGGGTGCGGGCGGCCGGTGCTTAAAAAGTCGTTATTGAGGGTAGATGAAAATAAAATGTAAATCGATCACGGCTCAATCCAACTGCCACAAAATATATGATTAGAATTCTGGACTAAACAATATCATACCTGACTACTTCTGTTTCCCTGGTATGAACTATGAAGACATTGCATTGTTTGGAATATCATTGATCTGCCTTTTTCTAGTTATCTATTTGCCAAAATAGCATTGTAACCGAAGTTGTTACGAACCATTACTTCCAATCTACTCAGCATTAAACGTCAATTTAGCCTTGAAGAGTTTAAGTACACCGCTTACTTACAAACACATAAACTTACCCTTCCTAATAACATTAGGCGCGTATGCGGCGTATGTGGCATATGTTTTATGCCGCATAAAACGTCTAGTGGGGTTCGCTCTTAAATACATATAAACTTTATTTTCAACACTTTTCGGGAATACTTATATGTTTACGATAATAAGGTGCTATACCCAACACATAAGAACGAATATCGCTTGACGATTCGGGCTTTTTATATTCAGCTTCATAAAATTGCCCTTATTTATAAATATTATCATAGTGACGTTATGTTAATACTTATTATGTTTAACTGCACGTTTGTAAATATTTACGATAGCACCTAGGATTATGCCTGTCTAAGCGTAGTCACGCATAGTCATAGTGGTCTGTAGACTGTACCTAGGTAGGCAGGCCTAGGTATGTAGTAGTTAGGTAGGTACTAAGGTACCTTATATTATTTTGAAAAATTGTTAAAATGGATGCTTTTGTATTAATTAAAAACAGGGAAACATAGATAATGACTCGTTTTATATTCACACACATCTTTAATATAGTTTCAAAATCTATTCTATAAATCTAATATTGAACGGATAAAAACTACTGAACGGATTTCGATGAAGATTGGTATTGTAGTAGTTTAAACTCTGGATTAATACATGAACTAGTTTTTATCCCGAAAAAGTAAAGTGTTCTCGTGTTATACTGTATTTTCGCGGGCGGAGCCGCGGGCAAAGGCTAGTCTCCCATAAGGATCAAGTGCCCCTCTCCTCCAGAAATATGTCATCGCTCGAGTATCTTGTTAGTGACAAACGTGGTGAAGTGAACATTAAACAATATCCTGCAGGGTGTATCCGATATTTATTATTAGTGTTGATTATAACACTGTTAAAGTGATAAGTGTTAATTGGTGGTAAAATATTAATACGATAATATGAGGTCATGACTCATGAAATTGGCGTTTTGCAAAAGAGGAACATAAAGTCGATTTTTTTAAAACATAATATATTTATTTAATCAAAGTATATACCATTGCTATTAATGCACTTTTGCCATCTCATAGGTAGCTAATTGATTCCTTTACTAAAAAAACCATTCGGACAGAAATCAATAAGATATTTGAAGGGGCTTGGGACTGCCCCATCGGAGTTGAATTTTTTCCCTTGCATGAAGTTATCCAAATTTCGAAAAAAATGATAACCTGTTGGAGGAAGGTCCGGGGAGTACGGTGGATGTCTTAGACATTCCAATTGAAGCTCCTCAAATTTGGTAGCCGTCTGTTATGCAGTATGTGGTCTAGCGTTGTCCTGAAGCAGCAGTAGCCTAGAGCGAATGACCAACCTCAGTTGTTTAGCAGCTAGCTTTTCCATCATGATTTGCAGTTGCTAGCAATAGATCGGAAAGATGAAACTACAAATTGAGCACGTAACCAATCAAATTTTTCTTTTAACAACTAATTTTACCAAGGTGATATTTTACATGAAAGATAATGTGTTTTAATTACAAGCGTGATTTACCAAATATTCACAACACAGATATACGAAACTACTCACCTGGACACGGGGTTAAAATATAATTATTATAACGACTACATCTTGAGTCTATAGAAAATTTTATTGAAAAAAGAAACGTCATTCGAAGAAGTGCCATATATTGCCTCCTCCGTCGTCTTTTTTAAACTTTTGACAACTATGAGACTAAAGCGTAAAGAGAAAAAATCCAGAAACCAAAATAAAAAGATATTATATTAATAATCAATATATTATGTAATATAATGATGAAATTCTACTGTATTTTCATTATTAATCAAAATTAACTTATTATTTTTTAGGATTTAAGAAGGAAGTAAAATCGATCTATGAATCAAATATTAAAGCAAGGTTAACGCCGTTAGGACGTGCGCCGATAGATGGCGCTAAAGCCTCTAAATGACAAATAATTAAGCAAACAAATCATAGATGACGGTGATTTTACAGAAAGGAAATGTAACTACGTTACAAATTCATGAGGTAGGTAATTACCTTTCAAGCTTTTTGACCTTCCCAATTTGCTTCAAGTGGATTAAAATAGTTTTATCACTAATACCGCAGCCTGCAGCTGACTCGGTGGTGGTTTGCGATGGATCCGCTTCCACAATAGCCTTCAATTCTTTATTATAAACTTTGGTCTCCAGCCGTCCACGGGGCTTGTTCTGCAGGTCGAAATTTCCAGAACGAAAACGTTGGAACCAAAAACGCACTGTGTTTTCTTTTGCAACACCGCCGCCATACACATCATTAATTCTTCCGTTTCTGCAGCACTGGTGCCACGGTGGAACTCGTACTCGAAAATAATATGATATTTCAAGTTTTCCATTTTGTAAGCAGAGTGACGCAAAGAAAAAACTAAAAGAGAAAAAAACAAATGAATTACGGTTTTCGAAACACAAATGCATGAGTTAGCGGTATAAATTTGAAATTGGAATTCCTAACCAAAGAAGATATATTTGAGATCAAAGTGGAAAAGTACAACAAAAGGTCAATTTCTTATGTAAGGACCTAATATTAGGTCTTTACCTATGAAATTGCCGTTTTGTATGAAAAAATTTAAACTAATTTTTTTCATGTATTTTTTATTTGTATTAATCGAAGTAATCACCCATGCAATCAATGAATCTTTGCTAACGAAGTGGCAGTTTATTGATGCCCTTCTTAAAGAAATCAGCTGGATGGGAGACAACAAATTCTTCAAAGGCATTTTGTACTGCCTCTCGGGTATTGAATTTTTTTCCCACCAAGAAGTTATCCAAATTCTGGAAAAAGTAGTAGAAAGAAAGTCTGGGGGCGCAAGGTCTGGTGAGTAGGGCGGATGACGGAGAGCTTCCAACCGCAGTTCTTGGAACTTGGAGACCGTCTGCTGTGCAGTATGAGGTCGCGCGTTGTCGTGCAGGAGCAGCGGAGACGAGCGATTGACCAATGCTGGTTGGAGATGTGCCAGGTTCTCCGTCATTGTGTTCAGTTCGTCACAGTACACATCTGCAGTAATGCTCACCCCGTTTGGTAAGAAGCTGTGATGAATCACACCGGCGCTAGACCACCAAACAGTGACCATCACTTTTCTAGGGGTAAGTGAAAACTTACCCCTAGAAAAGAAACGAGTAGTAAAAGAGAAACGAAACGTTTAGGGCATTGTTTAGGTGCTGAACCACGATCCAACTAACTTGCTGAGCGCTTGCGGTTATCAAACAGAATCCATTTTTCATCGCAGGTAACAATGCGGTTCAAAATTCCTTCATTTGTGTGTCTGTTGAGCAGTGCAAGGCACGTCTCGACGCGTACTTCACGCTGGCGATCATTGAGTTCGTGGGGTACCCATTTGTCAAGCTTTTTTACCTTGCCAATTTGACGCAAATGGACCAATATTGTTTTGACGCTAACGTCGAAAGCTGCTGCTAATTCAGCCGTAGATTATGTATCATCAGCTTCCACAATCGCCTTTAATTCGTCATTGTTGACAAAGTCTTCGGACGACCGCGAGGTTCATTTTTCAGGTCGAAATTTCCAGAACGGAAGCGAGCAAACCAATAACAGTTGGTGTGTTGGTTTGTAGTGTTAGCTCCGTAAACGTCGTTGATGTTGCGTGCCGCTTGTGCCGCGTTGCTACCACGACGGTACTCATATTCCATAATTACTCGAATTTTTAACGTATCCGTGATGACGAAAAAGATTGAAATGCGATGAAAATGTAACACTAATCAATAAACAAATGACTACTTTTGGAAAAAGAATTCCATGTTTTTAAAATAAAATTAATTTGAAATTAGAATTCTTAGCCAAACAAAAATTATTTTGATTTGAAATGGCCAGTACTGTAGAACGGCAATTTCATAGGTAAAGACTCATTATATATCTGTACAGTAATTATAAATATAACTCAGAAAACTAAAATAAATCAGTGATTGTCTCTGAAAGTTTTGGTTAATGAATATATTGTATTAACTATATTATCTGTGTTATTTTTCTTTATACATATACAATATGTAATCCAGTTATAGAAACTCCATCCAGGGCCGGATCCAGCATATGGCTTTTGGGCTTCAGTCCAGGACCCTGTGGATTCAAGGTTCCAGCTAGGTAAGTCCATTGTTATAGTCAATAATATAATGTGAAAATTATCCACTACTTATTAATTTTAAACACTTAAACAGATTATATTTTGCTGTCTTATTTTTTTCCTATACTTCGAGTAATTAGGTGGGCCCCTAAGTAGTAATAGCCCAGGGTCTTACGGTCCGGCCCTGAGTCGATCGACAAAATCATACACAAAACTTCCCCACAAGTCAAACACAAGTCCACAACAGAAAATAATATGAAACCCATCACTGTCAAAGGTCTTCCCCTGTGTACATAATATGCGAGTCACGCGCCACATGATTCTACTCACGTCTCGGGTAATCAGTGGTCGCCCGGATTACTCACATCAGGATTTCTCAACCAGAGGCACACCACCCACGTAGAGATGTCAAAGGGGCAAAAACAAATTTATCATAGTATTTTTTATCATTATTATTAGGGTCAATTCATAAAGAAACGAAACGATACGTGGTATGGCGCTGCATTTTTAAGAAAGTTATTCAAAATTGAACTTTATTAATTCCACAAGAAGATAGACGTTTCATTGTAAAAATTCGAATGTCATGTTGCACCGCGCTGTACAGCACATGTGCATGTCATATTATGAAAGGTGTATCTTTTTGTGTAGAGAAAAAAAATTCAATTTTGAATACGTATATCTTTAAAATGCAGAGCCACGTTGCGTCCCTTAATCCTTAATCGTCGCCTCGTCAGTCGCCATAAGACAAGTTTCGAAAAGTTACAATATTTATTTATTTTAATACAAAAAGAGATAAGTAAATAAATATCGATAGTAAAAATGCTTTTTAACCGACTTTTTGCAATAAAAATATCACAGAGGGGCCATAAATGTATTATTTATAATCCGAGAGGGGGGGGGTCCATGAAAATAGGTTGAGAAACCCTGACTTATATTAAGAAACTTATAGGGAATTAACCCTTTTACTTTAATCTTCTATCTTACGGTCTATCTTACGGGGTTTATCTATTGATACGAGAGTTTGATAAACAGAATTACGTTTTACTTATGATATTACGTTGGTGCAGTGAATGAAAGATTAAATGCACACTTTTGAGAGATATTCAGGGGAGGTGGGGCAATTATCGTAATTATTTCTATTAAATTTGCAGTACGGTTCCAGTGTCGGCGCATGCATGATCCATAGCTCTTGCCAAAGAATATACATTACTAACGCAATGAACTGTTATTCAATAGACTTACACGAATGACAGCTCGCAGCTATATGTGCCTGGCAAGACGCATGACGTGTGCTCCGCGAATAATAATATTCTATGTGCGTGTGTGTGCACTGTGGTATGTGCGACAGCACGCGCTGTCTGGATCCCAACTGCGAATTGGATAAAAATAATAACACAATTGCCACCTGATTTTGGATCTTATATGCAAACTGTAACTGCTGATACGAACCTCTGTCTCTTTTCAAAAGTCAATGTGCATTTTTTATGGTCGGATACTGTGTGCTGATGTGTGCGAGTTTTTGTCACTACTCGCCTTCGAATTAGTCGCCATTCTTAGCCACTAGGGGCGTTGTTTGGATGTCATACAAATTGTAGTTAACTTCTTCACGGCGAGCAGTGGCAAAAACTCGAACACAGCAACACTGTGAGAGCTTTGCTGCCTGGGTTATTAAAAGCTATAATAAGCACTATGCAGGGTATAGTAAAATCAAAAGGAGCGTGTTCAGTTTTCGATTCTGTTCCAGAAACATGTAGGTATAACGTGACCTTAAATTGTAACCAGATTATCCTATGAAACAAATCACTTCGGTTGATAACCACGCGGCCGATAATGCGCGGCGGTCACGTGACCTTCAAATCTGTCGCTGTAGGAAATGCTAATCATGTTATTTTTCCCAAAATTACGAATATTTTTATGAATGCATATCTTCATTACTTACGCTATATTGAAGCCTAATGTTGGATTAGAAAATTCGGATAAAATACATCCTGTATTTAGGACCCAGCATTCTAGCATTCAATAAATACAAATAAAGCTGTTAAAAGATAGTTTGAAAGAGGTCCTAAGGGGATTCAAATCGGCCAATCACGTGCGAGTATGGCCGACAGACTGGAAGGCGCTGTGAGAGAGTGACGTAGGGACTTGCCGATTGGACCTCTCGCGCGCAAGACGTTTTTTAGCTCATGCCGAATTCTTAGTGAACGCGAACTCGTGCTACGCCGAAAACGAAAAAATTCGCCAGCGAACCGCGATTAATCTATCGATAATCTCCGCTCAGCTGTGTAGTGAGAAGAAACCTCCGCCCAGATCCAGAACCACCAGCTCAGCACAAAGGTCAGTCCCAGTTGTCTACAGCTCACCTTAACCTACATACCTACCTGAGCTCAAAGTCGCGTCTGTAGATCCTAGCACTTACACTATTATTGAATAACATTAAAAAGTAAAAATTCGCAGATTTCGTGCCTCTCATGACTATCGAGTACATTGGTAATTAATCTACGGAACTCGAAAAAATACAGTCTCTGAGCGCCGAGAAAGTCGGGATAAGGAAAAGGTTACAAAATTAAACTACAACATTATTTTATTCTTAGACTAGCTTTTGCCCGTGACTTCGTACGCGTAGATGTTGCGGTGACTAATTTCCTATTATTTTTAGAAAGAGACTTTAATTATGCTAAAAATAAATTAAATGGTAAATGCTTTAACATTATTAGAGTGTATTATGCTATTGAAGGACCTCTTTATATACAACATTAACTGTATTGCCGTGTGGAGCAAGGATCACCAGACTGCTAGCCGAACTTACTCTGGAACACGCAACAGTTCTCTCTTAGGTCAATCCCAGCTACTTTCAATGGCTGTCCCTGAGCTTTATTGACGGCGAAGCATACTTTTAGAGGAAACTGCAGTCTTTTAAATACAAATGGATACTCTGATGGGATCATTGGTATTTTAGGTATGAACAGTTTCCCCTTGAGCACATCTAGTGAATACAGTAGCCTTGAAATTGTTGCGATGAAGACTTTTATCTGGAGTCTGGTGCCATTGCACAATTTTGGTGGCTTAATATTTCTTAATAACATAACTTCAACTTCGGTCGCATAACTGGTGCTCCAATATTTGTACTTAAAACACGACTTTACCTCATGCGGTCGTGTGCCCCCTGGCCTGGGTACTACGGGTATCAAAATAAAGAGCTTGAAGAGCATTCCAAAAATATACAACAAACATAGTAAAATGGTCAAGCATGAGTCTAGACTCTGAAAAAATAAATTCATACCCCTGTTCACCCCTTTAGGTGCCGAATGTCGAAAAATCCTGAAATACTTGTTTACTTATTTTCTTTTAAGACTACATTTACAAAGTTCCAAGCCGCAATGCTCATTTAATATTTTTTCTCCATACAAAGTTTAATACACCTTTTTACCAATTAATAGATCGAATTTTAGAAAATATAGTATTAGATTTAGTGGATCGTGGCAATGTCACGAAATTTCAAACAGACCTTACCACATAAAAAGTTACAAATGTTGATACCCTTCTTTACCCCTTTAGGTAGTTTTGCAAAATACCTTCTTAGTGGACCGTCCGTAAGTAAATACGTCACAAAATAAAGCCACGGTCCAAATATTACGTTTCTAGCTTCAGCAGTTTTGCCTCGGCGTTGTTGAATCAGTCAGTCGGGACAATTATGTTACTTTATATAATAGAAGAGTACCTAGGTATCCAAGCTTCGCTCGGAGCTCTAGTAGATAAAAAAAAGAGTAACAAAAATATTTTCCGGGGTTCGAACCCATTCCGAATTACCGAACAACGCGAAAATTACCGAGCTGCCAATACGGCTGACATTATACTGTCGAAATTATTGATATACTAGCTATTGCCCGCGGCTTCACCCGCGTAAATAGACTATCCCACGGGAACACTGTACTTTTTCGGGATAAAAAGTATCATATGTTTTAATCTAGATCCTAAACTACTACCATACAAAATTTCTTCGAAATCCGTTCAGTAGTTTATGCGTGAAAGACTAACAAACATCCATCCATACATTCATTCATCCTCACAAACTTTCACATTTATAATATTAGTAGGATTGTTGCACGCCGAAAGAAAAAACATATATACCTAACTTAAAATGCGCAGTTTCCCAATGATATAACCTACTTAGACCGATTTTTATCCCCCAAAACTCCCTGCATACTAAATTTCATGTAAATACTTGCAGCCGTTGCCGAGATTACGATAATATATTATATAATATTATATATATACAAGACTGTCTCGTTTAAAGTATTGAGAGTACTTATGAGACCGCACTTTGCTGGGAGTTTTAGTAGAACTATAAAATAATTAAAAATAAATATCTATACATCTATTTTATATACATATAAATAAAATTGAAGTGTTTGTTTGTAATTTGAAATTAACAGTTTTTCGCTAAATGCAAATGAAATATACTGTATATACGGTACTTACAACATAATATCAAATTTAAGAAAAAAATTACTGTCCACCTGTCTGTTTGTTCCGGCTAATCTCTGAAACGGCTGAACCGATTTTCACGGCACTTTCACTGGGAGATAGGTGATGTTAGAAGGCGTAACTTAGGCTACTTTTATCTTAGGGTTCCGTTTAAAAGAATCGTTCCGTTAGTTCTGCGCAAACGAAGTTGCGGGCAAAATAGTTCCGTTAGTTCTACGCAAACGAAGTTGCGGGCCACCAGCTATTAAAAAATATAAAAGAAATAATAAGAATCACAAAAATATTTTTCTGCACGGGATTCGAACCCACTTGTCAATTCGAAACATTCTAAATGTCCAAACTACGCAAAAATTATACATGCCTAAGTACGCATACCCAGGGGCGTGCGCTCCTTGTAGGCAGAAATGCAGTGCTTTACTTGTCATTCACAGATATTTTAATAAAACGTTCGTACGTTTTAGATGACTTTAATTAATAGTAAATAAATTAATTTAAAAAATATATTAACTTAAAAACGCCTAATATTTTATAAATAGCAACTCATCTCAGGCCGTTGCGTTCTGCAGGACATATCATCGCATGTATGTGTAATTTTCATACTTCGCAAACGCACACACCCATGATATGATTATATAGCAGAAACTCCTGCGGCAGGCGATGACTCTCGGCTATACGATCGCTTCCGAAAACCGCCGAACTGGCTTGTCGGAAATTATTCGTTGCCTATAATCCGAGCAAAAATAATAGACGGGAATCTAATAAATCACGTATGCACATTATGCATTTTTGTTTAGTAAGGTTTTATTTGTTTAAATAGAAGAAACGTTTTGTGTTTCGCGGGGGCCATATTGCATATTTCATGTGATAAGCATTTTTTACAATTTAATCGCTCCAGTTTATTTATAGTTTTCTTAAAAGATTTTTCATTTTACCATTTGAAAGTGTGTACATTTAACAGTTTATTTATTTTTTTAATTAATTTATTTACTATTAATTAAAGTCAACCAAAACGTACGAACGTTTTATTAAAATATCTGTGAATGACAAGTAAAGCATTGCATTTCTGCCTACAAGGAGCGCACGCCCCTGCTTCGCCGCATACCCAGTGTCATAATCCTGTGCACGCCACTGCGCATACCAAGCTCCCACTAAGACGTCACGACTGACACGAGTCGAAATTATTGATATATATACGCACGGCGAAAGAAAAAAACACATATTGCTTAATAATAAAATAACTTGTTTTTAATATAATAAGTCTATTTATAATGTGTCTAGCGTCTTAAATTGTTTTTTAAATGCTTTTTTCGACAACAAAGGTGCGATTTTACAAACTTGTGCGATATTCTCATTAGAATAATGCCACTTGTTTATTTTTTTAGAATATATTAAATACTTATTAAAGCAAATTTTACGTAGATTCCGAATATCGACTGTTTACTGGCAATAGGTCCTAAGTCATATTCACCAACTTTTCAGGAGGGACAAAATGCGTTTTATATCAGTTTGAGGGACGTTGGGGATTGAAAAAAAAAACACGTCATTTGTTATTTAAGACTCTTTATTTATCGTAATAATTAACTTTTTGGTAACTTTAATGCAATCATCTGGGTGGTACTTAGGACTTATTGTGCGAAAATTTCGTGCACGATAGGACAAATTGAACGTAAGCAATATGTACTATCTAATACTAAAACAAAAAAATGAAAATTTCTGGTAACAAAATACCTGATAGTATTTCTTGCAATTTAAATCAACAAATTTAAAATCAACTTTACAATGACATAACTTAATAACTAAAACATTTTACTTATTTGGTGAAGGCAATAGGAACTTAAGCAGTATTGTATGGCACATTATCGTAAAACGAATGACAGTCCCTAGGGATAACTTAGGGCTTTTAAATCTTGTAGATGTTGCCATTTAGTTTTAGAAATTTTACATCTCACCCTAAACATTGGTGGGTACTCATGAATTACGTTAATTTTTTTAGGTCGGTGACGTAATTCAATCCAATCATTTGAAAAGTCTGTTTTTACTGTTATAATTCCTACAGATTGTAAAAAATTACTTTGATATCGGTGACACACGGATCGCTTACAGTTCGACCAGGTCTCAGCGAATAATACCTCAAGCATTCTGATCCCGAGTAATCTTTGAAAAATAAATATTGTAACTCTTCAGCCTCGTAACGTGATGGGGAAAGCCTGGCTTCTTTAGTCAAGGTTCCATAATCGCTCGGTAATTTTATTTCCCGGTTTTTAAGTTTCCTTTCTATGCAGGCATGTACAGAATCGACTTCCATTTGAGTATGGCCAACCTCTAAAAATTTTTGGAAGACTTTAATTCCTGTAAGCATACTGAAATTCAAGAGAGCGTTGGCCAAAATGTTATTCCTGTTCTGCGCTGTACAGCCGTCTGAGTAAATAACGATAGGTATTTTTTCTTCAGTGACACAATAATAGTGCAAGTAATCTAACAAGCAAGATACAAAAGTAGATGCCACTAATTGGTTGCATTGATCCTCAGAAAACCAATAACACTTAACATGTTTGGATACAACATTCATGATGGTTTGGTTGTGGCAAGCTAATTTGGTTTTGAAGTAGAAGGCATTAGCTAATGTGAACGGTGCTAATTTCACGGCCTGAAAATCCATCTGTATAAGAATCAGTTCACCTTTTTCTGCCTTTTCCTTATCCTGTGCTTTTTCTTGTCGCTCTCTGTTTTTTTTCTCAACATGTAAGTTGTATTCAGTATCTGGTAAATTTCCTGTTTCATGACTAGAGCATGTATTACACTTATCCTTCTTAACGCAGAATAAAGATAAGTTTTGCCTGTCAAAAAACCTCACAAAACTTCTTGAAACTGAATACTTCAAATCCTTTTTCTTCAGCATGGACTTTGTATAGCTTGTGGACGTCATTTTTTGATGAAAAAATCGGTTCCAAATAAAGTTTCGAAGAGTTTTGACGTGCATAATGGGATGGCATTTTAGGCAGTAAGTCAAAGAATAGTTTCAAACTTGTAGTGCGTTCTAGATTTGACGCACGTCTGCTGGTCTTGTGGTTAGGATCACTTGTAGTTGGGTTTGGTATGCTAAAAGTACTCTTCTTCACCCAAAGCTGCATCATTCTATATCCGATCCCCAGAGTATTTAGAAACATTTCTCTGCATACTTGTAAATTTCCTTCTTTGCATCCGTTATTTAGCCTGTATTCCAAAGTAGAACCTCGCCTGGATTCCTCATTTACAACCGTGTTTTTCTTCGTAGCAATTTGCGTGACTTGTACACATACAAAAGCCTTTCTTTCTTTCCAATCAATAGACCAGAAATGTTCAAATATTCCTTTTCTCTGTTCTTCTGTAAACTTGTCACAGTGTCTATACTTCGATTTTTTGCACACTTCACTTTTGCATGTTTCTTTCATACAACGGCCCTGCTTTGGTTTGTTTTGAACTACTTTTTCAGACTCTCGAGTAAACCCCAAGTATGGTTTTCCTTGCATTCTCAGTTTTTTATTTACGTTGCGTTTCCACTGATCTGGCTCTGCAAATCTCTTTCTTTTTCGTCCTTCGTCCATATTATGATTACTTGGATCTTCATCTATGACATGCAATGGTTGAACAGTGGTACTTGTACTTGGATTTGATGATTCGGGATGATCATTATTCTCATCGAGACATTGTGCATTTATTTGGGGGACTTCGCATTGCAAATTTTCTTGAGCGGAACTACTAGTTCCAGCATCCTGACTTTCATTGCCAGTAAGTATAGAAGGAGATGTTTCACCTACAGTGGCATCCCTGCAAACGTCGTCAAGCATAGTGTCATAGTGATCGAAAGAACTAATTTCTTGAAACGTGTTTGGAGACACGTTGAAATCTGAAACATTAAAAAATAAAATAAAAATAGTTTTGAAAGTTCTCTTGATCAAAACAATAGCAAAGACTGAACACATCAGTTTTTTAACAAACCTGGATCTTGCCAAACATTCTGTAGTTCATCACCATTGTTTTTTAATAATAAACCTTGACTTTCAAGAGCATGCTCTAAACCCAGTGATGACACGCTTGCATCATTGTGGCTTATTAATTTTAGGTCTTCAGGTAAGTTTAGATCCTCATTTTGAATATTTACTGACTTTTGGATCAAAATTTGTTGTGTTTTCAGAGAATCACCTTCTAATACCATCAGTGTAGCGGTCTCACACTCTCCGATTCCACTCTGAAATATTAAACATTATAACATAAATTAACTGTACCTAAGTTATTATGTAACTTGGGTGAAAAAACTATTAGGTACATTGCTAAAATACAGGTTAGACTAGGTACCTAACGATAGACACAGAAGAAGGTAAATACGTAGTAAGCTGTAAGATAGATTAGGCAGGTGATAGTTACCTGCTGCCTTTCATCGGGATGATTTTCTTTATTGGTCTCATTTTCTTCTGTTACCTCTGTATTTAAAACCAGAGCAACTAACTGCTTGGCGCGACCACTCCGTGACATTACTGCCTATAAGAAATTAAATTAATAAAAGAAAAATGTATTAAAAATAGACAAACTCATACATTTTCAAGATGTAATTAGTCCTATCTGATAATATTTCGTGTACAAAAGTGAATTCTAATAAGTCCTATCTTAACTTTTTTTCTATTAACGGATTTTGACATTAAAACATAAGTTATCTTACCTTTGATTTATATCCGATGAAGTGAAATACAGTTATCTAGCACTGGCATCAATCAGAATCACGTTTCGCGAACGATAAACTTAAGTTTTCTTCAAATACTCACGAGCACTTACGCACACTGCAGGAAGAACAAGTAAAAACATGAAGATAGTACTTTTTGCTTCTTACTCCAAAAGGGGCTCTGATAGGACGTTACGTTTGACGTTGATTTTAGCGCGAATTTCAAATAAACCAATACCAGCTTAGAATCTCCTCTGAATAAGGGAGTCAGATAGGATCGATTGCAGTAATATTCCCAAAACCTAAAAAAAACTGATAGGACCTATTGCCAGTAAACAGTCGATATACTAATATAAGCTAGTGCACTCATACGAATTTTCGTCGAAATCTGCATTTTAGCGCTGACCGGCAACTTAGGTCATACGTCAGATTTGAACGGGACTCCTTACTACCTAGGACATAAAAACTAACTAGTACATCACCGTTGTACGGTTCTATGCTTTACCCCCGCTAAGCGCCCTGCCACCCGGCCCGGCAGTTGGGTAATAGTACCAAAAAACAATTAAATTACGTGCAAATAATATATGTTGCTCTCTTTTTAATGTATTTAATATTGAAGGTAATGAAAAGGATGACAAATCTACAAATCTACACACTTTTATAATCCTAACAAATATCAAAAGCTATTGCCAATTATTGAAAACATAAGTGGTGTCAAATTGCTTTCATTGTTTAGTACACTTCGCGACTGGATTACAGTGTGTTGTGAAGTGCAATTTTGTTAAGAATGTTTTTGGTAAGTAGCTAATTTTATCTAAAATAAAGGTAATATCAATTTTCATCATAGTTTTGCTATTATGAACATGTATTTTATAATTTAGTTGCGTCAACCAACCCAAATAAAAACCGTTACAAAAACAGTTTTGTATTATAATAAACTATGAATATTTCTGGTAATATTTAACTTCTAATAATAGAAAATATTATTAACGATTGTTTTACTATAATAAAAGAACTAGTTAGTGTTATAAATAAATCAGAAAATTAAAAATAATAATACGATGTTAGCTAGTAACCGTTGTACGGTGTCGGGACGCCAGGCATTTTCAAAGCAAAATTGCGGCGAATATTACTAATGTACATACAACTGTGGAGTCGCCTAAAAGTTGGTTTTATTTTGTACATACAACCCACTTTTTTATTTTCGTATAAAAAACATACTAAAACATAAAAACTGTATGATAGATATAAATAAAAAAATATATACTTTTTATTTCAAATCTATAATCTAACTACTAATATTTTTATGTAAAATACTCAATAAAGTTAATTTTTATGCCTGACAAAAACATTTTAAAAAATTGACGAAAGACGACTAATATTTTTATGTAAAATGGTCAATTAACACGTTCGCGGACACTTGGACCGATTATTTAATGTCATTTTGACACTTCCTTTTTGTATGAAATGCTTTAGCCGCTCCGTCACTGGCAGAAGTTACCAAGTATTCAAATACGATCACCCTGGCTATAGCCTTCGCCTGCTATAGACGTTCTGTCATTAGTGATGGTCATAAAACATATAGAATTTGGACGTGCCGGTTATACCCTGCGCCTGCTTTTGCCGTTCTGTCACTGACAAAACTCAATATGTATACATATAGGCCGCACCTGCTATAGCCTGCGCCTGCTTTATCGGAATCATACGAACGTAAGTTATTCAAATTTATCTCAGACTGGATTGCATAATTTTGAGCATTCTGCGGGCTGGCTGAAGTTGAAACAGACTCAGTCGAAGCAGGAACATGGATGTGGACACCTAAATCTTTTAAGGTAATTGGAGATTCAACAGAAGGCACTTGTTCACCTCTCATCAGGACCGAATTTTGTATATTTTGTGTATTAGCTCGGGAGGAAATAGCAGTTAAATTAACTAACGAGTCAACCCAAGCAGGAACATGGACGTGGACACTTAAATCCTTTAAGGTAGTTGGAGTATCGACTGAAAGCACTTCTTCATGCCTAACACGTTTTAGTTGTACGCTTCACGTTATCACCGTCTTCTTCAGAGTCAGACCCGTGACTTGTTGATGTGCCGCTATCTACATTAGGTACGTAATTAGTATCTGAACCATAGTCACCATCGCAATCGTTGTACGGATCCTCTTCTGACTCTTCTTTTTCACTTTCGCTCGATGTTTCTGGTTCTTCTGACTCTGAATGACAAGAGAGTTCGCCTGAGCTCGCGTCATTGAATAATTTCATATTTCTTTCATTCTCCCGCTCATATGGATCGAGGACTTTTTTGAGCCCTTTCGAGACATCTAAAAAGTAGACAATGTACTCAGTATAAGTGTATTTCATTTCGGAGGTTAAATTATAAACTTTACGTTGGTAATATGTATTACCCTCAGACTAAAAGAATAACATGTTATTCTTTTAGTCTAAGGTATTACCAACTTAAAATTTGGTAATACATAGAAAATTACATGCCTACATTGAAATACAACATTAGTTATTAATGACATAAGTATTTTGTGAAGTATAATCATTAAAAAATAAATAAAAAACCAAATATACTCGATACTTACGTCGATCAAAATCCGCGCGCACAAACACCGCGTCACTTCCACTCAGCGGGGCACTCGCCGGCCAACTGAACAAATCGTCATACGATCGCCGCTGCTATAACATGTGTGTCAGTGTGAGTGCGCACACAAATGTTCCTATTACTATCACATTTGTATGTGTAAAAATACGTGTTATGTGACACCTAGGATATTGAAAATCTCAATTTGGGGGCACTTGATAATGAACTGTATGGTAGTAGTATGAGAATTCGACTGCTAAAGCATGTGTGTCTCTAGAGAGCAGAAAAATAACGACGGGAATAGCAGTCGCGTCATTCTACACAGATCACTGATGAATGCCATAGCCGGCGTGTCCGCGAACGTGTTAAGTCAATTTTTATGTCTTACAAAAACATTTTAAAAAATTTGACGAAAGACGACTCCAAAGATTTTTTGTTCGTAAGTTTTTACATAACTATGAAATTTTATCAATTTTTCAATCAATTTTTAATAACTCTATAAAAGCCTAAGTAATGTGTATTTATTTATTTTGGTTCTATATTTTGTATAGTTTTTGACTAAACAGCTCATATGTAAAAACATCAAACCGTTAAACTGTTATCAGCCTGTTAAGTAAGAGTGGTATTTTTACCTTTTTTTTGTATTTTAAGATTTAAAATGATCGGGCCCTTAGGGGCCCGATCATTTTAAATCAATTTAAATAAATTAGTAGGTTTCTTTTAAAAAAAATCATGTATATTTAGATATACATGATTTTTTTTAAAAGAAACTCTATATTAGGTAAGGTTTAATGTTGAGAAATGCAGCCGTTAGACTGGATAAGGAGGGACCATGGTCTTCTTTATACCATGAACTCAAACCAAATAATATCACTGCTCCACAGTATTTTTCAAATATCAAGATTAATAATTCGTATACTCATAGTTTAAGAGACACGACGAAGGCGTACCTCGACGTACTAATTCCAGACGACAAGCCGGACTTGGACAATGTTTTTCACCGCGAGATAAGGTTCAGAATGTTAGACCCCATCAACACGCCGGTATCTGACTTACCTACACTTGATGAGTTCACTTCAACAGTTAATTTGTTACCTACGAAAAAGTCAGCAGGCGAGGATAAAATATCTAATATTATGATTAAGCAGGCGTGTCTAGCGGTAGGCTCATCTATATTACAGGTTTTTAATAAATGTATTGCAGAAGGCACTTTTCCAAAAATCTGGCGAATCGGCACAATAAAATTAATTCCAAAAGCCGGTGATAAACCACCAGACGATCCGAAATTCTACCGTCCTATAACGCTATTATCATGCTTAGGTAAATTATTAGAACGTCTTATTGTTCCCCGCTTGCTACCCGGTGGTCCGAAATTTAATAATCAGCAATTTGGATTTACCGCCGGGAAGTCAACAGTGGATGCAGCAATCGAGGTCAGAAAAACAGTAAATCTATCGGAGTGTAAATATGTAGTAGGTATATCTCTGGATATCGCGGGTGCCTTCGATAATGCCTGGTGGCCAATGCTACTACTGAAGTTAAGAAACAGAGGCTGCTATCGTAATATTTATTATTTAATTTACTCGTATTTTTGCAACGGCGTAACAAAACTCCAACTCGGCCATTACACACATTCCAAAAACTTAACGCGCGGCTGCCCTCAAGGATCAGTACTATCGCCGCACTTGTGGAATATAAGTTTTGATGATTTATTATGTGTTCCCTTGCCTCCTCTGTGCTCTCTGATAGGTTATGCTAGTAGTAGGTTTTCACCGGGTCTGTCTTTGAGCCAGACCCGGTTTGCTCCAGATTTTCGGCGTTCGATAGGCATCACCAGCTAAAAAAAAAAAAAAAAAAAAGGGGGAGTGTCAAATTGGGGGTTTTTGCCCATGCCCGATCGATTGCGCTTATCCGCTTTTCAATATCTCTAACGGTTACAAAGATAGACTTTTGCAATCACTAGGTTCATTAAGCTCTATTCATTTACTAATTACGTCATGCAGCGGTAAACAATGGACGGTGATAAGCTTAGGGCCATTAGTGGTTAAGTGAAACAACAATGGTATTGTAAGTGAGTCATTTTATTGGTAAAATAACACTCAAATAAACTACATAATTTCAAATCGTTGAATAAAGTATTTGCACCAAAGTGTACCAAGAAATCATTCAGTGACTTATTGTTATAAATATAATACAGATACATTATACAGTATTCTCCACAAACCATGTATAATCATTTTGTACTCTAGCTATATTGTATGACCATATTCTACAATTTCTCTCCAGAAACTTTCGGTGATATCCCTGTGGAGACCGACCATATGAATCAAAGTATTGTCCAATACGTTGTTTATCAATATGTATGGCGATCCAATGGGAACCTGGTTTATTATCAGCGTCCAAATTGCTCACGATATAGCATGGAACTGGAACATGTATCGGTAATCGGTTTGCCGCGTAAACATTATTTTCAATGCTTGCATCAATTTTTTTCAAACATTTCTGTATGTCTAAAGTATCCATGAATACTGTTTAGGTATGGTGATCTTATCTGCTCTAGCGATTGAGTATTAATGTGCACCATCTTAACCAAACTTGATATAAATCATGATATTTAAAGTTGATATCAATATCATCATATTATATGAGGGAGAAAAAATAAACGTTTTTTGTAGTTAATTTTTTATTCAATACACATATAAGATATACAAATAAAAACCTATGAATAATATACTTAACTACTATAGTCTACTGAAATATTGCGATTTTTATCTATTTCTATAACATTATCGAATTCTGCATAAACAACGCAATTGATCGTTTGAGTCAGAGCAGATTCAAAGCGAACTTCTAATCTAACACTACCATGTCTAATTAGATTCCAATGACTAGATGAATTGGCTGACAAATCAGGTGTGAGATCAAATGCTAGCAAACAATAACCTTTCGAATACTTATCGTGAGATATCCCATTACCTTCGTTAAGAAAATGTATTCCTGTTCCTGAGAATAATGTGTGATAAGTTGTGGTAAAAATATTATTATCAAAAGATGGTTGTAAAGCTTTTGATGGAATTTGTTGACCGTCAATATATAAACAAAAGGAATTCATTTTATAGTTCTCAAAATTATATGGATTTTTAGACAAACAACCATTAAATGCTGCATTATTTACAAATCCAACTATACATCTCAACACCATTAATTAAAAACTTTTCTTGATTGAATATGTCACCATGAAGGTGTTAAATCGAACAAATTAAAAACTTTTCCTGGTTGAATATATCACCATGAAGATGTCCAATCATTTCAATGTATATTAAAATATTTCGATGTGCAAGTTCTAACTTGTTCAACAGGTACTAATGTGTTATCAATGGAATGTAATTATTGACGAAATAATTTTTAGCGATAGTTAGGGACGGAATGTGTGCCTCCATTAACCCAACGATAACAGTTGTGTTGAAATACAATTAGCATTCCACAAGTTTTGTATATAATGGCCGAAAGTTTTAAGTATTGTCACAGTCGGTCATCGTGTGGTGAAGTTGTTATTTTTTGTACAAGTTTGTGTGACAAGTGCTCTACAACTACTATGGAGGTGAGTGTTATAATATATTTTCATTGTTTAGTAAAGTATTATACTTATTAATATACTTGCCCGCTGCTCCATTTGCATAAATACAGTACCCCACGGGGACACTGTAAATTTTTTCGGGGTAAAAAGTATTGTGTGTTTTAATCCAGTGCTTTAACAACTACTATACCGAATTTCATCCAAATCTGTTAAGTAGGTTTTGTGTGAAAGAGTAACCAACATCCATCCATCTTCACAAACTTTCACATTTATAATATTAGGATGTATATTAAGCATTTGTTATTGTTGTTGCAGGCTTCATTTAACACCGAAGAAAATACTTTTAAACATTATTATTATTCGTTTTCTAACGACGAAGAAAGCCAAGATAACATAACTCACAAACTACCAAAAACATTGAAAAGAGTTAAATCGGAAGACAACCTAGACACACTTTTTGAAATCAAAAAGTGTAAGCAGACAAAAAAGATGTCATCAACGGTGTCGCGAGCTCACAAAGATGGCAATATTTTTATTTCAACCAATTCTGACGATAACTTACACGCAACGCATATTATAAAAATTGAGATATTTAATTTGAGTAAAATAGAAAAAGTTCCAACTGAACAACAATGGAAATATGCCGATTACAAATTAAAATACTACACCAATGATGCTAATGACAGTTACAAAGAAACGAAGAAACTTGTTTATAACATAACAAAGGACATCGCAAGCGCAGAGAATTGTAAGAAATACAATTTTAAAAACAATTAACGAGTCACATTAAAATTGTTGAGCTCTTTAAGTCATTAGTGTAATAATGTAAGCCTATTTTAATAATGTAGCTAAGTACCTGCTCTACATTTATTTAAACCTTCGTAAAAGTGTGAAGAATATCATTCGACTTTGTACATTGTAACTGGTTGTTACCCTTTTCTAAATCAACAATGGAGAACAGTGAAGTTTGTGTCAGTACTTTCTTTTGCACGTCTATTGACACAGAAAATATGAGTGACTTTGAAGACGAACTATGCAAAATTTGTGAAAAAGTGGAGACATCTGGTGTGTTTGACGATGCTTTCAACGAAGATCTCTACAACTTATGTGAAAAGGTTGAAACAAATATCAAGTAAGTGTTATTGTAATATGTTACTTTAAAATAATATTTACTACATTAATAGGGTTCACTCCAAACTTATAATTTTTTTTTTGTCGTTCCAGTGAATCTACTCTTCAGACCGGAGGAGAATTAAATAGAAAAATGCATCAGGAAAACGCTACTAGCGCAAAAAGAGCAAGATATGAAGATAGGGCATCTACATCGTCAACCGGATCTAACAGTGTGAGTGATGAAATGATGAACTGTTCTTTTTGTCAAATATTAGTTCGTAATAGGTATTTCGCAAACCATTTAAAAAGTAATCTTCATAAAAGTAATGTTACAAAATCGCATAGTACTTTAGAAAACGTAATAGTCGTTGAATCAACTTTTGGTAATAGAATAATGTCATATAAAATCAATAGTAAATGTGAAGAATTAAAAACATTCGAGACACCCGAAATATTTATGGAGTCTATCAAAAATCAAATAATAACATTATTTGAAGAATTGATTCGATCACTGACAATTTTTAAAGTAAATTTTGTGCTGCATGCAGATTTTGTTCAAGAAACAAAAAATATTTCTAACACATTTGAGTTCCAAACTTCAAATTATATAATAATGCAAGGTGATGACTTTAATATTTTCTTTACATCTCTTTGTGACACATTTGTAACCAAAATTAGTTCTTTTGAGAAAAAAGATAGCGGTTGGAGTCTTAAAAAAATTAATAGTTTAGATATGAATGTAAATAAATTTGATCCGTTACGCGGGAAATCATATATTGAATTACCTAGAGACATTAAACTTAAAAAAGCGGTAATTAATGTAAAGAATAATGATAGTTTGTGTTTTAAATGGGCTTTGCTTTCAGCATTATACCCAGTTACCAAAAATTCGGAAAGAGTTTCATCTTACATGGTGCACTCAAATAAACTAAACTTTACAGGAGTATCTTTTCCGGTTAAAATGTGTGATATATCAAAAATTGAAAGATTGAACGATATTAGTATAAACGTTTTTGGATTAGAATATGACATCAAAACAAAAAAGCATAGTGTAGTGGGGCCGTTATTTTTAACTAAATCTAGAAAAACTAGTCACGTTAATTTACTATTTTTTTTATTCATCCATTTACTGCAATAGTTGCAGGACCTAGTGGTTGTGGAAAATCAAATTTTGTTACGAAATTTATTAATAATGTGAAAGAAATATGTAACACATCTTTTTCCCAAATAACATGGTGTTTTGATGAGATGCAACCTTTATACAATTTGAAAAATGTCAACTACTTTCAAGGATTACCTGACTTAAGCATGTTCAATGGTAAGGAAGCCAATTTGATTATAATAGATGATCTTATGAGAGAATCTGATGGTCGCATTGTAGATATGTTTACAAAAGGTAGTCACCACAGAAATTTAAGCGTATTTTATATAACTCAAAATCTGTTTCATCAAGGAAAAGGTCAAAGAGATATTTCGTTAAATTCTAGCTATATAATTTATTTTAAGAACCCCCGTGATAAAACACAAATTCGATATTTAGCTCGTCAAGTCTCACCTGATAATGTTAAATTTGTTCAAGAAGCTTACAAAGATGCAACGACAGAGGCACATGGTTATTTGATGATAGATCTCAAACAAGATACAAATGACATGTGTCGTTTTAAGACAAATATATTCCCAACTGACAAAAACTGTTCAGTTTATGTACCGAAAAGAGGGTTTAAATACGATAAGAACCAACAAAGTTCTATCATTTACAAATAATGCTGGGAAGCTTAAAGACGCATAAAGAGCTGCTCGTCGCACTGCACACTTTAAAACCAAAGTATCAAAAAGCTTTATTAAAATCATGTGATGAAGATGAAATAAATTGTATATGTGAGTGTATTCATAATGTGCTACAAGGCAAAGTCCCATTAAAAGAAAAGGATAAAAAATCTTTAAAACAATATATAACATTACTCCGAAAGCTCGTTCGTAAAACTACAACCAAAGTTAGAAAAAATATAATTGTTCAAAAAGGTGGTGCATTTCTACCTATTATTTTAGGTTCCATATTAAGTGGATTAGTTAGTGGTCTTGTTTAAAATGGAACACGCTAAGAAAATGTTACTGGTGGAACCAAGTTTGATTGATAAAATAAACGAAAGAAACGAGACTCACGAAAATCCTAAATCACGATTAGATGCTGAAATGCAAAATATTATTAAAAGTAACGATGACGACAGAAAAAAATGCATTTTATACTTACAAACATTACAAAGGTATTTGCACTTCATTGGAGAAGATCGTCAGCCTTATCAACTCCCAATAATAACCTCAAATATGGATTTATCTGAAACACTTTTGAAAAAAGAACAATATGATAAAAGTAGTGGCCCAAACTACAAAGATCCAATTGTTGATCAGACATCGAGTAAAGAAGAAGATATACACAAAGAAAGCGACACAGTTGAAAATAAATCTATATACTCAAAACAACACATATTAAGTTTAATACCTAAATCTTACATTAATAAAGGTGAGTCATTATTAAACTTCTTATTAACAAATCAAAACAAAGTACACTGGAACGATGATGGTACAGTACTAGTGGATAGTAACAAAATAATTGGGAGCAATATTGTAGATTTAGTCAATGATTCATTAAGACCATTGAAAAGAAGTGATCCAATAGGATGGGAAAAATTTGCTAAAGCTTTGAAGGATCTAAAAGTCCCACTCACTTATATTGGTAATCCGAAGAGAAGTGAGTATATTAACCAACTTCAGTTGAAAGATTTTGGTGAAATATCTGGTGGCGAGAAATATTCTACACCTGCATCTGAAAACAAGTATACTAGAAAAATAAAAAAGAAAATTGATTGGGAAAAATGGACCCCCTACTAGAAATTCACAATATTTATTATGATGCATCACACCCTGCTGGTTACAGCAGTATTGACAAACTTGCAAAAGCTATGGAAGGAAAAATGAATAAAAATGATGTCAAGAAATGGTTGCAATCACAAGAAACGTACACACTTCTTAACCCGTTTTACAAAATGTTTCCTCGAAACAAATATATCGTATCTGATCTTAATAAACTGTGGCAAGCAGATTTAAGTGACATGCGAACATATTGTAAATATAATGATGGTTATAACTATATATTGTATGTTATTGATGTATTTAGTAAGTATGCTTATGCGAGACCTATGAAAAATAAAAATTCTTTAACAATCAAAACATGTTTTGAGAGTATTTTTGAGGAAGCTCATACAGTTCCAACTCACATACAGTCTGATAAGGGTACTGAGTTTGTTTCCAAAGATGTTCGTCAATATTTTAAGAGCAAAAATATTAATTATTATACGACAAATAATCCTGATATAAAGGCTAGTATTGTAGAAAGATTTCAAACAACACTCAAGTCAAAAATGTGGCGTTACTTTACACATAAAAATACATACAGATATATAAATATTTTACAAGATTTATTATATGCATATAACCATAGTTTTCATTCAAGTATTAAAATGCCTCCATGTGATGTAAGTTCTAGTAACATTATGACTGTTTGGAACAATTTGTATGCTCGAGAAAATAAAAGGTCATTAGGAGATATCTCATTACCAAAGTTTCACGTGGGTGATCATGTTAGAATCACAAAATACAAACATATCTTCCAAAAGGGGTACGAATCTAACTGGAGTGATGAAATTTTTATTGTTTCAACTGTAATCCCTAGATCGCCTTGGGTTGTGTACACCTTAAAAGATTTACAAAATGAAGATATAGAAGGTACTTTTTATGAAAGAGAATTACAAAAAGTTACTCCACCTAGCCCCACTTCAGATCACAAAATAGATAAAATAATAACTTCTCGATATTCTGGTAGCAGAAAGCAGGTGCTTGTCAAGTGGAAAGGTTATCCTGATAAATTTAATAGTTGGGTTTTGGTATCTGATTTAAAACAGATATAATGAAAGGAAGTTTTTATTTAACATTACTAAGCAACAGTTCAATGGAATATTTTCCAGATAATATGACGACAAGGTTTTCAACAAAATTACCAAAATCAATTAAATTAGAAGGGGAATGGACTGTAGGTGTTGTTGAATTTCAGTACCCATGTACAATGTTTACTGTTCAAGAACATGAAAATATTGTTTATATTACCAAGAAAATGTTAATGCCAAATGAAAAATATCCTTCAATTGTTCACTATAAAAAACACATCCCCGCTACCAACTATGATAATATTGATCACATTTTAACAGCTTTAAATAATATAAGAGAAAAATTTACCTTTCGTTACGATGAGATATCCAAGTTTGTATCTGTGACAATTGCAGATGATTCAATTATATCCTTGTCACTATCACCTCAGTTAGGTATTCAATTAGGGTTTGAACCTAATAGAAATTTTGTGGGAAAGACGTTTGGCAAACGTCCTGCAAACTTACATCTGGGATTACCATCACAACTGTTTGTTTATTGTGGTATAGTGGAACCACAGATTGTTGGGGATGTTATGAGCGCTTTACTAAGAATTATACCACTAGATCCTTCAAAATATATATACGGAGCAAATAAAATGCACGTGTTTTCCCCTCCTCACTACTTACCAGTCATGCGCAGAGAATTCGATACAATTGAAATAGATATAAGATCAAACACCAGTCAAAAAATACCATTCCAGTTTGGAACAGTGTGTATTAAACTACACTTTAGAAAATTATAATGTATACACACAATAACATAAATTGTCCGTACGAACATTATTATACCCATCAAGCTGGTTCTGGAATAGGAGTCGTCTACAAAGGAGCTCCTTATCAACGCGGACATGGCATTGGGGGTTTTTTGGGGGGGTTATTTCGATCTGTCTTACCTTTGCTTTCTAGTGGTGCTAAAGCGATCGGAAAGGAAGCTATGAGTGCGGGTGTTGGACTTCTATCTGATATGGCACGTGCACGGCCCATGGATGAATCAATAAAATCACGACTTAAGGAAATTAGTTCAAATTTGAAAAGAAGGGCAGATCAAAAAATTGATAAATTAAACATGACTGGTTCAGGATATATAACTAAAAGAAAACGTCTTGAAACAGCCATTCGTTCATCGAACGGTAAAGGAAGAGGTGCTAAGAGACAAAAATCAACTCGTCAATATCAAGGAGATATATTTTCATAAATTTAAAAACTATGTCTTTCTTACATAGTCACTCTTGTGAATGTATAAAATCTGAATTAGATTTGTTTGCTTTACCATCAACACAAACAAGCATAGAAAGTGGAATGTGGGTGCACTACAAACCAATATCATCTTTAGCTGACGATGGCCCCATAGAATTTCAAGTCCCTGGAACTGGCGATGATTATATAGACTTGTCACACACTCTGATTCATTTAAAAGCAAAAATATTAAATGAGGATTCTTCAAAACTGGCAGCTTCAACTGTTGTAGCACCTGTAAACAATTGGCTTCATTCAGTTTTTACTCAACTCGATGTTTATTTGAACCAAAAATTGGTTTCACCGCCAAATAATACATATGCTTATCGAGCTTACATTGAAACTCTTTTGAATTACTCACCCAATGCTAAAGAATCTCATTTAACGTGTAGCCTTTGGTACAAAGATACAGCTGGTAAAATGGACTCAACCGATGACAAAAATTCAGGTTTTACTAAAAGACAACAATTAGTTTCAGAAAGTAAGGAATTCGAAATGATAGGACACCTTCATGGTGACATATTCAATCAAGAAAAGTTTTTAATTAATGGTGTTGAGATGTGTATTAAATTGGTTAGATCACGTGAAACATTTAACTTGATGGCCCCAACAGATGATGTTAAATACAAAATTAAAATAACAGATGCGACTCTCCTTGTTCGAAGGACAAAAATTAACCCATCCGTCTTACTTGCCCATCAAAAAGTCTTATCCACCACTACTGCAAAATATCCTATAACTCGAGCCGAAGTAAAAGTTCTAACGATACCGTCAGGGGTTCAAGGCAAGACATTAGACAATATATTTTTGGGACAAGTACCCAAGAGATGTATAGTTGGATTTGTAAATAATGCAGCATTTAATGGTTGTTTGTCTAAAAATCCATATAATTTTGAGAACTATAAAATGAATTCCTTTTGTTTATATATTGACGGTCAACAAATTCCTTCAAAAGCTTTACAACCATCTTTTGATAATAATATTTTTACCACAACTTATCACACATTATTCTCAGGAACAGGAATACATTTTCTTAACGAAGGTAATGGGATATCTCACGATAAGTATTCGAAAGGTTATTGTTTGCTAGCATTTGATCTCACACCTGATTTGTCAGCCAATTCATCTAGTCATTGGAATCTAATTAGACATGGTAGTGTTAGATTAGAAGTTCGCTTTGAATCTGCTCTGACTCAAACGATCAATTGCGTTGTTTATGCAGAATTCGATAATGTTATAGAAATAGATAAAAATCGCAATATTTCAGTAGACTATAGTAGTTAAGTATATTATTCATAGGTTTTTATTTGTATATCTTATATGTGTATTGAATAAAAAATTAACTACAAAAAACGTTTATTTTTTCTCCCTCATATAATATGATGATATTGATATCAACTTTAAATATCATGATTTATATCAAGTTTGGTTAAGATGGTGCACATTAATACTCAATCGCTAGAGCAGATAAGATCACCATACCTAAACAGTATTCATGGATACTTTAGACATACAGAAATGTTTGAAAAAAATTGATGCAAGCATTGAAAATAATGTTTACGCGGCAAACCGATACATGTTCCAGTTCCATGCTATATCGTGAGCAATTTGGACGCTGATAATAAACCAGGTTCCCATTGGATCGCCATACATATTGATAAACAACGTATTGGACAATACTTTGATTCATATGGTCGGTCTCCACAGGGATATCACCGAAAGTTTCTGGAGAGAAATTGTAGAATATGGTCATACAATATAGCTAGAGTACAAAATGATTATACCATGGTTTGTGGAGAATACTGTATAATGTATCTGTATTATATTTATAACAATAAGTCACTGAATGATTTCTTGGTACACTTTGGTGCAAATACTTTATTCAACGATTTGAAATTATGTAGTTTATTTGAGTGTTATTTTACCAATAAAATGACTCACTTACAATACCATTGTTGTTTCACTTAACCACTAATGGCCCTAAGCTTATCACCGTCCATTGCTTACCGCTGCATGACGTAATTAGTAAATGAATAGAGCTTAATGAACCTAGTGATTGCAAAAGTCTATCTTTGTAACCGTTAGAGATATTGAAAAGCGGATAAGCGCAATCGATCGGGCATGGGCAAAAACCCCCAATTTGACACCAAACTTTTTTTTTTTTAAGCTGGTGATGCCCATCGAACGCCGAACTACTTATGCTGACGATGGTTTTCTTATTATTCAAGCCAATTCGCGATCTGAAATTGAAAACAAGGCCAACAAGTGCCTCAACGTAATATCGAGTTGGGGCCACAGAAATCGATTAGAATTTGCAGCACATAAAACCTTTCAAGTACTTTTAAAAATTTCATTAATATCAATTCCTTGCATTAAACTGAACAACATCAATGTGAAACGTAAACAGTCACTTTGTTACCTAGGACTTATTTAAGAAGATAAATTTATATTCCTGGAACATATAATACAGACCGGTGAGAAAGCTAAAAGGAATTTCTATTGTTTCACAAAAATATCAACGTCGACATGGGGCCTTTCATTTAAAACATTAAAAATAATTTATAATGCGACGTACCTCGGCAGCATATGCTATGGCGCACCGGCTTGGGCAGATAGGGCTACAATAGGAGCGGCCCGTCGTAAACTTTTGCAAAGCCAACGTCTCGCCTTAATATTTTTATGTAAGGCATACCGTACCGTAAGTACTGAAGCACTCCCAGTCTTAGCCGTTGTCCTACCAGTAGATTTAGAGATACAGCGTCGTGCAGCACTATATTATAAAAATAAAAAAATGACTAACCCTGAGTTTTTAAGCGCGAAAGAGAGTAATAAGATAACTACATTATTCGAGCCATTAGATATTTCTATACAGAACCTAATTTCTGAGTGGCAGGAACGGTGGGACAACACTATCAAAGGGCGTCACCTATATAATTTTTTCCCTTCGGTACGCGATCGACTCTCGAAGCAATGGATAGAAATAGACCACTACGTCGCACAATTTTTGACAGGACCGGAAACTTTAAAGCGAAACTATTTGGATTTACATTAGTCTCGTCTCCGCTATGCGAGTGTTCGACCGAATGTAGCCCTTATGAACAAACTGCTCATCACATACTCTGGGAGTGTGATCTCTGGTATGACGAAAGAATTGAAATGTTGATCAGCGTCCATCGTGTTTCTAGGGTTGTGTACTATGAAGATCTCGTGGGCTGCGCGAAGAACTTCCGAGCTTTCAAACGTTTTTGTCATAAGTACTATTGAAAACAATGCAACACTTTTTTGTCATTATAAATGCATTGTAATCAATTGTCATATTATAAATTAAAACATTTAATTACATTGTCTTGTAGTCTTAAAAAAATATATATGTTATTCCCGTGGTGATAATATATATAATAATTCTGACTTTTTGTCATCACAATTTTTGCTGTCTCCCGCTTTGCTTGGGGAGGGAAACTGGAATACTTCCTACTCCTCCTACAATCTTCTGATTAATTTCGTTGCGGGTTCCAAGACAGATTTAGCATGTCCCCCGGGCACCCCTGAGATCATATCAAAGGGTTTTTGCGGTTGGTTACCACTGTCGATCCTGGCTACACAGGAGTTGCAGTGGTGGGTAAGTGTGGTGGGCCAATTGCCCGGTATAAAGGTAAGGTTTAATAGGAGACCACAGAAAATAGCTTTTATTAGCAAAAAGGCTTTTTCGCGTCTCTTACAATGATTATTTTTGAAATAACGCATTCGCTTTAAACTATATTTATTTGCAATTTTCTTAAGCAGAGGATATTGTGTCTAATTTTTAAAAACGCGCAGTTTCGAAGAGATAACACCTAGCTAGATCGATTTTTCTCCCCCTGTTTATAGCCGTTGCCGAACAAGATTGTCTCGTTTAAAGTATATTTCTTTAAAAAAAAAAAGGTTAGGCTACAGGGAAACCCTTAACCCGATCGTTATTGTTATAGGCTCAAATTGTAGCTGACTAGATTGTCCAGAGGAGTTTTTCTCAAATTTTTGATATCATTCTTCGTTTGAAAAATATCGAGAACCAAAATCAAAAATTCGGAAAAATATGATTTTTTTTTTCACTATTTCGGCCATAACTTTTTCATTTTATACACTCTCGAAAAATTATTTGCACCTTACAGTTCTTGGGGATCGCACTTTTTCGTGAAATCGGGGCCTATACTGGAGCGAACGAAATAGTAGATTGTTAGCCTAGGGTTGAAAATCCAAATCTTAGCACAAAAGTCCGTCACAGATACATACATAACAGATTTTAGTATCCCGCCAATTTGTGTTGACTTTTTAAATTTTAAATATGGAACTTGCCGCTCGCCGCGTAATTGTCGCGGCACTCGCGGCTTATTCCGCTCAGAGTTTGCGTTAAATTCACACTGGCTGTTTAGAAAGTCATGTCAATTTTTAATAGTTTTTTTTTTACATAAAACTCTTCACAGCTGACAGCAGTTCTATTTTTGAAGTCTTGAAGTTTTTCCGGCCCTCGGGCCGTAATGAATTTGTATGAATTTTTCCCTCCCTATGAAAGGAAAGCAGCATCTTCCAACCAATAATCAGATCAAAACAACACTACTTTCCGAGTATGAGAAATGAAAAGATATTTCCAATGTCAAAACACTAGTTTTAATTTTAATACTATGTGAATGTCTGAGTAGTGCATACATCATTAATTTCGTTAGGTTAGGGTAATTACTTCAAAAGATACTATCCGATTTCGCTCAAAATAATTTTCATGAAGCGTATTTAGCATGATCTAAATCAGGGGTCTCCAAACTACGGCCCGAGGGCCACATCCGGCCCGCGGACAGATTTTGTCCGGCCCGCGGAGAGCTAGCAACAAACTCTTTTTAGAGAACATATTTTTTATAGCAAATTAAATTTAGTTTACTGAAGTATTCTAATTTTATGTTGAATAATTATTAATATGACATCTACATTGATATGGTCATGGGCTAACTACTCATAATATTGTTGTAGGCTTATTGTTATTGTTTTTGTGATAAGTTGGATAAAGAAACACAGAATTGTAATGAGTAAAGACATGTATAATATGCAGAAAATTTAACTTCAGTATATAATAACTAACAAATTATTGAAATGAATCCAACTAACATTTTATACATTTTCAATAAAAACATAACTCATAACAAGCATAATGACATATGAAATACTAATGAGATTTATGTAATTGAGATTTTCCACTGACAATAGTTTGTAGTTGTGGACTAATTTTACTTGTACTAATTATTAAAAGAGATTTAAGATGCTCATCAGTTTATTTAGATCTGTAAAATTTATTTTCAAAGCACTCAAAGCTTCGATTTCAAAATCGATAGGAAACTCAGTCTCAGTGGTGTGGCTGAATATTTCACATGTTTTAAAATGTGAAAAACATTTACTTCGTAGTAATTGTGATTGAAACAGTATCAATTTCTTCCGGAATGATTTGATATTAGTGTATAAATCGGGAAGATGCTGGTTTTCTCCTTGCAATCTAAAATTCAGTTTGTTCACATGTTTTGTCAAATCAACATAGAATGCTAACTTCCACAGCCATGCGTTGTTTTGTAATTCAGTAAGAGGGCCATGCTTTTCATTCAAAAAAATTTCGATTACTGCTCGAAGTTAAAAAAGCGCTGAAGGACTTTCCCACAACTAAGCCAACGTACGGCAGTATGATAAGGTAAGTAATTTTCTCCAATCTCTTCAACAAATTGTCGTAATTGTCGGTGATTCAGCCCAAAAGATCTGATAAAATTAACAGTTGATATGACTGGTTTCAGAACTTCAGACATATCCAAACATTTTTCGCACAAAGACTGTTGATGAATGATACAATGTAAGACTAATGGTTTTGAACCACCGTCATTTTCTACAGCCTTTGACACAAGAGCGACCATTCCTTTATCTTTCCCACTCATGTTTTTGCCTCCATCAGTTGTAATACATTTCAAGTTTTTCCATCGAAGGTTCTTTTGATTAATGGCCATTTCAACTCCTTTAAAAATATCTGTACCAGTAGTTGTGCCATGAATACTATACATATCAAGAAGTTCTTCATGCACTTCATAGCTTTTATCTACTCCTCGAATATAAATCAACACCTGAGCAGTATCTGACACATCCGTTGACTCATCCAAGGCCAAAGAAAACCACTCAACATTTTTGTCGAACAGTTGAGAGGATATATTTTCAGCGATGTTTTCTACCCTTCGAGCCACAGTGTTTACTGACATACTGACAGTTTTTAATAAATTTACCTTTTCAGGGCACATTTCTTCGGCTACTGCAATTATGCATTCTTTGATCATTTCTCCATCGGTGAATGGTTTTCCACGTTTTGCAATTTCAAGAGCTACACGAAAGCTGGCACGAGTTGCAGCCTCTTGTTCAGTTTTGAGTTTTGTAAATGAAGATTGCTGCGATTTCAATCCGCGCTTCATAGCTTCGAATTTTTCTGTCCGCAAACTTCCTGCATATTTTGAGTAATTTTGAAAATGTTTTGTTTCATAATGACTTTTAATGTTATATTCCTTGAGAACGGCTATGCTTTCATTGCAAATCAAAGATAGCGCCTTGTTACTGGACTCAATTATGAAATACTGAATGTTCCACTGATCTTTAAATTTTCTGCATTCACTATCAATTTTTCGCTTCTTTTCCATACTACTAAATCACACACAAAAGCAACAATTCAAATCAAAATACTGTTACAAAGATGTCTTAAACTTAAACACGCACAAACACGTTTTAAGGAGGTACGTACTATTTTATTTCACAACAGTGTCATAGGAACTGACTTGTGGTTGCGCCACTAGCCTTCTTATATATTCCAATTACTGCCATCTAGAAGTGAGTGGAAGACACCAGAACTTTCTCGAACCAACGAGATTATTCTGTACGTGCTATTAGCGCCATCTGTTAGCGATAGAAAGTACTACCTATTTCCGCTTGTGTCCACCAGATGTCGTGTCACGTTACTCCTCATGGCTCGTACTCTACGACTAATCTAGAAATTACAGATAATGACAGGAAAATTAATAATATGCAGTGTTGCCGTTTTGCGGACTTTAGTCCGATTTGCAGCCTTTTTTAAACGTTGCGTACTTTTTCGGACTTTTTTTTTCATTAGTGGACTATTTGACTTTTTACCACCGGCAACAATGATAATATGGTTTTGGCCCTCGGAACTTACTGGAGTAATCAGTATGGCTCTAAGGTGGGAAAGTTTGGAGACCCCTGATCTAAATGATAAAAAATCATGTATCAATCGAAAAGTTTTAAATAAAGGCGAGCCTTTATTAAAACTTTTCCTTGTTGATACCCCACGCGATGGGGTAGATAGATAAAAAAAATCATGCCACTTCATACATGTGGGTGATTTTTTTTTAATTGATGATGATTTTGAAAATGATTATAAAAGAACGAAATTATAATAATTTTATAATGCCAAAATAAAGTATCTATGCAAAGTATTACTGCCAAAGGACACTGGCGAATCCTGCCTGATTTTTCATCAAGAGCGGCCAAGTTTCGAACATATTATGTGGTTTTATAGTACTAGAAAGTTATTATATAAAAAAATATATAATAAATTTTAGGACTAGGGAATAAAAAGTTATGAATCTCCGAATATCAGAGAATTTATGTGTAAAATACGTACTTAACTGTGGTAATCGTTGTCATCTATATAGTCTATGGTTATCATGCTGTAAGTTGTCAATTTGAGGCGTAAAACTCCATCTAGTGGCCAAGTAGATAGATTGGCCACTATTTTAATTGGAGTATAAAGTTATTTTCTTTTTCTATAGCTCAGCAGTTTCGTACTAGTTTTATGAAAACAATGTTACTTGAGGTGTGAAATAGATCCCTCTACACTATTTATATACTAAGAAAAATAATTATTATGTTTTTTGTTTTCGTAACGTGAAAGCAACATCTAATATAATTTATCTGTAAGCATATTGCGTTTCCAAATAAACTAGTTATTAATTTAATTACGTAATTGACTAATAGATGCCGCTTTTCCGCAAACCGCCACTAGAGCAATATATTGAACAATAGGTTAGGATATATTTAATCAATTATCTTATTTGAGTTTGATGTATAATATTATTGCTTTTTTTTTCCTATGTTCATAAAGTACAACTTACAATAAATACTTTTTGTAGCCTCGTATTTTAATTACCAGGCAGTAAATGTGTGGCGACTTGCCGATCTCCTTTATATTTATTATTGCCGGAATTAGCAAGGGAGGATAGACGGACGGACGGACAGAGCGAAACTATAAAACTATAAGGGTTCCTTATAGTTTCTAGGAAACGGAAGCCTAAAAAGAAATAAAACGAGGGTGTGATTCGAAAAGAAAATTTACTATACACTCTTGACGCTCGATATTAGTATACATAATACGTTCCATACCCGTTTCTGCATTGGCACTGACCAACTGAATACAACTTAACTGAGGCCCCGGTCACACATAGCGGGAACCGAGCGGGTCAAAGTCAGACATTGCCTGAAGCCTGAGACTGCGACAACGATTGAGCGATAATCTACGACCTTTCTCGGTAGTGTGATATCAGTATTAGTGAAACTTTTGATTGGATTTTTATAATAATAAAATATTCCCGCCATGTCTGATCGAGGCCTTATAAACAATATTTACCTAACACAAGTTTAAAGCTGCACAGTACAATAATAAGCATGTTTATTGTAATATTCAATTTTATATTGTTGATTCATGACAGCTGCATCAAAGATTCTTGAAAAATGTGTTTGCATACAATACAAGACAGTAGATAATGTATTAAATTATTTTTACACATAATGTTAAAATGTCCATGCTATTACAATAATAAATCAATAGCATACAATATGATGCAAGAACTTGTACATTTTTTTTAAATAATAATACATATAATAGTTATGTATGATAAATTTGGTGTTGAAAGTAAAGATCACAATAACTAAAGTTTAAACTTAACCACACATGGAATACAAATTCCTATTTTCAATGTAGCGTCTCTGGCAAGAAAACAAACATTTAAATTAAAAATATTAAACTTAATTTAAAACTGTGATGTTCAAGTAAATTTTGTAATTTTCCTACATTTAGCGCGCAGTGGCGCACTTTTTATTAAAATTAGTGTTAATTATCGACACAATCAAATGACAAACGCTAAAATTATCAATTCCTAATTAAATCTTTAAATATCAATAAAAATACATAATTAAAAAATAAAACTAGCTACCACATGATGGCTCATTCAAGATCCTTAAAATAATTATAAAAGGCATACCTACCCTTTATTATTGAGAAAATTCGAAATACATACCGCTACCAAATAATGTTTATTTTGTTGTCAAGAGTTCATTTTTAACATGAATTTATTTCCTGAACAGATTGAAAAATGCACGCTCCAGAAATGCGTCTCGCTTACATCTAGGCACATAATTTAAATGTTTTTTTTTATTTGGTAAATAACGTTTTATCATAATATGACCTTAGTACAGTGTTATATATACTCTATAAGAATTTTAATAAAATACTGAATGCGCCTGCCTTTGCCAGTTAACTTAATTTTTATGAATTCTGAACGTATTTTAAAGTAAAAACGTTTTTAGCATCGTTGATATATTTTGTAATTGTATCTAGCGCTTAGCGCCATCTCTCCGCAGCATAAGATCACACACACGTTTGATAAATTGAAATGGAGATCCGTGGGGGTCGATACAAACCATTTTTTCTCTCTCTCATAAACGGTCCAATATAGACCATACAAGAGGTTCAAACTATTTGTCTTTCCCCCGGATTTTCACGGATTGACTGCGATCTATCAAACACCCAGTATAATGGGCATTAGGCATCTCTCATGGCAAAGGCAAGCCAACTCAGTTCTCTAGACTACATTTACGGGAAGATATACATCACCAATGTATGAGGCAGTCTTTGGTAAGGTTAATCGATAATAATTTAATATTACATATTGGCTACGTATGAATATTTCACTTTTTTTCACTAATGGTTTCGGTGCTGCCAAGTGCAAAACAATATACCAAAGAATGTTCAGAATTTTATATTTAAGTACCTGCGATTTGTGAGTCCGATAGAAAATATTACAATAAGTGAGTTCAGCTTGCAAAATGTATTTATTGAAGTTTAGTGAGTGGACTTTGATTGGCGTGTTTCTTATATTTTTGGCATATTTTTCAACACTGGCAACACTGTTGATTATCATAAGTTTATTGCTTCGTATATCTTATATTTAAAAAGGTAAATATCAATAATCAGTATTGAGTTTAAATGGATACTACTTTATCTTAGTTTGGAGCCTTATGTTTGTAAATCACAATGACAACAGAACGAAACGAAATATCTATATCTAGCCGGGTCAAAATTATATTAAAACTGTCATAAGTCGTTATATAGACAGGGGCCGAGACAAATTTCGACCCATGATCAGTTGGTGTATGTAGGCCGTGACCAGGACAAGAAAGGGTGTGATTGGGTTAATCTCGAAGTTTAGGCATTATGGGGAATTTTATTAAGTTTCGTGAATTTTCTTCGATATGGCGGGGTTTTCTGTAACCCTGGCTACAGTCGTTTGTCTCAGTCCCTCTCTTTAAACGAGTTATGCTACTTCTATATCAGATCACGTGACAGTATCTTATATCGTGACGGCCTCGACGTCGTCACCACGCGGCGTCGTGACACGGAGCACGGCAACGTCGCCGCAGAACGACGCAGAATGTACCGAAATTTTACATGGCACCCGGACCCACGCGGCGTCGCATCGTGTCAACATTTTCCAGGCAACGTGGCGCGCTATGTCAACGCACCGCGCCGCGACGCCGCACTTTTTCACCTTGACAACGTCGTGACGTCGACAAATGGACAAGCCGTTACCGTGTTTTATATTCAGATTCCGACGAGTTCTATTTTCAATGCTGTGAATATTCCCGGACCCGCCGGATTCCGGATCATATAGTCCCAGCCATAGAGTGAACAAGTAGAAATTTCAGCCTTGAATAATTTTAAAGTATCGTCAGTTGGGCCAAGGTTTGTTATGGGATAAGGTCACTTGACCCGGAAACAAAAATGCAGCACTCTTGCCCCAAGTGACCCTGAAAATCTTCGATAGGCTCACGGGCTAAGGCCGATACGCGTTATATAATAACGATTTGTCTACTGAAATTGTATTAATTTCTTGTACATTGTATCTAAAACTACACTTGGAAGTTACAAAGATTTGCCGTGCGCTAAGGCGGTCAAACCATTTGTCAACGTGCATAATTGTGTAATGTGTAAGTGTTCATGACTAATCACTATACGGTTTACATTTTCGTAGTCTCATTTCAATGTTACATTAAAAAATTAAACATAAAATACGATTCAGATTATACATTTAAATTTGAAACGAACTTTAGCTTGATTTCTATTTATATATTATTATTTGTTGTTGTCCTGCCGGGCTGATTTGTTAATCTAAATAATCCAGGGCGCCACCCAAACGCATACAATAAAATTCATTCAAATCGGTCCAACCGTTTAGGAGGAGTTCAGTGACATACACACGTACAGTAGAATTATATATATAAAGATTATACTTATATGCACGGAGTACGGACTATAATATACTACTTGGTCTAGAAACATGCATTTTTGTACACATTATAACATAGGTATAAAATTATATCCGAAAACAAATAGTTTGATTGATTACAGACAGAGAGTTGGGAAGTTTTAGGTTGTATTTGTATTCAATTTAATTTTCACCACATTATTTCTATTTCATTTAATTACGACAGTTTAAATGGATTTAATGCACCGCCTTCGTTTTTAAGAATTTAGTAGTTTCTTTTAGACCTTATACTTACAATTATAATTAATTAATAGATTTATAATGAACAACTGTTAATTCTGTATATCGGAAGCTTTTAAATAGCAATTGATTTTTTATTTTCGATAAAACTATGGGCTATGGCAAATTTCTTTATTAAGTATACAGTGATTGCTAAACCGAATTTTTCGCTGGAGAGAGACCATATTTGAAATGTAAAGATATAAAATGTGTTTAACATATCCCATTTCATAGATATCGAAGTATAAATTATTCTATCATATGAAGGGCAAAGAACAGGGTATGAACTAATCAATTAATTTTGAGAATAAGACAATTGAAAGTTTAGAAGTATATTATTTTTAATGAGCTCGAACCATGCAATACCGCATTTTTGGCGCAATCTGTTTGTTTTTTTTTAATCTAATAATTTGAAATTAAAATACCATCGACAAAGATACGTTTCCATTAAATAACAAAAAAATATTGAAAATTGTGTCATTCCCTGATCTTTGCCTGTACCCTTCATATGCACCATTACTTTTTATGAAAAAGCAACCTCTTAGCAACTTTTTATAATACTGCGTACAAACGGCACCGACAGTGCTTAAGAATATAATTATTTTTTACATCTAAATGTTTTATACCGTAATATTATTTATGACAAAACAAAAAAAAATACATTTGCCAATGAAAGAGCAAAGTTTTAAAAACATATTTTAAGCTTTGTACAAATTATCAGTAAGTAAAATAAAATTTTAAAGGGTACTTTTTCAATTTAAATAGGCCGTACGACTGCCAATATACATATTTTTTACATTTCTAATAATTTATACGCAAGAAGTTGTATCTAACTTGATATTAAACTACAAAGTTTTTTTTTTAATCCCGTACCTAATATTAAAATTAGTAAAAATGTATTTCAAACGTTTGTAA